>LPNX010109786.1:0-36649 GCA_001517045.1 Pseudotsuga menziesii | reverse complement strand
CAACTAGAGCATGAACTCTCTCTCTGTCATCGAAACTTGATCCTCCTTCTCTCTTCTTTGAGCTTTCTGGAAGGGAGATGCCATTCTTCTCTAGGATATTGGTCATCATATCAATCTGCTTTTTCATACAAGAACTTTCAGTGTGATTGTCGTTTGAACAATATGAGCACTTGTTCATTTCACCTTTGTTTTTCTTCTTCTGGGTATTTTTCTTGGGACCTTGTTGATCCTCCAGAGACTGCTTCTTGTCTCTTCTTTGCTCAGGTGGATTTTTAGCTTTTTTTTTTCTTTTAGAATCCACCCTCGAATCTCCAGCAACCAGAGCTTGGTCTTTGGAAGGTTTGATGGTGCCCATCATCACCAGCTTGTCTTGTTCTTGTGTGAGAGATTCCATGAAATCTGCAAGGCTAGGCATCTTCCAGGTTCGATCTGTGAGTTTTGTGGCATAGAAGGTCGACACAAAGACTGAGTAATCAGGTCCTAGCTTCGAGAGGATGGCCAATACGAGCTGATCATGTTTCTTTTCGATACCACACTGCTTCAGCTGCAAAACTAGTGCTTTGAACTTGGAGAAATATAGCTGCACGGATTCAAAGCTATTGGGACTCAGAGAAATCAGCTCATTCTCGATCTGATGTCCCCTCATCTAATCTGTCTTTCCAAAAAGATCAGAAAGCTTCTCCCATACTTGATCCGGTGAAGTTAATCCATCGAGATGGAAAAGGAGGTCTCGGGAAATACTGAGACATAGGAGGCCATAGGCCTCATCTCTCAAATTGTGCCATTTGATCTTCTCTGCAGCTGCATTGGGCTCTGCTTCTGTAGCCATAGTCACCCTGTAGAGGCCTTTAGCTCTCAACAAGATCTCCATCTCTGCTTTCCATTCAAAATAGTTGAAGGGAGTCAAGATAGTTTTCTGTGAATCCATAGCTTTAGAAAATCTGTCCCGGCTGTCAGTAGAAGGCTCCCAGTCTTGATGTCGAACCTGCAAAACAATTTTTGAAGGAGAGTAGAAACTTACAATGGCTCTGATACCATGTATAAATTCTGACCAGCAATAGATTAATTTCACTCACAACAAATTACAATTGATCATGCAAAATTGTCAACAATGGAGACTGAATATGGAGCTGTAACACAAAATTATATTAACTCAGTGTACAATAGCCAACCCTATAATAACATAGGTTTTTGAATATATAGAATACATCAATAGGTCGAATGCATAAGGAGGCATCCAAAACTAGCATAAAGCAGGCTTACCCAAAATAGGAAAATCCCCCATAGGTGTAAAAAGCTGATCCCAAATATGTCATGAGGCTCACGAATTGGAAAGGGTGCATGGGCAAGCTAATGAGTGGTGAAATGGTATCTCATACATGCTTTTTCATGGAGGAAAGAGTGGAGGATGAAAGGGGAAAAAAACAAGTTCACCTCACCTAGTCTTGCTTTCCTATGTGCCTTAAAACACTGAAAAAAGCAGTCAATAAAGAAGAAAAAGCAGAAGGGTGCCTAGGAGGCCAGGAATAAAGCAGATTTGATTCCTAAGGATTTCCCAACCGCTACATGAGTCAAAGATGGCAAGTTTGAACTCTATGGATAGGCAATTAACAACTTGCACATGGTGGGACTCATGGACTAGGAAAATAAGACAAAAATAAATAAATTAATGTCTAAGTGGGTAATACTATGGGTTTGATTATTCTAACAATGTTGTTCTAAGTGGGGAGGGATGTAATATCCTGAATTTTTGACCTAACACTTATAGGCATGTGCCTATTATTTATGATGATTATCTTGATGTTTTATTTTTATGTTGGGTCAAAGACCCCACTGCATATAAACATGATGATTTGTTTTATATATTGGGCATAAGCCAATTATTGATGATACATGTATATGCTTGTTTGTGTTGGGCATGGACCATGAAGCACATGATTGATGAGATATTTTGTGTTGAGCGAGGACCTCTAGAGCACTTGAGTGATTGATGATTTGTGTTGAGCAAGAAGCTATAGAGAACATGAATACTTACCTTTGTGTTGAGCGAGAATATTTGGAACACATGAAAAGATAATTGGATGTGTTGGGAATAAGTTCTGGATACTTCCATGCTGATGTTGAGCATAGGCTCAGGAGCATCAGATCCTTGGACATTCTATCCCTAGGTGTATTGCACAAGTACATCCTAGCACTAGTGTTGAGCAAGGAGCTCTGGAATTGCATTCAATTGTAACTCCCTGTTAAATCATTGAGTATGGATTCTCGCAAGCGCTAGGGATGACTGAAAAGAATTTAATAACTTCTGAGTGAAAACAACTCGAGAAAAATATTGATCTCATCATACTTATTTATAAGTGATTAAATGAAATTTAGAATTTCTATATTCTTATCAAAGTACTAAAGAGCTACCACGTTATACGAGGGAAATACAACATGCAAGGATGTTTAGAGTTTCCTAGCCTAGTAGACCTAAACCATCTACCTACTTGACCTTAATGAAGAAGTGTCATTAAGTCTAGGGATCATGGTATATGATTCCCAAAGACATTGTTAACAAAATGTTATATTGTTATGTACTTTATACATGGTATGTGTAAAGAATTAAATATATTAATAATATAAAGAAATGAAAGAAAGAAGAAGAAGCTCCATCAATTATTATTTATTATTAAAAGATAATAAATATTCCAAAACCTGAAAAGTCTAACTATGAACTAGAAGAATGTTCCTAAGTTAAAATATGAATAATTACCCAAAGTAATTGAAAAGGGTTAAATCAAGAAAACAAGGTTTCTTGATTTAATTGTCCCTTTGACTGAAAATTCTGTCTATAAAGACTCAAGCCAAGGAAAGGCTTGGGGTTTTGATCTATCATTTAGAGGAGTTATTTTCTACCTGTTTTCTCTCAAGTAAATTCTTAAAGAAACATTTCGTGGAAGGAAAAGGAGAACTGATCCAAATCTGATAAATCATATAGGAAACCTTACCTTAGAAGCTCTAAACTACTTGCATGTTGGAGTCTAGTTCGAGGGTTGCGAGGAAGGTGGTAGTTACCAAGTGATTTGCTCATCAAAACTAGAGGTTAGGTGTGTCTTAAATTATTAATGCTTGTTAATTAAAGGTGTGAAGGTTCAGCCATTAAAGGAGATTGAGAATATTACATGTATGAGTTCTTAGTATGTCAAGTTCATTTCTAGTATAAATGTTTCCTACTTTATGTAAAGTTTCATTATATATTTCTAACCCTAGAAATGATGGTTCTCCCTATATATCCTATGGTTTTCATTTCTTAAATTGTAACCCTAGATTGTCTATTCTATTTCCTAGATTAATTGTTGTATATCCTAGGTAAATGATTTCAATGCATCTCCTAACCCTATGTATTTGATTCTATTGTTAGAATATGCTAGGGTTTGTATTTTCTTAAATATTACCCTTAGGCTATAAATGTCATCATATTATTTACATTACCACAATTGTACCTTTAAGTTTGTTTCTGTATTTACTTCAGTATTGAGATTATGTTTATGTAAGCTAGGGTTTGGTTTCTAGTAACTAAGTAATCGTTCTCTAGGATTTATTACTCTGCTCACATATTTCATTTGTCAGCATAGGCTTGTTTAAGTTATTTCAAAACTAGTTCAGAAGTAGGAATTCATATAATTATATATAAACATTAGCTTCAACCTAAATTACCAATAGAAGAACTATGATAGTATCCATATAATTATTAACAACATTAAGTAAACCAGAATACTAAATATAAGTATTTAGTAACAGAACTAGAATATAATTTAAATCAAAGAATAAATAAACCATTAAGACCTTTCAAGGTGTGTCTCATTATCTATAAAATAAACAACAAAATGATTCCATTAAATAATAGCATCATAATTAAATGAACAAAGGAGGCATCGTGACCATCCATGTGGTCCTCTATCAAATATATGATCATATATATATATATATATATATATATATATATATAAGCACACACAGTTCTATCTAGTCCATCATAAACAACCAATTTCATTTATGCATAACCATTAAACAAAATTACATGACTCATCAAACAATACACATAATAAATTAAACAATATCGAAATCATATTATAAATCCATGCATTACAAATAGGGACAGGAATTGAATCGTGTGGGAATACAAGCCCAACCCCTTTTATAAATTAAAATACATCACATTACATTAATATCCAAACAAAGTCAAACCCTATTGGGTTTTGTTTTCATCCAAACTATGGCAACAGTATACCTTCAAGTATGTAGGCTACATCAAAACCAAGTCAACGCTATTAAAATAAACAATAATCAAACCATTACGCTACAGCGAGGTCATAAGACCCTGTATTTCTGGCCAATGTTGTAAGCACGGCTTCAGCCAAGTCAATTATTACACAGAGTCCATTTAAATTCTAATTAGAGTGATGAAGTCCATAGTGGGCTTACAACCCCTCGCTTATACAAAATCCACATTATAAACCAAACCCTGGATATCATAAAAGGAAATAAGCAACAAAATCTACGCACAACATTCACCCAAGCTATGGTATGCCAAAAAAAAAATACACAGTATTGTTAAGCAACGAACTAACTCGGTTAACGATTCACCCCATAAGTTATTCAATAAAATATAAACAGTAAATAAAATAGATCAAATACTATCGCAACCACGATTGGAAAGGCTCAAGCCATTTATGGCAAGGCCATACCCCATGTTGTCAACCTTTTCAACCAAACATAAATACCCAATACATAGACCTCAACGAAGGAATATTCCTACCCATAAAACCATGTTAATAAACCATTAATGCAGCATAAATTTCTACACACACAGTAAGAAAAATAACCATGGCCATCATTTAAAATGCAGGGTATTTACATTGCACAGTATTTCCATCATCACCGTCTCTCCACGCAGTCCCTTTAAAGGCCAAAATTAAGTCCACACAAGCATGCCAATGGGCTATGGCACCATTGCAAGCAATGGTGCATCCCATGGCTCCAGAGCCCAAATCCATACAATTTACATAACCCAAAAATTAATTACATAGAGCCATGAGAAACGTGAGTTTTCTCCACAGCCAAAACCCACACCATTAAATTAAAAATCCAAGTCTGTGCATTAAAAATCCTGAAGGAAAATTGAAACCCCACAGAGAAACCCAACATCAAACCATGAAACACCACGCAGATAGGATGAGAGACAACACAAGCTTGTTGGCAAGGCTTACCTTGCTTATTGCTTACAGTCAAAACCTCGATGGAGCTATATCCATGCTGCTGATAATCCTTCAGCACCTACAACCAAACAAACAAATCGATGATCAGAAGTAATACAATGATTAGAGCCTCAGAACAAACATGAGAATAACATGCAAGAAAACCCCCAAGCGAGGTTTACCTTCATGGTTTGAAGGTTGCCTCCATTAACCTATGCAAAGAGCCAAGAGAAACCCCAAATGACAAAGGAAATGCCCAAACCATCATGAGCCAAGCCTAAGAGAAGGATTCCATGAAAACCAAGGTACGTTAATGGCACCAGCTGGTTTCCACCACCAAAACCAAAACCCACTATGCTATAGTTTGGTAATGTCGATTTGATATAATCTCCATCCACCATGCAATTGTTAAACCCCATCGTTTAAGCTCCAAACCATATGCTATATTGCCACCCCAAATCATATCACAAGGTATCACATTACAACGTTTATGCTATAGCAAGGTCTAGAACAATGCAATGTAAAGGTTTAAGTGCATATTCCATGAATGGTCTGTGCTAGCCATAAGTCAAGCCACAAGACTTATATATTAATATAATATGTACACCATAGGCTTAAGACATAGTAACTTGTGAACCATAGCTCAAATCCTTAACTTAATACATTGCAATCAAGCCCTAAGCTTATGCTTAGTGAACATGGCATATCTAGTATGCCATGTTAAATATTTGACCGTAATAAAAATCAACAGTCCATCCTTAGGCCAAGATAATAGCCTGCAGTACAAGATACATAGGAAATATTAATAGATTTCATAAACAAACATAGAATGAAGTTAATACTAATATGTAAAATGACAAATTACAATACCATAATGACGCATAAGTAATGTACAAGAAATTTAGCAGTGAGAGTTAAATTGATGAGAACGGTATTTTGCCTGGTATAATTTGGAGTGAGTAAAAGAACCAAATTCAACCAACGGTATGTTCTTTAACATTAACACTTTCAATACTCATTAAACAAGACCCCGTCACAAAGTATGAACTGCATGTGAAATTAAATAGGTGCCTTAGTTCCGAGAACTAGGCAAGCCTGCAAACAAGTAACACCTTTACCTCTCCAACCGTCATGGGAGAGCGAGTCCTGCCACTCTGCCCACTTTGTTTTCACAAACAAAGTTAAGCTAGGACTATATGATTAAGAAGTGCAAGTATGCAAAAAGGACGAAGCATTTAAATCTAGTGACAACACACAAGTGACAAAATTATTAACATAATAATTAAGCAGTAAACAGTAATACGACATCATATGTAAAATACATTAAAAACAATGAATGAAAGAAAAATACCGAATGTAAAAACAGCTTACAAATAAACAGTAGTACATGAACTGTACGATATAGTTCCGCAAGTGAATAATGTTCCATCTAGGTAGTTTTTATTAGCCTATGAATTTATTTTTTATTTTCGATTTTTGGGGACATTACATAATCCTTGTAATATAATGACCTAGTGATATGAGTTGGGGTGGCAACATATCATATGGTTGAACCATATACGTTCGGGTTTAACGATTGCATGGTGGTGGAGACTATTGTTTGGAAATGATTGTAAACTATGGCAAGGTGGTTTTATGGATTTGAAGGTGGGTACGAGCTGGTGCCATTAGTGCACCTTGGTTTTCATGGAAACCCTCAGTTAGGCTTGGCTCATGATGGTTTGGCCATTTCACTTGTTGATTGGGGTTTTTCTTGGCTCTACGCAGACGATAATGGAGGCGACCTATAGACCAAGAAGGTAAGCTTCTCTTGGGTTTTATTCCTTTCTATTTCATGTTGTTTTGAAACTTCTATCGTTGCCATACTTCTAATTCATGGTTTCGTTGGTTGGTTGCAGGTGCCGAGGTATTGTGCAGAGTGGCTTGATTCCAGCTCTGTCGTGGTTTCGACTGTGAACAAAATGCAAGGTAATCCTTGCCAACAAGCTTACGCTTGTTGTGTCTCAACCAGTATGTGTTGTGTTCCATCCTTTGATGTTGGGGTTCTCTGTGGGGATTGAATTCTCCTTCAGGCTTGTAATGCACAAACTTGGGTTTTTAAATTAATGGTGTGGTGGTTTTGGTTGTGGAGAAAACTCGTGTTTCTCACAGGCTCTGTGTATTTAATTTTGGGCTTTGTAAGTTATAAAAGGATTGGTGATTTTGAGCCATGGGCTACACCATTGCTTGCAATGGTGCCATAGCCCATTGGCACGCCTATGTAGAATTGACTGAAATGATGGAATTATTTTGCATAAATGTAAATACTCTTTGTTTCAAGAAGTGGCCATGGTTATTATGCTTACTTTGTGTTGATGGAATCCATGCTATGTTAAAGGTTTATAAAATGGCCTTTTCCTTCGTTTAGGGTCTTTGTTTTGAGTATTTATAATTGGTTGAAATGGTTGAGAGCGTGGGTTAAGGCCATGCCATATATGGCTTGAGCCTTTCCCTTAGTGGATGCGATAGCTTCCATGTGTTTTATTACTGTTTTACATTTCGTTGATTAGAGCATTGGATGGAATCGTTAACACAGTTAGTTTGTTGATGAAATACATACTTTGCATTTTTATTTGGCACCGTGGCTTGGGTGGATGTTGCGCAGCTTCAGGTGGTTGGTTTACTATTTAATGATTCCATTAGTTGGAAGTTAATGTGTATTTTATATATAGCTTCTACGGGTGCAATACCATGATGGCCTTCATCATTGTGGTTATAATTTTAAATGGACTCTATGTAATAATTGTCTTGGTTGAGGCCGTGCTTACAGCATTGGGCAGAACCGAGGGTCTTACAACCTCATTGTAGTGTAATGGTTTGATTATTGTTTTGATTATTGTTTAGTAATGAATCCCACATACTTCAATGTATAGCGTGGCCTTGGTAAATGAACTCCATGGTTTGAATCCTACCCGTGGATAGTTGTAATAAGCTGTGTTTTGAGTTAAAGAGAAAGACTTGGGCTTGTATGCCCACACGATTCGATTCATGTTCCCATTGTAATACTTGGGTATTGTAATATGATTCTGATATGGTTTAATACCTAATACGATTCCTTTGTATGTTGTATTGTTTAATTCGTTATTATTTTAATGACACATGTTGAAAGATATTTTAATCCATTGAGAGACCTTGAAAAATATTTTAATGCATTATTTATCCTGGATTTAAATGTAGAATAGTTTATAGATAGCTTTAAGATTTGCTTATGTATGATGTCCTTATATGTTTATATATATAAATAATAGTTCAGTTATAGATAGTACCTTATGTTATCTAGTTTGTATATTTATGTATTTAAATTTTGTTTCTATGATTAATCTATTTTAATCTATAACATGTCTCTACTCACAAATGGAATATGTGAGTAGAGTAAGCACGGTTAACAATACAACTATGTAGTAATTTGAAACAAAACGCATTTTTTATTAAACCTAGTTTAAGTAATGAAGATAAATACAGAAATTAACTTAATTGAACAAACCTAGGTGGATACAACATGAGGTATCACTTGCAGCCTAGGGTTTCAATTTAAGGAATGTAAACTGTTGAAGATATATACATAACAATCATTTCTAGGGTTAGAAACATAATATGAACCTTTACATAAAGTAGCCATCATTTATGCCATAAATGAACTTGACATACTGAGAACTCATACGTGTAAGTTTTTTAAGCTCCTTTAATGGTTGAACCTGCACACTTTAAATAACGAGCATTAACCAATTAAGACATATATGACATCTGGTTTTGATGACCAAATCACTTGGGAACTACCATGTTCCACCCAACCATGACCCAGAACCATTCCTAGTTTCAATCTGAATCCCCCCCGAGCCGGACTCCAACATGCAAGTAGCTTAGAGCTCCTAAGGTAGGGTTTCCTATCTTGTGAATCAGATCTGGATCGGTTCTCTTTTTTCCTTCCAAGAAAATGTTTCTCCAAGATTTACTCGAGAGCAAATAGACAGAAAATCACTCCTCTAATGATCGATCAGAATCCCAAGCCTTTCCTTGGCTCGAGTCTTTATAGACAGACATTTTAGTCAAAGGGACAGTTAAATCAAGAAACCTTGGTTTATTGGTTTAATCATTTTCAATTACTTTGGGTAATTATTAATATTTTAACTTAGAAACTGTCTTCTAGTTCCTAGTTTGACTTGTTACCCAAATTACTAGTGTTGGACTATTTATTATCTTTTAATAATAAATAATAATTGATGGAGCTTCTTCTTCTTTCATTTATTTATATTATTAATATATTTAATTCTTTATAAATACCATGTATAAGGTACATAATAATATAACTTTTTGTTAACAATGTCTTTGGGCATCATATACCATGATCCCTAGACTTAATGACACTTCTTCATTAAGGTCAAGTAGGTATATGGTTTAGGTCTACTAGGCTAGGAAACTCTAAACATCCTTGCATGTTGGATTTCCATCGTATAACGTTGTAGCTCTTCAGTACTTGATGAGAATACACAAATTCAAAATTTCATTTAATCACTGATAAATAAGTATGATGAGATCAATATTTTTCTCGAGTCATTTTCACTCGGAAGTTATTAAATTCTTTTTAGTAACCCCTAGTGCTCACCAAAGCGCATACTCAATGCTTTAATGGGGAGTTACAATTTAGTGCAATTTCGGAGCTCCTCACTCAATGCTAGTGCTAGGATGTACTTGTATGATACACCTAGGGATACAATGGCTTATGCTTATGCTCCAGGGCTTATGCTCAACACGTCCAATTATTTTTTCCCGTGTTCCAGAGCTTCTCGCTCAACACAAAGGTAAGTACTCATGTGCTCCATAGCTTCTTGCTCAACACAAGTCATTAATCACTCAAATGCTCCATAGCTCCGCGCTCAACACAAAACATCTCGTCAATTATGCGCTTCAGGGTCCATGCCCAACACAAAACAAGCATATACATATATCACCAATAATTGGCTTACACCCAATATATAAAAACAAATAATCATGTTCATATGCAGTGGGGTTTTCGACCTAATAAAAAAATAAAACATCGAGATAATCATCATAATCAATAGGCACGTTCCTATAAGTGTTAGGTCCAAAATTGGGGATATTACATATCACTTGTGATGTTGTGTATTTAATGGATACTTTGTGTTGTATACATATGGATCAAACCCGTAAAAATATTCCTAAAATTTAGCATAAAATATATTAGCATAAAAAATGAAGAAATCTTAGAATAATGATGTTTGGTCATATGTGCATGATGTTGGGGTCACATACCCTATGGTGAATAACGCCCTAACAAAAACCCTTGAAGGAAGATTACCCTATCAAAAGGAGTAAATCTACCCTAAAAACCCTTTACCTTAAAAAGATTAAAGTTACATTTAATATTACATTCGAGCCCTTTACCTTTAAAAAGGATTAAATTTACATTTAATATTACATTCGAGCTGAAGGGGTCATATTTAATATTTAAAAGATCAAACTGAAAAGTTGAACATGCTGAAAATTATTTAATGTTATTTTAAGGACAAGTCCGCCCCTTGAAAAAAAAAATCAACGCTCGAACTGTTAACCTTTTAAAACGAATTAAAGTCATACATTATATGACATGTCGACTCCCTTTGTGTAAAAGGTTTAGACATGCACTTGCATAAATAAAGGTTAAGCTTCTCACTTCATGCAAATCATCTTTCTTATGATCCAAAATATCTTATGCAATGGGGAACACGAATTAATGCAAAGGGATATATGTATCAATGCAAATGTTTGAAGACTTGAGGGAAGTTCGTGAAAGATTTTTGTATTACCTAAGTCTCTCTCATGTGATATGCGAGGGGACATGAATTAACGCGAAGGTGTGAAGTCTTAAGGCAAGTTCGTGAAGGCGTTTTGAATTAAGTCTCTCTTATGTGAAAACATTAGTTCTTATGGGTTTGCTGACAGAAAGTACAGTCGACCTGCTCATCTACTTGATTAGAATACCGAATACCGAATACTATAAGTGCAATAAACATGGGCACATAGCATGCTACTATAGAAGCAACACAGCAGGATTTTCTAAACAAAAGGGGAGGAAGATGTCTCTGCCAAACATAAAGAAGAATACTCAAAGGTTTGGAGAAAGAAGCAAAAGGAAGAAGAATAGTAGAAAGAAGAATGTGAACTTGCATTCTATTCTCAAGATAAAGGGAACCAATGATACATTGACAATGAATGTTGAAAACACATACACGGGTTCAAACTATGTTCCTCACCTTTGAAATGTAGAAAGAAGGTAATCTTACTTTCATGGATAATGTTTCCGCAAAGATAGCGGGAATACGTACTGTTAGTCTTGGTAATGGAAATACTAAAACACATATTGTCTTGTACATTTAAGGGATAAAACATAATCTTTAATCGTTAGTCAACTATGTGATGAAGGTTACAACCTTGCATTTCATTCTAAAGGGTGTGAGATAAATAAAGCACGTTCATGAAGATTAGTGGAAAATTCAAATATAACCTCAAGTAATGTATACATACTTGATGACATCAAAGAATAAAGATGCTATATAGGGTGATATCCCTTTCAGGTGCTTGAGGAGAATTACAAGCTCACCGAGAAACCCTTGTCCATTAATGTCAAAGAGGAAGAAGTGTAGACATGTGGAAAACTATAGAAAAAAATAGGAGTTGTAGACAAGCTGTGAAATTTATAGACACATTTTTAATTATATTTCAAAGACTACATTTTAATGATAAGCTGCAACAAGGGATAGATTGTAGACAAATTTCCCTATCTCGATAATTATTATATTTTTTTTTTATATTCTATTTATGAATTATCATGTTAGAGTGGTATTTTGAGACCTAGTTATTAGTATAAGAATTAGTATTTAGCTTTATCAATTTTTAGTCTTGATTTTTAATTTAGTTAAATTCTAGAATTACTAGTTAGATTAAGGATCTAATTTTATTCTTTCTATATTCCTCTCCAAACCATAATTGTAACCTTATCTACACCTCACATTTATCTCTGACTTCTTTACAAACAAATTGAAAGTATATATAAATGGCCTCTTGAAAATTAATTCCTTTTAGCTTCTTGTTCTCCTCATGATGTTCCACAGGTGGAATCCAAATGTTGATTCACTCAAGAATCAATGCAGTTCCTATACATACAACTTTTATCCTTTTTTTGAGCAGCTCAAGGTCAAGGTCAAGTAGAGATATTGCGGGATCAGGTGGGGAGAAATCCCTCTTCTCACCAGTTTTAGAGAAGTCCTTATTTATAAAGGCATGTCACCTCATTACTATTCGTTGAGGTTGTGGTATTATTTGGCACCACACACCGAAGGCTGTGTAGTTTTTGCATTACAAACTATACTTTTTTGTTGTTTGAGGAATGAAAAATAACTTGATCGACCCAATATCCATTTAAATATTCATATCTTGAATAACTCAACAAGATTGAGGTCTAAGAGCTTGGTTGGATTGTTCTAATGGTGGGTCAAGCTTGGCCATAATCCCGTAGTGATGAATAATGAATTGTTTCTTAATTATACCATCTGCCACCTAGATCAAGGAAGAAAATGAGAGATAATTAAACAAATTAACTTCTAGAAACAATGTTTTCTAAGGATGATGGTCAATAATAATAGTTAGACTCATGAAAACTAAAAAACCTTACCAATGTAGAAATGCACTCAAGGAAGGGCCAAAATTACACACGAATACTAACAAGTTTTTCCTATTGTCACATGCCCCAATTTGAAAAACAATTTAATGTCATTGAGGAACCTTATGTTATATTTTATGATAAAGTTTGTAATTGATAACCAAGTGGGGTCAAGGATAATTTAATGTATTGCAGAATATTTTATTAATAAATAAATAAATGATGAGACAACAGCTTAGGGAAGCTATTAAATGAGTGTTTACTAGTCACTTGGTGGAGGAGACTTGGTGGAGAGTATACTAACAATTGGCAGTGTCCTCAAACTACTTCTAATTGTTGCAAGTGGCAACTTCCCTATAATTGTGGTCATGATTCTCCAATAAAGTGGAATAGGAGCACGAGGTTCATTAAGTAAAAAATGACCCAGAAGACCTAGGCATTGATATAAAACTTCCCATTGAAGACAGTTGAGGCTGCTCATTCTTGAATTGTGATCATTCTGAGTGAATGAAGTGCACATGATAAATTTGATGGAGGGGACATGTTGAAGTGAGTTTGAGGGATTAAGTGCTAAAGAATGAACTTGTGCAGCTACTCTAAGCCAAAGTTATTACTGCTGTAAGCACGGTTGAATTACTGCCGTATATCCAGTAAAGTGACAGAGGATCTCAAGGTTACACCTCTCACCTAGTACTCTACTAGGAGGACCAGGAGACAGGCTCGAGGATCCTGAGAAATTGCAGACTAAGCTTTCTCTAGGAGTTGGTTGGGAGGAACAGACTCCTTAAGCTATTGCCACCTCATTCATTTGACAGGTTCTACTTGTGCATGTTAAATTATAGTTTATCTACTGTTTCATAAAAAGATTAAGAGTTTTTTCAAGATATGCATATTATTATTTCATTAGGGTTAATGAAGAAGAAAGAGCATTATTTATTGATAAAATTAGTGATTAGCATATTATAATTAAAACAGTAGAGAATTTACTAAGTGAAAGGTGAATAGAAAAAAATGAACAAACTATATTTTTGCATGCCTTTTACAAGGAAGTACTCTAGTACAACAGGTTTTCTTAGTTTAGATAAGTAGATTTGTTTATTAACTCTCAATGTAAATGCAAAAAATTACTCCTATAGTTTTATGTAATTTATTTACAGAAATTTCTCTGTCTATTGAAAGTAATTGCATTATCTAATTACAGGAAATAGTAGATTATATAATAATCACTAGTAATTATAATATTCGTAGATTAACACTACAATAAATACATTGTAATAAATAAATATAGGAACACTAAAAGTTTTACTTAGGGTTTAACCTAGCTATTACTTCACAGGTCTTTATAATTATTTATTCATGCTTACAATTACATTTTGTTTTCTGTAAGCACGGGTGTTTTTAGTGCAACCCTTAAGAACCATCTAGGGTTTACAAGAGATAGGATTCATCTCTGAAATAGATTTTTACTTTCTTTTTATAATACAAAAACCTAAAAGAGTTTTTCTAAACTTAATAATAGCACTAAATAATTATTACTAAAAATAAAATAAATATAGAGCTAAATTTATTTCTAAAAAACCATTCAATTACAGAACTGTAGGTTATCCAATGATAATAACCCTTTTACGAGAAATAGAATATTTATTTACCAAATAATAGTGTGCAAATTAAATAGTAAAAAAATTAATATAAACCATTTATACATAAATGTAAATTAGAATTAAAATAACACTGTAAACAAACTAAACAGAGATGGACTGAAATAAGCATAATGGTCTACGACCTTTTATAACATTTGTCAAGCCTTAATCTAGATCAAAATGATGTATTTAAGTCTAAACAGAAGTCGTAAGCCAAAATCATCACAATTACAACTCATAGTAAGTAAAAACCCTTCGTCTGTTTACAAGAATTGCTAAATGGACAGTCTTTTCTTTGGGCCTGCAAAAACCACTTAAAACTTCAGGTAACCACCTAGTGGATGAATAGTAATGTCATGGCTTAAATCCAAGTCTGTAAATCAAAAATATTTTACATCTTTTGAGGCCATAAAAACTCAAGCAAAAACCTTACATCACAGCTGCAACAGCCTTAAACGTTTCCACATAACCACCTCTAGGGCTTTAAAAGTATTATAAAACAAGAAGCAATAACATAACGATAAACCAACGCCGAGCCAACAACCAGCACGATGAAGCTTCCATTTTTTTTTCGTCCACTATTAATCTTACAAAGTGATCTAGGGACTAAAATTTAGTCTCATCAAAGATTAATCAACAAATAACTCATGAAATGGTGTAAATGGGATACGAAATGAGAAGCTGCTCTGTATAATCAGATGAAAGAATAATGATACAATACAATGTCATTCTACAAGCATGAATGAATGAGCAATTCGAATCCTCAAGGAGGTCATTCAAATTGAATGAGTGAGTATAGCTTAATTGAATGTAAGTCATAGTCAACACTCCACTTAACCACTCATCAAAACCCTAATTGACTCAACTAAGCCCTAACTGAAGTCAGAGTGCAATAAATGAATGAATGTCAACTGAAAGAGATCAGACATATGTCACAGCAAGACAACCATCAAGAGTTAGCGCTTCAATGACTCCAATGAACCCCAATGAGGTTAACTAAAGTTGAACTGAACATCAGAAGTGGTTGGAGCCACCCTTGTTGACTCTAGTTCATTAAATAATCATTAGATAATCAATTTAATGAAAGGAGGTTCCTTCACTGCCCTATTTAACTGATTTTAACCATTAGTTAGCAATTAGGTGCATTAATATCACTTAGATCACTCCCAGAGTGCTCCAGTTAGCCTCCCCGAATGTAGGAGAAGGCTAAGTTAGCCTCCTTGACTGAAGGTATACGTGGGTGTGACTGGATGATGTCATTTAATGCTCCACTGATGTCAATTAATGTCAATAAAACTTAGGATAGTGGTTTAACTAGGCCAATTTGACCAAAATGAGTGTGTATGGTGGTAAATGTCTCCAACAGCCCCCCTTAAGCTATACTCAGGAGGAGTTAGAAATCATAAATGCATAAAAATGCTAGGGCCTCGGCAACTAAGGCCATAGGTCACCCTGTACAATGCTCAGACTGAAACAATGCTCAAAACAAACTAGGTGAGGAAAAGACAAAAAATCCAGTGGGAAACCCCCCCTCAAGCTGAACACTGAAAGTAGTCTGAATCACCCTGATGAAATCACCCCCAACAGTGAACAGAGGTAAGTAAAATTCTTTTCTGAAAAGCTCTTGGTGAAGATGTCTGCAATTTGCTCATCAGTCAGGCAGTATTGCAGAATGATGGTCCTGTCATGCACTAACTCCCTGACGTAGTGCATGTGGATCTCTACATGCTTGGTCCTCTGCCTGGTAACTGGATCTATGAATATATTAATATAAATTTGATTTTCACAAAATAGGACAGTGGCAAAAGTACTACCAAGATCAAACTCTGAAAGAATGCCTTGCAACCAAACTGCTTGAATGCAAACATTCACCACTCCTCGATACTCAACCTCTGCTGAAGATAGTGCTATGGCAACCTGCTTTTTTCTAGACCAGTAAATGGGGAAACCACCAAACATGAATACATATTCAAAAGTAGACTTATGATCAATAGAATCACCCACCCAATCAGAATTTGTGTATCCAACCAGTTCTAGCTCGGAGTCTGCAACATAGTGAATGTCGTAGGTCCTAGTTCCCTGAATATACTGGAGGATCCTCTTGGCTTCCTTCCAATGAATAAAATGAATCTGCTACATATATATTGATACAGCATTCATGGAATAATATATATCAGGACAAGAATGTGTCAAGTACAACAAGCTACCAATTAGTTGTCGATAGATAGTGCAGTCCATGGGAGGTGTGCTTTTTCCTTCTTCAAGGTTGATCACTGAAAGAAAAAGGAATGGTGCAGGCCTACAATAATCCATGTTAAACTTTACTAATAGGTTTGAAATTTATTTGGACTGAGTGACCATAATCCCATCAGAATTTTGCTCAATTCGAGCCCCAAAAATTGTTTTAGGAGCCCCAAATCACTCATTTCAAAGGCATTGTGGAGAGCAGTTTTGATGGCTGAAATGGACGCAATTGTGGTACCTGTTGTTTGTGTCAGAAATTGTTACTAAGGCTAGGGTAACAAGCCAACACAATCTCAAGAGAAAAAACTCAATTCAAACTAGGTTTTAGGGTATTGTTTATGTGTTTTCGGTTGTAAGCTTCAAGATCATGCAGGGAATACATTCAGAGTAAAAGCAACAACTAAATCACAGACATACACTGATGAAGATGCCCAATATATCACAAACATCCAACAAATAAACTATGCTGAGGTTCATACATTAAAAGATAAGCATTACCAGAAAAAGACATCAACTAGCAATGAAATTACCATTTAAGAAGCAAAACATGCTCAATAACAAAGCCAACATAAACCAAATGAAGGGTAAAGAGTCATATATTCATAGTTTCATCAGTAAATGTATATAAGAGTGCAGTACCTATCTCTGAATAAGTCTGATAGTACAAGCAGCTAGCAGACCTCCTGATGCTCCCAAAATCTAGAACCCTAACAATGTCTTGCTAACTCATTTAAATAAGAAAGTTCTCCCAAAAATCAGTTAGGTTTCACCTCCTAACTACCTCCATCGAGTCACTAAGTAGGTAAAGTAAAAAGTGATCTTTACAAAATTACATGATTGCTAAAAATAACAAATGCTTAACAAAAAGTGTTTATCAAAAATAACCACTAACTAAAAACAGTTTCATATCTTCTTAGTTGCCTCAACAAGAAGTGATATTCCATCTAGGGCTCGAGACCTTTTCTTAGCTCTTTTATCCTTCTTCTCCATATCAATTATCCTTTTCTGCAAGTCTTCATTTTCCTACTGCAAATGATCAACAGTCTTCTCCAGCTTTGTACAATACCTGTCAGCAACTCTTTTCCTGCTAAGGACTTCCTTGGAAACTTCTGACAGCTACAAAAAATGTTTATGCATATCCCGCAACTCCTCTACAAGCCCTTTATTAACTTTGAATAATCCATCATTCGTTTCTTGCAGGTGATTCATGTATTTCATGTATCTCTGAATACTTTCCTGTACATTCTCTTCATCAAAATTTGGGATCTCTGATATATTGTCATCCTACATTAAAAGATATAAAAAGTCATCACGAACAATTGATTCTACTAAATATCCTGCTTGCTTGAGAATAGCTTGATCCTCTTCATCCAATTCATGATCTCCAAAAGCATCTGCCTTTGCTTTATCTTCTTCCTGCTGCTTGGTAAGTCTAGCTTTAATTTCAGCAATTATTTCAAATAATTCAGACCTAGGCTGTTCAATTTCTCCTACTAACTGTGATCTTTTTGTCTCTGCAGGTTGGGAAGAGGAGGAAGGCTTGACAGTTCTCTTTCCCTTACCTTTACTGCTATTTTTAACCATTTCTGTTTTTTCACTAGAGGAAGAACTAATCACCACAGCTTCCTGTCTGGACTCTAGTTTGGGGTTAAGTAGCTTTTTCATGTTCCATCTCAACTTGTTAGTAGGTCTGGTTTGAGGCCTTTTGTATGACCTTCTGTATGAAGCTACCTTCTTCCTTTTCTTTTTCTTAGATTTGGCTGATTTTACCCTTGAAGTAGGAAACTCTCCACATGCTTCTGTACTTGGCTCTGTCTCAACAATCTGCTGTTCATCCTCCAATAAATAACCTTCATCTTTAGATAATATGGTAAGAGAGCTCCTTTGTTTAGTTTGTAATTCCTCTTCAGGAGTAGCAGCTCTCTCTTTATCAATAGTCCTAGCTTGTTCAGAATGTGCTACTGGTGGTAATTTCAAACAAGGCTGCACTTCTTCACCTGCAAACAATGAGTACTTGTTTCTCATGGAATCTGAAGCCACTTTGAGCTGACTGTCATCCTTTACTTGTTCTGCTACTTGCTCTGTCACCTTCTTGGCTTTAACCTCGTCTTTACTTGTAGATTTGACTGAGTGACCCAACTTTTTGATCATTACCTTCCCCTTATCAGTCTGCCTTTTAGGTTGCTGATCTTCTTTTTGAGGATGAACATCTGACCAAAACAAAAAGAAATCCCAAGTCCTTCCCTCATGCTGCAACACTGTGGTGATGATCAGTTTGATGAGACCATGGTGAAAAAGTGATTGGGAGGTGTGATCATCATTTTGCTTTATCTTGCTTGACATCTTCTGCAGGCTTTTTAAGAAAAAGAAGGGCAAGTTCATTTTAAAAACTCCTACTATGTGTTGCAGGAACCTGAAATGATATTTAAAGACAAATAAATATCTGCCTTCACAGGTCACATAACTTTGAAGTATCCTTATGGGCTCAATCCACTCCTTCCTGAAATTTTGAATGAGGATACCCTTGTTCCAGTCAGGAGTCACATTAGACAATAGGTATCTTTGGGGTTCAAACTCAAAAGGCAATTTTTTAAACCAATGCTCCCCCTCATTGCTAATCTCAGTAGCTTCTGCTATTAGCTCCACAGTCAATTTGAATTTCAAAGCATCCATCATGATCATATCATCTTTGAGTCCCTTAGCAAACTTGCAAGACACCTGAGCATTGAAACCATCTATCTTCTTGAAAAACTTCAACCAACCTGCTTGCTGAAACAGTTTTGCACAGTCAGGAAGCTTCTGGATCCAGGTTAGGTCAGTGGGCTCAGCCCTGTTGACCTTACCACTTTTGCCACTTTTCCCACTTTTCCCCATATTCTCCTTTCAGAAGATAGAAACAGTCTGGCTTTAGGCTTCAGAAATGTTTTGAAACTGGTTTGCTGTTATTTGAACTTTTTTATTACAAACTGGTCCACCTCATAGAATACAAAACTTTGGTCAAATTCAATTTTCAAACTGTTCAATGAGATTAAGAACTGTCAATGGATGAAGTTGTTCTATATTCAATATTGCATTTGCTCCTCCTTCAATACACCTGATTCAAAATGCTCAGAACAGCACTGCAATGTTCAGACTAATCAATGCCATGGAAAACTGTCAGTATATATGGCTATTTTATATCAATGTTTCACTTACATCTCTGCATCAAAACAGCATCAAAACAGCTTCAATCCTCAAACCCTAAATCTTCCAATGCTTCAGATTTGTAAGCATAACATCACTCATAGGCTCATTAAACCAACTGGAAACTGATAGCATGAAAGGAGAAAACAAAAACACCTCTGTCTGTAATATTTTCATCCTAGCCAAAAAACTGCCATTCAAAACTGTACATGAAAGCTAACATGGTTCTCCCACTGCAAGTGACTTCATAGATCATAACAATTTCAATAGCTTTCAAACCATTTGAATAAACCAATACAGGACCTTATGTGACAATCATGTATATAACAGATCAATTTATGAGTCCTCCAATGCTATTTCCTGTATAATATGGTTTACACTTGCATTAGGTGATGAGAAGCATCTCTTCAATTAGTTCATTATAACCATTCTGCCTCACTATCAGAGTTTTTGAATGTATAGGAGATCAAATGATAAACATTCTTCGTTCAAACAGTCATTAAAATTCACAAGATGAAAGCTTTAAGTTCAAGGCCTTTTTGCTGCTCTGTTCATTCAGATTCTTCATAATAGCTTCTGATAACTATTTCTGTGGTGAAAAGTTTATTTCATGATATATTCTATCATCTTCAGCGGCCAATTTCTTCAGATAATCATGCAGCAAGAAAAACCCAAATTTTTGAGCTATAAGGGTTTTGTCGCACGTACCTACCAATCTCTCAACTGTCGTGGCTTAAAGCTCTGTTTTAAGGTAGCAATGGTCTCTCCTCATGTATACAAGTGTTTCCAAATCATCTCCTTAACTGGAAATGAGTGAATCAAGATGCCCTAGTTTCTTGCTGGCGTTAACACGCTGTCTTCTCTTCACAGGAACACAATCCACTTCTTTAGCACTTTGATCTGCATCACAAACTCATCTCTCCTATAATAATGCATGTAGAAAGAGGAATTCAACAGCTTTAGCCGAGATTTGCTGATCTTGTCCAACTGATTCCACGTTTTGAGCAATGATGAACTTGCTTTGGCTGCGTACTGATAACTGCCTAAAATCGTGTCTAAACTGCGGTCACATGTGTTAAAACACCTTGCAAAATACGATCAGTCACTTCCAGACAAAAATCATGATGAAAATCTGCATAAAAATCGGAAAAACAAAGGGCCGCGATATTCTTGTAGCGCGCCCTTTGTTAAATTTTCCACCAGCGCTACAAGAATAACTGCTAAGCCAAATTTTCGCAGTTTTGCAACTTTTTGCCAAATTGTCGGAGGTTTAGAGGATTGCTAAGGTTAAGAAATAAGTCTAACTACTCTTTCATCACATTAATGAATCAACCTTTGAACATAAGACCTTCTTTACCCCTTTTTAAAATATAAAAGACCAACAAAAATCAAATAAAATTTAAAAGACTGGGCTCAAAACCTATGCAATCATCCATATAGCTCCTGAAGGGGACTAAAATTAAAACTTGAAACCAAAACCTTCACTAAAGTAGATTGAAAACAAACCAAAAATGGAGAAAATAAACCAAAAATGGAGAAAAATTTACTAACTTAACATCTGGCTCTGGAGCTGCGGGATGAAGTCCTCCCTGTGAGGCTTCAAGAACTTGTAGACCAGTGCCTTCTTCCCTTTATTCACCTATCTGAAAACTTCCATTGGGCTATGGAGTCTTTATTCAACCTCACTCACACTGGTATGTACAATGAGGAGTGACAATGATCTTATTAACTGTAAAAGTGTTTGAGGAATCGCGCATTGACAGGGCTGAGCAATTCCTCACCTTCCAAGGACTGCAAGATGAATGTATTATTTTCCAAAACTTTTGATATCAAAAAAGGGCCAAACCAAAGATTATCAAATTTTCCATGCTTACCTTTCTATTCCTTTCTTGCATCCCATCTTAAGACTAACTCACCTTCTGAAAATGTATGCTCTTTAACTCTTTTGTCAAACCTATTTTTTACTTTAGCTCTGTACAGCTGAGCTTCTTTGTCCACCTTCTCTCTATGCTGCTGCAGCTCTATCATCTCAAATATCCTCCTTTGCATGTCATCAGGTTCCTCTTGAGAGTTTTGGAGGAATTTCATCACTGGAATTCCCAGCTAAACAGGAAACACAGCTTCTGTTCCATAAACTAGCTGAAAAGGAGAAGTGCCAATGGCCTGCTTTACTGTAATCCTATCTGCCCACAATGCATATTTCAGCATTGAATCCCAAGACCTTTTGTTATGTTTCAGCAATTTCTTAATGCTTTGAATGACATTCTTGTTGGATGATTCAGCCTGGCCATTTCCTTGAGGATAATAGGGAGTTGAATGTTTCAAAATAATGCCATTTTTCTCACAGAAAGCCACCATTGCCTTGGATTTAAATGCTTTGGAATTATCAATTATTAATCTATGTGGGTAGCCAAATCTACTCAGGATATTGTCTTCAATGAACTCCATAATCACCTTATCTGTAGCATTCCTTGTAGGAATGGCTTCTACCCACTTTGTGAAGAAATCTGTGGCTGTCAGAATCCAATGATGCTGTCCGGAAGATGCTGGATTTATCTCTCCAATAAAATCCAGACCCCATTGCTAAAAAGGGGCATTAACTGCAATAGGCTTCAATGGCAAGGATAATAATTTCTGTTTACCTACAAACTTTTGACAAGGTATGCAAGTTCTTACCTGCTGGTAAACATCTGAGAAGAGGGAGGGCCAATAGTATCCATCTCTCAAAATTTTGTAAGCTGTGGTTTTCCAATATTTATGCCCTCCACAAGCTCCTTCATGAGATTCTGAAATTACTTCCCCTATTTCAGCTTGATCCAAGCACCTTAACAAGATACCTCCTGGGTCTTTCCAAAACAATTGATCTTCCAGCAAACAATATTTAGTAGCTTTCAGTTTCAGAGATCTGGTAGCCTTCCTATCTAAGTGTTCTGGGCATTGCAAAAATAACAGGAAATAAACAATATCAGCATACCAATCTGAAGATGAATAAGAGTCCATGATCCTTTCTTTCTCCAGCATTGCTTGCTTTTCTTCAGGTACTGATTCTTCTGCCATAACATGTAATCCAAGTGCTTGACAATTTGAGTCAGCCAGCAGTTTGGCCAATCCTTGTCCTTTGACCAGCTTTGTAGGTCTGATTTCCACCTCATATTCCATAATCTTAGCAATCCACTTTCCCCTCTTTCCTTCACTGTCAGGATGGGTCAGAACATCTTTCACTGCTGCATTTGGAACAAATGAAATCACCTTTGAATGAAGAATGTAAATTCTGAAAAATTTCATAGCTTTCACCAGAGCATAGGCTTGTTTTTCCAGAATGCTGTACTTCAGTTCAGAATCCCTGAGAGTCTTACTGAAAAAGGCAATGGGCTGCTCTAGTCCTTCCTTGTTTTTCTGAAGTAAGACATCTGCAATTGTATCTGCTGAAGCAAAAGAAAAAGTAAAGAACTCCTTGGTAAAATCAGGACTTACCAGAACAGGTGCTTCAGTCAGAGCCACCTTTATTTTTTCAAAAGCTGCCTTTGCTTCAACAGTCCATTTAACCTCTTGGTCCTTCTTTAACATTGCTATGATTTGTTTAATGGTCTCAACAAAATTAGGAATGAACCACCACAGAAAATTTATCTTGCCAACAAATGATTGCACATCATTTTTGCTCCTGGGCAAACTGATCTTTAGTATTGCTTTGACTCTCTCAGGGTCAATTCTAATGCCATCAGCAGACACCAAATGACCTAACAGTCTTCCCTCTTGCACAGCAAAATGAGATTTCTTGGGGTTTAAAGACAGTCCAAATTTTCTGCATTTCTGAAAAGTTTGCCTCAAATGTTTTAAGTGCTCATCATCAGACTGTGAGAACACATTAATGTCATCTAAATAAATGACAACAAACTTATCTTTCTCACCTACAAATGCAATGTCCATTGCCCTCTGAAAAGTTGCTCCAGCATTCATCAGTCCAAAGGGCATCTTATCGTACATGAAGGTTCCCCAGGGGGTGGTAAATGCTATTTTTTCTCTGTCATCAGGGTGCATGGAAACCTGATTGTACCCTGAAAATCCATCCACCATAGAAATCCTCTATGCCCCCACAACTTGCTGTAAGACCTATTCAATCTTTGGCAAAGGATAATTGTCTTTTAATGAAGACCTGTTAAGATTCCTGAAATCAACACACAATCTAATCTCCCCATTATTTTTTCTGACAGGTACAAGATTTGCAACCCAGGAAGAGTACCTGAGAGGCACTATTATCTTGGCATCTAGTAACTTTTTAATCTCTTTTTCAATCACAGGGAATAAGGCTGGATTTATCCTTCTCAATTTCTGTCGGAAAGGCTTGACATTGGGCTTCAAAGGAACCTTATGCTGAATAATTGTTGTGTCATAGGTTTTTAATTCTTCATAGGACCATGCAAATACATCCACATATTCTTTCAAAAGCTTAATATATCTGCTCCTTTGTTCAGCTGACAGGGATTTAGAAATTTTTACCATTCTTGGGTTTTCTGCAGTACCAATATTGCAGTCCACTACATTGTCTTCTGAGGATTGAACCACTGGCTTTGAAGGGGTGTCATCCTTGGTAAAAAAAAATTCTAAAGGAACTAAACCTTTAGGGATAAAATTACTCTTCAACTCAATGATCTTATGACCTGCAATCTTACCTTCCGGAAACTCATTTTCAGCAAAAACATTTTCAGCAGACTCACTTTCAGCAGACTCATCATCTTGTTCTTCTCCTTCATCCTGATCAATTTGAGCATTAGAAAACTCATATGTAAGCTCAAGAAATTTCTTGATTTCAATATCATCTTCGAAAACCCTCCAGTGTTTCACATTGTCAGGGACACATGGTCTGTACCTTACCTCTATAGGAAACCTTAACTCAGTAGTTTTAGGAATTTTGAAGTATGAGGCAGCCAAAGCTAAAGAGTCTGCAGTCTCATTGTGATTTCTTGGAATATGAGTGATATTAAATGCTATGAAATAATTTTCAAGCATATCCCATACCTCATTCCTGTAGACCTTGAACAAATCCTGCTTTACTTGATAGTTGTTCTTCACATGTCGAACAAACAACTCGAAGTCGCCATATGCAGTGATTTGCTGAATGCCTAAGTCTTTAGCAGCTTTCAGTCCTAATATCAGAGCTTCATACTCAGCAGTGTTGTTAGTGGTAACAAATTCCAGCTTATACATGAGTTTGACTGTTTCACCTCCAGGAGAAATGAGCAAAACTCCAGCTCCAGCACCCTCTTTGCAAGAGGATCCATCAAAATACAATTCCCACAGCTGATCTTCTTCTTCTCTGCAATGTTTCACTGGTTTTTCTTTTTCAACTTGTAAAAGGCCAACAGAATCATCTTTATCACTAAAATTCAACATACAAGTCCCTAAATCTTTGTCAACAGAGTACAATGGATGATTAGTGGGGTTTTTATCATCTGTGACAATGTAGGCAAACTGTAGTTCTCTGTAAAGTCTCCTATTTTCTCCACCAAAAATAGGAATGGTGGCATATGAGAGATCCATCTGTAAGGTTCCTCCTACCTTCTTTGCCCAGGATCTTGAAAGAAGCATACCAAACTTGGGTGTGATGTCTGATACAACAACATCCATTATGACACTCTTCATGGGCAGCTGAGTAAGGTTAACAACCATGTCTTTAATTACCCCTAGACACTTGACAGCTTGAGAGTCAAAGGCATATAAGTCTTGGTAAGGTTTGGTGATACTGAGGCCAAGGGCTTCCATCACAGCTTTGGGCATTAAGTTATGGGATGCTCCGGAGTCTAATAGGCAATTGTGGATCATCTGGTCATGGACAGTTAAGGTAACATAGAAAGGAGGAGAAGAACCAGCTTCATTTTCTGTTTTCTTAGCTAGGGCAGAACCAATAAATATTATTGGGATTTCTTCTTGCAAATTGACAGTATCTGAAATAGGCTGACCACTGGCAGCAGGCTGACTACTAGCAGAATTCATAACTTTTAAGACTGTTTGTTTATAAGATGGATTCTTTATAAGTTCAGTCAATGGGACAAGAATTTTCAATTTCCCTAATTCAGTTTCCAAATTGAAATTCTGAGATGACCTGTTTACCTCTTCAATTTCAGCATTTTTCTTGGACTTTTCTACAGGCTGCTTCTTCTCTGTGACAGGACCAGCAACTTGTTTATCAGGAACATTTGCAGCTGGAACATTTGCAGCAGGTACAACAGCTTTCTTCTTGGGAGCTTGGACTACTTGTTTCGGACCAGATCTGAGATTAATGGTCTTTTTAATTCCATTCTGATTAGCAGTAGCATTTACAGTAGTTTTTTCAAACTCTAAATCATCTTCAAATTCATACAAATCAGCATCATAAGATTCAGAATTCAAAAAATCTTCTTCTGTTACAAAACCTGTGGATAAACCATCTCCAAAGTGATTCATGTCTTGGTCAGTTTCAGTCTCCTCAAAGACGAGCTGTTCATCAACCTCCTCTTCATCAGCTACATTATTTTGAAAAGGTGGGGGCACTCTCTGCTCTTCATTCTCTCTCCTTTCTTGCTGAATGTCATTATTTCTTCGCTCCCTTGGCATGAATCTAGGAGCAAACTGCCTCCTGAATTGATTTTGATTATTTGGATTCCTCTGAGCCTCTGGAGCGGGATTGGTAGAATTCTTTTTCAGTTCTAGTTTGTTCAGCTTGGCAGTGAGAACCTTCACAAGTTTAGCCATTTCATCTATTTTGGCTTCAGCAGATTAAGGTGCAGCACTTGTTGAAACAGCCTCCTTCTTCCCTTTTCTTTCATATAACTGTTGAGGTGTTTCTTTTTTAAGTTTATTTGAATCCAGTAAGTTTGACTCCACCTCCAATGCTGCATCTTGCATGTTCAACAAAGAGACAGCTCTTCTTTCTCTAAGTAACAATGAAAATTCATGGTCAAATGCATTTTCATAAGTCAGTTTGGCTGATGTTTCAGTAGGTTTGATCTCTGCTGGAATCCTACTATACATCTTGTTAAATCTTTTTGAGAAATCAGCCACAGTCTCATCTTTCTTTCTTCTGAGTGCACCAAATTCAGTGATATAATAAGTGTGGTCCTTGGTGTCTCCCCACTGCCTCAGGAAAAGGTCACGGAGTTCTTCAATGATTGTAATGGAGTTGGTAGGCAACTCCCTGAACCATTTTCTCACATCCCCATCTAAGCTCTGCAAAAGTACTCTCATCCACACATCTTTAATTTCAATGTTCTGATTGTCTGCATAACTCAGGAAGGCCTCCCAATGTTCTTCTGCAGTTGTTTCACCTTGTCCATTGAATCGGGGCATATATTTCTGATAATCATGAGCAGGTAAGGCATGTAAAGGCTGGGGTAATGCTAGTGGTGCATACCTAGCAGCTATCATTCTGTCCATCATATCCATGGGTGGATTTTGGGCTGCCATTGTGGACTGAGGTTTAGTTTGAGGTTTTGAAGAGGAAGAAACTTGACTGGTACTTGCTTGCAATGGATTTTTTCCTATTTTCAGCTGAAAGAGTGGGATTTTTCCAAGAGAAGTAGTCTTAGCTTTCAAAAAAGTTTCTGGATTGGTAAAAACTTGAAAAGTATTTTCAGGTATGGTAGGTTTTAACCAAGGTGAGTTTTCAGCTAGGTCTAATGAATCACCCAACTGGTGAGGATCACAAGAAGCTGGAAAAGATTGGGACCTTCTGAGCTTTCTTGCTATTTTTATAATCTTTTCAGGGTCTGTCACACCCAGTAGCAAGGGAGATGTAGGTCTTCTCCTGGTTCCAATACTTCTAGAAGCCAGTGTGTCCAAACTTGGTGAAAATAGCCTTTAAAGATACTGGTTCAAGTCCACCTCTCAAACCAGGAAAAATGATAAGTATCCCAGGGAAGATTTGCTTCATCTTTGTCCCCGGCAACGGCGCCAAAGATGTTTGTGTCAGAAATTGTTACCAAGGATAGGGTAACAAGCCAACACAATCTCAAGAGAAAAAACTCAATTGAAACTAGGTTTTAGGGTATTGTTTATGTGTTTTTGGTTGTAAGCTTCAAAATCATGCAGGGAATACATTCAGAGTAAAAGCAACAACTAAATCACAGACATACACTGATGAAGATGCCCAATATATCACAAACATCCAACAAAGAAACTATGATGTGGTTCATACAATAAAAGATAAGCATTACCAGAAAAAGACATCAACTAGCAATGAAATTACCATTTAAGAAGCAAAACATGCTCAATAACAAAGCCAACATAGACCAAATGAAGGGTAAAGAGTCATATATTCATAGTTTCATCAGTAAATGTATATAAGAGTACAGTACCTATCTCTGAATAAGTCTGATAGTACAAGCAGCTAGCAGACCTCCTGATGCTCCCAAAATCCAGAACCCTAACAATGTCTTGCTAACTCATTTAAATAAGAAAGTTCTCCCAAAAATCAGTTAGGTTTCACCTCCTAACTACCTCCATCGAGTCACTAAGTAGGTAAAGTAAAAAGTGATCTTTACAAAATTACATGATTGCTAAAAATAGCAAATGCTTAACAAAAAGTGTTTATCAAAATAACCACTAACTAAAAACAGTTTCATATCTTCTTAGCTGCCTCAACAAGAAGTGATATTCCATCTAGGGATCGAGACCTTTTCTTAGCTCTTTTATCCTTCTTCTCCATATCAATTATCCTTTTCTGCAAGTCTTCATTTTCCTGTTGCAAATGATCAACAGTCTTCTCCAACTTTGTACAGTACCTGTCAGCAACTCTTTTCCTGCTAAGGACTTCCTTGGAAACTTCTGACAGATCCAAAAAATGTTTATGCATATCCTGCAACTCCTCTACAAGCCCTTTATTAACTTTGAATAATCCATCATTCGTTTCTTGCAGGTGCTTCATGTATTTCCTGTATCTCTGAATACTTTCCTGTACATTCTCTTCATCAAAATTTGGGATCTCTGATATATTGTCATCCTGCATTAAAAGATCTGAAAAGTCATCATGAACAATTGATTCTACTAAATATCCTGCTTGCTTGAGAATAGATTGATCCTCTTCATCCAATTCATGATCTCCAAAAGCATCTGCCTTTGCTTTATCTTCTTCCTACTGCTTGGTAAGTCTAGCTTTAATTTCAGCAATTATTTCAAATAATTCAGACCTAGGCTGTTCAATTTCTCCTACTAACTGTGATCTTTTTGTCTCTACAGGTTGGGAAGAGGAGGAAGGCTTGACAGTTCTCTTTCCCTTACCTTTACTGCTATTTTTAACCATTTCTGTTTTTTCACTAGAGGAAGAACTAATCACCACAGCTTCTTGTCTGGACTCTAGTTTGGGGTTAAGTAGCTTTTTCATGTTCCATCTCAACTTCTTAGTAGGTCTGGTTTGAGGCCTTTTGTATGACCTTCTGTATGAAGCTACCTTCTTCCTTTTCTTTTTCTTAGATTTGGCTTATTTTACCCTTGAAGTAGGAAAGTCTCCACATGCTTCTGTACTTGGCTATGTCTCAACAATCTGTTGTTCATCCTCCAATAAATAAACTTCATCTTCAGATAATATGGTAAGAGGGCTCCTTTGTTTAGTTTGTAATTCCTCTCCAGGAGTAGCAGCTCTCTCTTTATCAATAGTCCTAGCTTGTTCAGAATGTGCTACTGGTGGTAATTTCAAACAAGGCTGCACTTCTTCACCTGCAAACAATGAGTACTTGTTTCTCATGGAATCTGAAGCCACTTTGAGCTGAATGTCATCCTTTACTTGTTCTGCTACTTGCTCTATCACCTTCTTGGCTTTAACCTCATCTTTACTTGTAGATTTGACTGAGTGACCCAACTTTTTGATCATTACCTTCCCCTTATCAGTCTACCTTTTAGGCTGCTGATCTTCTTTTTGAGGATGAACATCTGACCAAAACAAAAAGAAATCCCAAGTCCTTCCCTCATGCTGCAACACTGTGGTGATGATGAATTTGATGAGACCATGGTGAAAAAGTGATTGGGAGGTGTGATCATCATTTTGCTTTATCTTACGTGACATCTTCTGCAGGCTTTTTAAGAAAAAGAAGGGCAAGTTCATTTTAGAAACTCCTACTATGTGTTGCAGGAACCTGAAATGATATTTAAAGACAAATGAATATCTACCTTCACAGGTCACATAACTTTGAAGTATCCTTATGGGCTCAATCCACTCCTTCCTGAAATTTTGAATGAGGATACCCTTGTTCCAGTAAGGAGTCACATTAGGCAATAGGTATCTTTGGGGTTCAAACTCAAAAGGAAATTTTTTAAACCAATGCTCCCCCTCATTGCTGATCTCAATAGATTCTGCTATTAGCTCCACATTCAGTTTGAATTTCAAAGCATCCATCATGATCATATCATCTTTGAGTCCCTTAGCAAACTTGCAGGACACCTGAGCATTGAAACCATCTATCTTCTTGAAAAAATTCAACCAACCTGCTTGCTGAAACAGTTCTGCACAGTCAGGAAGCTTCTGGATCCAGGTTAGGTCAGTGGGCTCAGCCCTGTTGACCTTACCACTTTTGCCACTTTTGCCACTTTTCCCGATATTCTCCTTTCAGAAGATAGAAACAGTCTGGCTTTAGGCTTCAGAAATGTTTTGAAACCGGTTTGCTGTTATTTGAACTCCTTCTTTATTACAAACCGGTTCACCTCATAGAATACAAAACTTTGGTCAAATTCAGTTTTCAAACTATTCAATGAGATTAAGAACTGTCAATGGATGAAGTTGTTCTATATTCAGTATTGCATTTGCTCCTCCTTCAATAGAGCTGATTCAAAACGCTCAGAACAGCACTGCAATGTTCAGACTAATCAATGCCATGGAAAACTGTCAGTATATATGGCTTCTTTATATCAATGTTTCACTTACATCTCTGCATCAAAACAACATCAAAACAGCTTCAATCCTCAAACCCTAAATCTTCCACTGCTTCAGATTTGTAAGCATAACATCACTCATAGGCTCATTAAACCAACTGGAAACTGATAGCATGAAAGGAGAAAACAAAAACACCTCTGTCTGTAATATTTTCGTCCTAGCCAAAAACTGCCATTCAAAATTGTACATGAAAGCTAACATGGTTCTCCCAGCAAGTGACTTCATAGATCATAACAATTTCAATAGCTTTCAAACCATTTGAATAAACCAATACAGCACCTTCTATGACAATCATGTATATAACAAATCAATTTATGAGTCCTCCAATGCTATTTCCTGTATAATCTGGTTTACACTTGCATTAGGTGATGAGAAGAATCTCTTCAATTAGTTCATTGTAACCATTCTGCCTCACTATCAGAGTTTTTGAATGTATAGGAGATCAAATGATAAACATTCTTCGTTCAAACAGTCATTAAAATTCACAGGCTGAAAGCTTTAAGTTCAAGGCCTTTTTGCTGCTCTGTTCATTCAGATTCTTCATAATAGCTTCTGATAACTATTTCTATGGTGAAAAGTTTATTTCATGATATATTCTATCATCTTCAGTGGCCAATTTCTTCAGATAATCATGCAGCAAGAAAAACCCAACTTTTTGAGCTATAAGGGTATTGTCGCAAGTACCTACCAATCTCTCAACTATTGTGGCTTAAAGCTCTGTTTTAAGGTAGCAACGGTCTCTCCTCATGTATACAAGTGTTTCCAGATCATCTCCTTAACTGCAAATGAGTGAATCAAGATGCCCTAGTTTCTTGCTGGCGTTAAAATGCTGTCTTCTCTTCACAGGAACACAATCCACTTCTTTAGCACTTTGATCTGCATCACGAACTCGTCTCTCCTATAATAATGCATGTAGAAAGAGGAATTCAATAGCTTTAGCCGATATTTGCTGATCTTGTCCAACTGATTCCATGTTTTGAGCAATGATGAACTTGCTTTGGCTGCGTGACTGATAACTGCCTAAAATCGTGTCTAAACTGCGGTCACACGTGTTAAAACACCTTGCAAAATACGATCAGTCACTTCCAGACAAAAATCATGATGAAAATCTGCATAAAAATCGGAAAAACAAAGGGCCGCGATATTCTTGTAGCACGCCCTTTGTTAAATTTTCCACCAGCGCTACAAGAATAACTGCTAAGCCAAATTTTCGCAGTTTTGCAACTTTTTGCCAAATTGTCAGAGGTTTAGAGGATTGCTAAGGTTAAGAAATAAGTATAACTACTCTTTCAACACATTAATGAATCAACCTTTGAACATAAGACCTTCTTTACCCGTTTTTAAAATATAAAAGACCAACAAAAATCAAATAAAATTTAAAATATTGGGCTCAAAACCTATGCAATCATCCATATAGCTCCTGAAGGGGACTAAAATTAAAACTTGAAACCAAAACCTTCACTAAAGTAGATTGAAAACAAACCAAAAATGGAGAAAATAAAGCAAAAATGGAGAAAAATTTACTGACTAACACCTGTGATTAGTAAATCATCAACATATAAAATAATTATGATTATATTACCATCAGACTACTCTAAATACACATTTGTATCTGATTTACACCTTTGAAATTTTTGCGAGAGAAGGAAGGCATCCATCTTGGAATACCACTCTCTTGGGGCATGTTTTAACCCGTATAGTGACTTCTTTAGCTTGAAAACCAAAGATGGATCAGTGATGTATCCCTTAGGCTGATTCATGTATATATCCTCATGAATATGTCCATGTATAAAGGCTGACTTAACATCCATATGATGCACTTCTCAGTGCTTAGATGCTGAAATTGCCAAAACTAGGAAGATGGAGTCCATTTTTGAAACCTGTGCAAAGCTCTCATGGTAGTCCACACCTTGGACCTGAGAGAAACATTTTTCCACTAGAATTTACTTATATTTTTAGGTTTTTCCATCAGTAGCAACCTTGGTTCAAAACACCCACTTGCATTAAACCAATTTCCTTCTTAAAGGAAGAGAAACTAGCTCCCAAGTAGTGTTTTTCTGAAGAGAATTCACATCTTCATCCATGGAAACTTGCCATATCAGATCCTTCCAAGCATGGTAGTAGGATTTTGAATCTGAACTTATCATAAAATAGCAAGTTTCGGACAGCAAATTAGCAATACAAGAGAGCAGAATACCTGCTCTTTGGAAATCAGACCGGGTTTTCCTTGCATCATCTGGATTTCCAATGTTATCTCCTATGGAAGAGAGTGTCTGTCGAGCCCATGTAGGAAGATGATTTTGCACTTCATGTTCTGATTCAGAATCTGATAATTGCTACACAGTTATATTAGAAATCATAGGATCCAAATCCGGGTTATCACCCCCAATTTCATCATCCAAATATTCAGTAGAATAGGAAGGAGATTCAACATTTTTCTCCTTCACTAGTTCCACCTCCTGAAGAGGCTCATCGAAATTGACACTTCTCTCGATGATGATTTATTTGGTTTTGATATCTAGAAGCTTGAAAATTTTAGATTCATTAGGGTACCCAATAAATAGACATTCTATGCTTTGCAGTTGCAAATCCCTCCTTTTATCAAGCACAATCCGGGCCCATGTAGTGGACCCAAACACCCGCAGGTTCGACACATCTGGCTTGTGTCCAAAGTATACTTTGAAAGGGGTATTCCCTTTTATTGATGAGTGTGGCACCCTATTTTAAATGTATTCTGCAGCAAGCATGGATTCATCCTACAAATTTACAGCAAGCTTCTTTGATTCCAACATACAGGTGGTCATCTCCTTGAGAGACCAATTCTTCCTTTTCACTACTCCATTCTGCTGGGGAGTGTAGGGAATTTAATGTTGGACCTGAATACCAATTTGAGGGAATATGTGTAGAAACTCATTACTGTTGGAGCGCATACTCCATAGGGGGTAACTCCGCGGTTAATTTGTAAGTGGAGCGATGGGTCAAAATAGTCTTAGGGGTGTCGGGGTAAGTCAAAACCCTCTCTGTTTGTAATAAGCCCATGGTTTAAATCCAGGGTTTAGGGTTTTGTGGGTGCCCATGGTTTAAGACCAGGGTTTTGTAAAGCCTCGCAGTATAAATAATCGCTTATGTAAAATGGAAAGGTTAGGCTTTTTGATGTGAGGAAAGATAAGGCAAGTAAGATTGGTTTTTGTAAGGAAAGGACAAGTCCCAGCTGTGTGCGTGGACGACCTCTGCAGCTGTGTGCGCAAAGGGTTTTTGTAAGGAAGAAAGAAAGATCTGCAGCTGTGTGCGCAGAAGCGTGCTGCTGTGTGCGCGGCTATTAAGAACGGAAGGAATCTGCAGCTGTGTGCGCAGATAAACTGTGGTTTTGAGGAAAGAGGAATAAAACGCAGTTTGTGGACGTAGCCCCTACACTGGGGGTGAACCACGTTATATGTGGTGTTGTGGTTTTCTTGTGTTGTTTCCGTTTCTGTTATTTTCATGCATCTAACTGATTATATCTGATAATATAAGATCTCTGCTAGTACCAAGCTTCGCAGTAAATTCCCTGTAGTGGGTTATGCAAGTTTGGTGTGTCTTTTATGCTCTGAAGTTATATGTGAATGAATGATAAGTAAACAGGAAGTTGAATAATAATTGTTTAGAAAGGCTAAGGTACAGTAATCCCCCTCTTTGCATGCAGAAACCTGATTCTGCGGCACCCCATTGCTGTTTCGGGTGAGACTACAACCTGCGCGCAGGTTGTTGCCGAAAGGGCCAACACAGTGGGTCTTTTGTTGGTGCGAAGTATAAAGCGTTAACCCGGGTCTGCCCAAGTGCCACCAAATTGGTTCCGTTGCCGGCTGCACTCAGTACCTGCTCACGAGGGGTTTACCTTGTACCACAAGGGCTATGTTTTGGAGGCCCTCGGTGAAGGACATCAGTGATTGGTTCGTTGAGACCTGTTTGCAATTCGCGCAGAAAGAAAATACGAACCCGTGTCGCAGCGCAAGTGACTATTTACAACGAGTTTACCATTGATACAAGCACTTCTTTCCATGACGGTGAACGGCAGTCTTTCAAAGATCCCCGTGGTAAGTTTTTGAATTTCTACTATTGATATATTGCTGTTTGTATCTGATTATTAGTTTAGTTGTACTAACATATGTTTGCAAGTGCCACTCTCTCGGACGAGCAACACGGGTTGCTGCGAAACGGGAAAAGGTATAAGCAGGATTTTAGCCCCTCTTCCGTAAGCCAGATCACCACGTCCACCCCTATAAACCCTGAAGAATCGGACTCCGCATACCACCCTGAGGTCGAAAACCCGCCAGCGATCCCACAACGCCACCCCGCAACCCCTGACATTCCGTCGCAGTCTGAGAGTCAACCAGGTACGAGTATTCCAGCCACGGGCCAATCTGCCCGTGCAAACCCCCCCCCTTCCACCGCCAGTCCCCTTCCCAAAACCACCCGCAATTCCATGGCCCACCTCGTTGATGATATTAAACTCCCCACCTTTAAAGGCACAGGCTCCGAAGACCCAGAACAGTTCTGGTTTCTCTGCAACGCGGTCTGGACCGCGAAAAAAATTACCGATCCCGATGTGCGCGCCACGCAGCTGATTACATCTTTTCGGGACAGGGCTCTGAATTGGTTCATGAAATTTTCTAGCAACAAGAACCCTACGTTAGGTGAAATCAAGGCGGCCATAATCAAAGAATTTAAGAAACCTAAATCGGAGTCGCAGAGCATCACCGAACTCAAAGAGATTCAGCAGCGGCGCGGCGAGTCAGTCTAGGAGTTTGATCAGAGATTCAAAGTTCTACTGGACCAGGTCAGTTTTACCATTAGTCCTGCGAAGCACAAGGAATGGTTTATCACTGCATTGTTACCACATATCAGAACGCCGCTCATGCAACAGAAGGTTGCTGACCAGCAAGAGGCCCTAGAAATCGCAATGAAACTAGAGACTGCCCCTGTCGGAGATGACTCTGGGATTGCTCAAATCCAAGCGCAGTTAGCTACGATGGCCCTGGAACTCCGCGAGATGAAAAAGGGAAAGTCTGACGGCGAAGCAGGGCGGTGCATGCAATGTCGGACTGAAGGACATGACAGGGAACGGTGCCCCCTAATAGCCAAGTACCTGCAGAATGGTGCGCCGAACCCCTTTCCGCCACAGGTTCTTTATTGTGAGCTTTGCAGAATGACAGACCAACATCGACCGGAGCACTGTTATCTGCTACAAAAGTATGCGCAGGGACCTGCGAACCCCTACTGTAAATTTTGCAAATCTATCGGTCATACTGAGGAGGAGTGCCGCACCTATGATGCCTACAGGGTGCACACGGAAGGCCCACCTACCGATAGTTATGGCTACCAGGGGGGTGCCTCTGGCCGAGGTACCTCTGGAGGTCCTGGCGGTATGGCTGGGCGAGGCCGAAACCAAATTGTGTGTTATAATTGTAACCAAGATGGGCATTTGGCTCGCGACTGTCGGAACCCAACTACGACATGTCGGTATTGCCGCGCTGTCGATCATGTGATTGAACAGTGCCCTCAGCTGATCGCTAAGATTCAGGCACGACAGACTATCCCTACTCAGAACCTTCAGATGATTTCTGTCGAGCCCCGCCCTGTGGCGACTCTTAATGTCGTTACATGAAGTGGACTCACGACACATATCCAGGAAACGCCAACCCGCCCTGTTGAAGCTCTAATTCGTAAGGCCCCTGCAAAAAGTCCTGCATTTGATATCTTCCGAGAAAAA
>LPNX010109776.1:116180-147443 GCA_001517045.1 Pseudotsuga menziesii | reverse complement strand
TACTGTTGGGATAGGCCCACAGTTTTGTATCATGGTGAGACCTTCGGGCCACCTATTTAAGCATGTATTTTGTATTATGAAGGGTTAGATAGTTAGACAGTTAGCTAGCCAACCAGTTAGATACTGGGACATTGAGAAAGATTCAAACTCTAGTTTTAAGTTTAGTCTGTAGTTATCTTACTGTAACCAGCAGCCGACTCCTTGAGCATGAATGTAACAATCCGCAGGGATTGAGAGAGAGAAAGAGAGTATATTGTAAGAAGAAAGCAATATTAGAGAAGAGATCTAAGAGAGAAGGGCTCCAGCTGTGTGTGTGGAGTTTCCCAGAAGATCTCAAGCTGCATAATAGGTTGCAGCGGAACTGTGTTACTCTCTCAAGATATAATATAAACACAGTTCCCGTGGACGTAGCTTCCTCCCTGGAAGTGAACCACGTAAAATCCGTGTGTTGTGCGACTGTGTCATGTGATTATGCTATACTTATTTGCTATCTATTATTCGTTACATGAACTTTGCTTATCAGTTAATGAATGTATGTATGCTATCTTTCAATTGCAATAACATAGAAGATTAAATGTGGGTTGAATGTGTTAAGTCTTCTGTATATGAGTTTATCAGTGCTTGATTCACGACAGTAGCAATTAAGCATAAAAAATAAAAATAAAAATAAAAAGAGTTCTAAGTAGGAGGAATCGCAGCAGGAAAGTTTATTTTGCACGATTCATAGGATGACTGTGGATTTTTTGAACGTTGCGGAGTTCACGCCAACTTTTTGGTCCAGGACGATGCCGTGTGACATCGCAGCAAGGCGATGTTCCCCTGTTCCACGAAGACAATTTTGAAAAGGGACACAGGGCTAGTCACTTCTCCCTCTGACAAGCAATTAATCTAGTTATGATAGGTATACATTGCCCTAGATTTGGAAACAGTAGAAATATTGTCCTAGATTTGGTAAATATTGGTCGAGACCAGCGCCTATACACAATTTTCAACAGAGATTTGATCGGATTTTTAGCAATTAATGAGGATCGAGGCACCGGCTAATGAGGATCGAGGCACCGGCTATTAGTCTTGTCCATGCAATAAATGTTGCAATGGGTCCAATGGGTCCAGCTTAAGCAACCATTTCTTCAGAGATTATCGCCTTCATTACAAATGGACAGATCATTCAAACAGAAGGGTTACTTTCATGATTTCTGAGAGTTATAGAACAATTTGTAGAAGTTTTCCCTGTGCGGAGATACTCCAGTTACAGAGTGCTAGTTTCCCCATTTTCATAGCCATTACCAATCCAGAGTACTGCACCAGACGGTTTATGTCCGAGAAGGAACCTTTAGAAGACTTTTTGCGACGATTCCAACGTGGTGGCCTCGAGTCTGTTATGACGACGTCGCCCAGGGTTGTGAAACTAGGTGCACCACAAGTCAGACAGATGCCAAGGATGAAGAGTCAAGCTTAGATAGTAGAAGATTCCAGCCCAAAGCATGAAGAAGAAGTTCATATGACAACAGTAGACATTGTGCCATGAGTTGAGGAAGCACCAAAGGTAACCATTCCCAAGGGTGCTAAGTTTCCTATTCCGCTACCGCCAATTGATCCTCGTGTAAAGGAAGATAGAGATGTTTTTTTTGGTAGAGAGGATGAAGATCTTTACAAGCCATTAGCGAAGACTAGGCAAGCGACACTGAGAAAGCATACAGACAAGGCTTGTTCTTGAAATGGAATTCATGGTTTGTATAGTTTTCGTATGGAAGGATCCAGACCGAATGAAATGTTTGAGAAGGCTAGAAGATACAGATTTATATTTTCTTTGTGATATGAGTTCTAAACTAGAAAAAGAGGAAAAGATATCTGTGGAAGGCTTCTCAAAAGCTCAAAGATCCTTAAAGGAGCTGTTGATCCATGAAGAGACCTATATGCCACTTTGGAGTATACCTTGTGTGAGGGATCCGACGGTGATCCAGGTAAAGCGGTCACTTGAAGGTCTCGTAAGTGACCAGAGCGTGAGCAAGGAAATGAGGGAAGGAAAGATAAGAGAGATCTAAGACGTAAGTTCACAGAAGACGATGCCAAATATGATAGAAAGAACAAAGGAGAAAAGAGACAGTGGTCAAGATGGAGGAAGACCACAAGGCGTAGATTGCTGAGCTTGAGGCTCAAGCACCAGGCAGACCTGAGGCAAACAAGGAAGCAAGGGCACAGGCCTTTAGAATCACTTCAACATAGATGAAGTGTCGCATAGATGATGCAGAGTCATTGCTAGCTGATGCGATGAAGACATGGTCGGAGCTAGAAGAGCTCCCAGATAGACTGGATTTGCAGCAGAGCATCCAGAACATAGAAAATGTAGTAGCAGAAATGAAGAAAGAAATCAAGAGCTTAGGAGCTCTTGCAAAGATGAATAAGATGACAAAGATGAACCGTTTGCAACAGGAAGCGCAGCGGTTGCGAGAAAAAGACATAGAATTCAATAATATGCTTCAACTGTATCAGGAACAAATCACAGAGCTGGTCGATGCGGTTGAGCAAAAGGTCAAGGAGTTCACTACAAGAAAAAGTGAAATTGATAGCACAGAAGACCCCATGATTACTCAAGTCATGTTTGAAGCGGCACAAGACTGTGTCGAAGCTATGGACAAAGATGTCATAGGACTCAGGGAGAGATTCGCAAGGACTTCGCAGGAAGCCAAGGAGAAGCTACAGAAAGAGAAATCATATGCTAGTGGCTCGGGCATGAGCCACAAGTGAGTGTTAGGGGACTGTTGGAGCAGGGCCCCGCAACTATAGGAAAAGCTGCTATATCGGAACAAGAAATTCAAAGGAAATAGTACCTGAAGCGGCCGAGAGGAGAGCTCAACCACTGCATTTAAGGCAGTGACGACGACAGGAGGGCTCAGCTACCCTCATGAATGGAGAAGGAGCAATGGGCCAAGGTATTAAAGACAAAGGACAGAAGGGGAGCGACCGAGGAAGCAGCGCCCATACCCACGATCAACGCCAAACATCGTGGAAGACTGCAGAAAGCTGCAGTGTGACCAGTAAGCGACAGTTCAAAGTACAGATAGGTCGANGGTTACTGTTGGGATAGGCCCACAGTTTTGTATCATGGTGAGACCTTCGGGCCACCTATTTAAGCATGTATTTTGTATTATGAAGGGTTAGATAGTTAGATAGTTAGCTAGCCAACCAGTTAGATACTAGGACATTGAGAAAGAGTCGAGCTCTGGTTCTGAGTTCAGTCTGTAGTTATCTTACTGTAACAAACAACCGACTCCTTGAGCATGAATGTAACAATCCGTAGGGATTGAGAGAGGGAAAGAGAATATATTGTAAGAAGAAAGAAATATTAGAGAAGAGATCTAAGAGAGAAGGGCTCCAGCTGTGTGTGTGGATTTTCCCAGAAGATCTCAAGCTGCATAATAGGTTGCAGCGGAACTGTGTTACTCTCTCAAGATATAATATAAACACAGTTCCCATGGATGTAGCTTCCTCCTTGGAAGTGAACCACGTAAAATCCATGTGTTGTGCGACTGTGTCATGTGATTGTGCTATACTTATTTGCTATTTGTTATTCTTTACATGAACTTTGCTTATCAGTTAATGAATGTATGTATGCTATATTTTAGTTGCAGTAACATAGAATATTAAATGTGGGTTGAATGTGTTAAGTCTTCTATATATGAGTTTATCAGTGCTTGATTCACGACAGTAGCGATTACTGTGTAAGTGACTTCTGTATAACTAGTTCAGCAGAGTTGAGCATGATTGATTTTAAGTATGTTAAACTGTAGAAGCTTAAGTGAAGCTGTTTAACACCTTGATGAAGGATAACCGAGCTGTTATACCCAGAGAGGAAGCCGCTGGAACTTGAGAGTTGATAAGCATATTAAGGCTTACTGTAGGAAATATCGCGGTGTAGAAATGCGATATCGCACTGTCAGAGGAGCTGCGATGTGAGATATCACAAGTTAAGAGCTGAGCAAAAGAGTAAGTTTGTGCATCGTCCTAGAAGCTATGATGCGATAAGAGTCAGTTCCATAGTAGAGTCAGCTAGAAAGAGAGAACAGCCCGTGCTAAGAGATTCCACTGGTTAAGTAGAGTCAGAGAACCCAGGATGCTGCAAAACCTGGTTGAGGAAACTTGATTCTTTAGCCAACCCATCTAAGATCACTTCGGCTGAGACTTCAGGCCGTTCTACGGTCTGTCACCGAAAGGGACAGTGAGCTAGGGGTTTTGTTGGTATAATAAAGTAAACCCAGGTCTACCCTAAATCAACCAACAAATTACTTTCATAAAAACACACTAATAAGAAGCACAATAACGCTTTACATCACATAGACTTTCTAGGCCAATGCACCCTACTCTCCTTTTGTAAACTAAGAAGCGCAGAGGAGTTCCAGTACATAATTGCTAAACCTAGGTCATGCATCAAACTTGCAAAAACAATAAATGGAAAATTCATTTCTCCAAACTTCAGATGCCAAAATTAAGGCTTACATCAATTTGCATCTTTAATCCAGACACAAGCCCTTCAACCTTTTCCCATGAATCCATAAGAAACCATGGAAGAGGGCATCATCTCAAGTGTCTTAATAAAACCCTAGTCTAAGGACATGGGAACTTATAATACCACAAAACACCCATAGCCATTATGGATTCAAATACAGATGACACAACCACACAAGGGAGAAAGTTGAAACTACTATCAAATTGTATTGGATTTGTCCAATTCATTCATTTTTTCAATGGTGTATATAAATCAGCGGTCTAAATGTAGTAAGAAGATATTTCCAAGATAGTGGTAGGTTTATTTGATGGACATGTAGTTCCTGATATTAATGTGAAAACAAGTAAAGAGGAAGAAAATGGTGATTACCATGCAAAATTTGTTGCAAAGATCCAAGAATGGCATGGCAGGAATGCTTAGGAGGATCATTCTAGTATGGGGACTAGCATGGCAAGAAGGCTATTTAAACTATTTTTTATTTAGTCACATGAACTAGGCCTTTCTATCGTCTTTTCCTATACTAGGAAAAACATCGCTATGGTAAACTACAAGAAAATATTGACCTTGCATGGTTGTCAATATAAACCCTACTTAATGGTTGAAAAAACAACCCCCTTTGAAACCAAGAAAAAAATAGAACATCACTACTAAGAGTTTTCCTACATAAAGTAGAACCACAAAACCAGTATATTCACATTATTGAACAACAAGAAACTCATGCCATGAAATTCCATTACAATTAAAGAAATAGATACCAATAAAGTAGTTCAAGGACATGGACACGCTAAAAAACGAACAACAGAAAATAACTAAACCATTCAATTCCATCAAAACAATTAATTGACTAGAAAAAAATCGCTTTCCCCTTTCGAAGGGCTGAGGGACCATCTCATCAGACATAGTCCCAGGTCAATCCCAAGGTCGACTGTTCCAAACTACAATTGTTCTGTCATTTGGAAATGGGAAATAAGTAAAATATTTACACATAGCATTCACAATTCCAAACAAATTTACCCGGACTTCAAAGGAAGAAAAACAAATAGACAATAAATATCAAAAGGCTTAAAAAAATATGACTAACCAGCCCAAAACAATGCAAGATACATTCTGGAGAGGGTATTTTACCTCCACAAAATTGTATCGTCACAAAAATTGACTACATAGCCTCAAACTCACAAAGCAAAAATAGATGGCAACAAAAGATGACTTCCCATCCTGAAAATCAAAAATAGGTATTCTAGCACCCAACCAAATGAACTCACGATAGTATAATCCAGCAAATGGGCCAAGTCAAAATCCTCAACTTGGACTCTGTCTAGTAAGTGTAGAGATGATCAAACCAAAATTGAACCGATGACAAGATGAGGAGACCAAAGTTCAAGCCTGATCAACACCACAATAAAACTTGGGAAACAAAGAACATTGGAACTGTTGGAGCAACAAGAACCATTGAAAAAATACCAATAGATCACTGGCCAACCTAAAACAATAGAAAACAATGACTATCGAATCTAAAACCTTTGTTGAAAACCCTTAGTGATTTCTCCCTTCGTGAATTAAACATGGGAACAAGTGCCAAAACAAAGGCACATAAAAAATGTTGAAACAACCAAAACCATCGAGACTTAACCTTGCATTTAAATCCACTGTCGCGCCACTCCTTCATTGAACACCACTTTGAATAACCCTACAACCTACCATAATTATCTTCCCTTTCCATGTTATGAAAATACCCACCTACTAACTGCCATCATCACCGATCCTCTACATCTAAAAGCAACAACACATCTCATTCATATCCACGAACGTCATCACGCCACCATAGCAACTGGAACACCCTCAAACCCTGATGTCACCCCTCCACCAGCCAATTAGAACACTGATAAATACCTAATTAATAAATTATATTAATACAGAAAACCAAATATCAATCATCCACCTTAGGTTGAAAAAATTAAATCAGGGTCAACGTAACTTTGGAAACTAGCGAATGATGTATGTCCCTTGTAGGGACATAATAAAAGGGTGAAGTATACTAACTTAGATAAAGTATTACAGGATATATAATTTAACGTTTATAACAATAATCAATTAAATTATAAAAAATGAATAATCAATATTATATTAAGAAACTAAGAAATTCTTTATTTATATATAAAACCATTATAAATAGTTATGGGATATAGTTGGTGATAACATGCATTGTTAAGGTACGCCTTGTGACGTTGTTGGTCCAAACCTCGATCAGCTTTGTGTGATGCATGTGGGGAAGTGTGGGCATGCCTAGAGGTTATAGTGGTAGCATTCGAAATCGACACAATGTCACGTGAGTACAAGCCCAACTAGTTATTGATTCCATCAAATTAAAAAAATAGCAAGTTTATTTTGATCTTAATATTTTAAGTAATGATATGTTATTTTTAAGTTTTATTTTTCCCAAGAGAAAAAGTCACAGTTAATATCATTCAAATATATAATTTTTAAGCATTCAAAAGTATTCAACCATATGGATTCTAGTATAAGCAACAACAAAAAAAATACAAATAATTAGATTTTTAAAAAATCCAAAATCCTATTTTTTTCTCAACCTCAATCCATACCCACCAATAGATTATAACTGCCATCTATAAATCAACTTTTGAAGTCTCATTCTTAAAAAAGATGCCTACTCTTTCTTAAATTTGAAACTCTCTTATGCATAAGCTCTAGTCTTCCCTCCTCAATCAAAAACCATAGTTACCACAACACTTTAAAGAGTGTTGTCTAAATAATAAGTGTATCCTTTTGATTCTTTGTTGAAGAGAGGCTCCTTTATCCAAATCTTCTATACCAACATCTCCACCTTTCTCTAGTTCTAAAGTTCTTCTGAAATTCTCCTCTTTTTTATCCATTATATTGGATTTGTAATATTGTGAACTTTATGTTTGGCTTGTGCTCTTTCTTTCTTGGAGGATAGGGTCAATGTTAACTTTACATTCAAATTAAATGTTTTTCTCATTTTAACATTTCTTATATTTCGTTGTTTGGAGGAAGCCATAAAAAGTGTGCCTTAAAATAAAAATGTTATGATTGCTTAGATATTCCTCTTAGCTTATATATAGAGTTAAATTTTAAATCAATTTATTGACAAAACCTTGTTTCGGCATGAAGAAGTTGAAATTTCAAATCTTAAGGATTTAAGTGCGAAAAAGAGCAAAGTTTATCTAATGTGAAAATGAAAAGATTTTATATAAAAAAGTTTAAATAGGAAAAATATGTCCAAATGATTTTATATTAATTTATTTTTTATAAATGATTTAATTAATTTTTAGTACTAATTGCAAATTTTCTTTCTAAATTTGAATGTCTTCTAAAAACATAAAAGCAACTCTTACCATCCAAATTAAAATAGTTATAAGTAATTTAGACACTCCAATCAAATGAGGAAAACATAAAATCCAAATTGAAATAATTGTAAGTAATCTACACACTCCAATTTTTTAAATCAAATGTAGAATACAATAAATTAATCAAAAATTGTAATTATAAGTATAGTCACCATAATTATGAGGCACAATTTTTTAAGCTTGCAGTTACCAACAAGTTTATTTCAATTCATGCAATTTTACCTGGTTATTTTTTATTTCATTATACTTCATATATGGTTTATATATAAAAAAATAATATAGCCTTCTTTTATAGTTTACATAACATTTTGTATTTATTTTGAAAATGTTTTTTTTCTTTATTGTATTACTTTGGGGCGGCATTGAAAATAATCATCAAATTTCTTATTTTAAAAAAATTATAATTTGTAATTTTGTGAAATAAAAATTACAAGTTATTAAATTATTTGAACATAAATTGACAAACAATAAAAATATTGGAATGTTATGGATTTTTTTGTTTAACAAGGGTGGATATCAATTTTCAACATAGGATGGGAATTATCTTAAAGGTGGCCTATTTATTAACATTCTTGCACTATAAAGTTGTATTATAATTATCGGCAATCTAACTCTAGTTATAATTTTCTCATTTGATAATCATTTTATTTGGCATACCTTTTTGATATCTATCTCAACAAAAAAAATGAATATAAATGGCTAGAGTTTCCTTAGCTCTCTCAAGGTCTAATTTAATATAACTACCCAAAATGTTTCCAATGTACTCGAAAGCTAGTATATGCTTAGATATTTGAGAAAACACACCAATACATGCATTTTGGTTATTGAGAGAGTGTTTGAGTCAAATTCTAGAAACCATGGCATTATAAAATAATCCAATACTTTCCCAAAACCATGGTCCTTCCTCCATTTTTTTATATGCATCATGATTGTAAAAATAAACAATAAAAAATATTTACAACAAAGTGATATCTCACATTGATTTGTCCAATGTGTATATATTGACTAGTAAAAATCTACAAAAGTAAGGCCGTAACCATTAAACCTACAAATGACTACTCCTTTTTTTACAACTAGAATTAAAATATAACTGACTTCCTAAAAAGACTTTCAAGAAAAACTTATCTTTTAATTTGTCCACTATATATGCACTAGGAAATTGTCCACTATATATGCACTAGGCATAGAGGGATTCATATCAGATTTACTAGTTTATTTATTTTTAACCACATCTAGGAAGTTGTCCACTATATATGCACTAGGCATAGGGATTCATATCAGATTTACTAGTTTTTTTTTTTTTTTTTTTTTAACCACGTCTAGGAAATTGTCCACTATATATGCACTAGGCATAGAGGAATTCATATCAAATTTACTAGTTTATTTATTTTCAACCACGTCTAGGAAATTGTCCACTATATATGCACTAGGCATAGAGGGATTCATATCAAATTTACTCGTTTATTTATTTTTAACCACGTCTTTGCTTATTTATTTTTTACTATTAATGGTATAGATGAGATTGCACATTTACCCACAACTCCTATATGCAATCTATAGTAAGAAAATAATAAAATAACCAATTCAATTCTCAATAAAACCCAAGTTTTATCAAATAAATATATATGAATATTCTAAAATATGTATCAATGAATGGTATCAATATTAATGATATTTCTTTGACAAATTTTATCCCACATAAATTTGCCAACTCCTATATTGAATATATATAGTAAGAAAAGTGTAGAATAACCAATTCAATTCTCAATAAAACCCAAGTTTTATCAAATAAATATATTTTTGAATATTCTAAAATAATTATGTATCAATGAATGGTATCAATTTTAATGATATTGCTATGACAAATTTTATCCAACATAAACTTTCCTTAATTGCTTCTTCAAAATTTTGATGTAATATTGATGTAATAGGTTATCTACATATAACCTTAAACAAAGCCAAGGTTACCCTTGCCTTACCTCTATTGGTCGATAAAGTTTCAGTAAATGCATTGTATTGGCACCGATAAGTATATCATTATAATTTGTGTTTGACATTTCAAATCGTATGTCATATCGCAATGATATCTTGACTCTTAATTTCTTATTAACATTGTTTCACCAATGATGATAATGATAATGGTTATACATTATTGTATTATTAATGATGAAAATAAGAATGATAATAATGATGTAATGATAATGGTTATACATTATTGTATTATTAATGATGAAAATAAAAATGATAATAATGATAATAGACACATAATGGTAGTGGTTAAATTTATAAAATATTTCAAAAATTATATTGTAAAATATTTCATTTTTTAAATTATTTAAATTATTAAAATTTTTATTATATCGAAAATAGTTAGGTGTTTTATGATGAAAAGGATGTTGTAACTTGGGAACATATATGAAAGTTTGAGACAAAGTATGTATAGATTATTATATATGTAACTCTCAATTTACTTATAATGGTTTAATGAGTATATATTTTTGGACTAAATTACATAGTTGTAAAATTTATGTCTTTGGTCGTTCTCTTTAACGAATTGGTGGAGAGGGATGGAGGGTTTCGGTGAGGGTTTCGTTGAGGGTATGCAGGAGGGCGCGGCGCCCCTAGGCTGTGTCGCGCTCCCTGCTTCTTTATGTGCCGCTTTTTTTCTTAAGCCCATTGATTGTTGTTTTCCCCTGCTGTCCTGTTGTTTTTTTCTTGGCTGTTTTGATCCGTGGCCTGTTTACAACTCCTTCCATGGATGACTCATTAAGCTGAAGCCAGCGAATGGAGTCTTTCCTCATTAGCTGAGGATTAGTACCAACCAGTTAAAACAAGTGGGAACTGTACATAGCAGTTGGCTTTGGCTCAATCCTTGAAAGCTTTTATTTTTTTGCTATTTCTGTGTTTCTGCGACCTTTCTCCTGCGTGTTTGTGATGATTGCATCTCAGCCGTTATTTTTGGAGGTCTTCAGTCCCGGATTATCGTGATTGAGGGCATCTGTCCCCTTTCACCTTCGCCTTCTCGGTCTTCTCTTTCTGATGTCCTTTGTCATGTTTAGGGTCGTGGGTTATGATTAAGTGTTGATTTCGACACTGGGTGATTTGAACCCTGATTTTTGGACTGTGGGGTTTGGACTTTTATTATTCTTTTTCAAGGGTTTCTGGTTTGCGAAAGTTCTATTCTAGGGTTAGCAGTCAGGAAAGCATCTTTTTGGGGGGATTTGGATCTGTCCTTATGTCGGAGCACTTTGATGGGTCGCCCGACCCATCAGTTGACTTAGTAGCTGCTCGTTTCCGTCGACAACGAAAGGCAAAGGCCCACAAAGTCTTGGATGGTAAATTTCATTTTGTGGTCGGTCGTGATATTTTCCTGGACAGAGTTGAAGCGTTATGTGCTTGAGCTTTGGTTGGCCGACTTGAATACGCCTCCATGGACAAAAAGATTGGATTAGCTGGGTGACTGAAAACTGGAAACCCTTCCTTTCCTATGTACCAGCAATTAGCCTTCTTGTACGGGGCTGGATAGTGTTTGTCTTCCTCGAGGATGAGCACGCCACCCAGGTTTTGAAGCGACTTTGGAGGGTTGGCAAAGGGTCGTTGGTTTTAGATCGTTGGCATGCCAACTTTGATCCAGCGAGAGAAAGAATAAGAAAAAGGCACCTGTGGACACTTCTTCCAGGCCTCCCCTTCCCTCTTTGGAACCGCTCTTTGCTGGAAGGTGTGGGAAACACCATTGGTCGTTTTGTGGCGCTCGATGAGGACTTTATGAACTCCTATGATAAGAGACTGGCAAAAATTCTAGTGGAAATTGATATTTCACGTGGTTTACCAGCAGATGTTGAAATTCTATGTAAAGATCGACTGTTCATCCAGTGATTGGATTATCAAGGAATTCCCTTTAGGTGTAGCATCTGTCGAGATACAGGACATCTACGTCGGGCTTGCACATCTTTACGTAAAGTTTCCTCCTCTCTTGATTTTCAATCTCCTCCTGCTAAATCAATAGAGAATAAGGTATGTACTCCAATCTCTCCTTTCCCCTCTATTGACCAACTTAAAAATGCATATTCTCTTTTCGATGACGCTACAGATCAAGATTTGGCTTTTATGGATTCTGTTGGTGTTAAAAGAAATCCTTTAGTTTTCAACGTGGTCCCTAAATCCTTAGAATTTTTGTCTCCTTCTGATGATTCCCCCAAACTTGTTCCTGCAGTCCCTTTTACTAAGATTCCTCCTTCTCCTGATTTAAACTCTTCTCCTTCTTCCTTTGCAGCTGAGAGGATCTCTACTTCGCAGGGTCTCATTGCTACGTCTTCTGTGTCTACCATCCCTCAACCCTCTCCTGTGAACAATTTTTCCCCTTCTCAAAATTTAACTGTGGAGATCCCTCAGATAGTCCCTCCTCTTCTGACTGTGGATGAGATTTCAAACAGTCAACAGGTTGATGCTCACCCTTCTCCCCTTTTTTCTGAAGCCGACTTCCCTCCACTTGTAAAGACTAGTCCCCCTCCTGTTTCCCCTCTCAGTCCAGTCACTTCTCCTTCTTTTTTTGATCCATCTTTACAGAAGTCCTTGAACATATTCTCAGACAAGACCCCCCTATCCCCTTCGGTTCTGCCTCTCGACTCTATTAGATTTGAAAACGTTACAATAAGAAGAAAGAAATCTAAAAAGCCTTCCTTGGATGTAGTGGATTCTTTTCGTGCTCCTTATACGCCTTTATCATCAAGACTCAAAGCTGCGTCTAGTCAACCTTCCTCTCCTCCCCTAAGGGTCCTTAGAGCACAGAGCCCTGTTCAGATTGATCCCTAATGCGTTTTCTCACTCTGAATGTTAGAGGCTTGGGAGGCTTACCCAAGCAAAAAAGCCTTCATCTTTTGATTTCCACACTCTCTCCTAATGTGATTCTTCTTCAAGAAACCATGACTAGTATTTACCCTACATTCTTTGCTTTCTCCAAACTCTGTCCAAGCTGGGAATTCTATGCCATTAAGGCCAAAGGTCTCTCTGGAGGGATTCTCTCTAGATGGAATCCTAAACTTCGAAATTGTAAGGCCTTTCACACTGCAGCTGTTATCCTACTAAAAGCTTCCTTTAGAAGCTCTCCTATAGAGATTTCTATTCTAAATTGTTATGGCCCTTATATTAATATAGACTCCTTCTGGAATGCTGTAGCTGCTGGTGGATTACTCTCACTTCCCAATATCATTCTGGCTGGTGACTTAAACTTTACTTTAAATGCTTCTGAGATTTGGGGGTCAAAAGCACACTTGGATCCTTTGGGTCCTTTCTTCTCCAAGCTTATCTCAGACCATCATCTGGTGGATGTGGCCCCCACCTCTACAGGTCCTACTTGGAGGAATGGTAGGATGGGGGAAGAGGGTATTTCAAAAAGACTAGATCGATTTTTATTATCTGACTAGCTTGTCAATTCTCTCCCAAGATACAAAGTTTGGACCCATAGATGTGGTTTATCTGACCACTTCCCTGTCATTCTTGACTGGCAGGATCATCAGACTGATTGTGCTTTTCCCTTTAAATTTAATCAATCCTGGTTAACAAATGAGGAGTTTATAAAAATGATAAGAGCTGAATGGCCTCTTATCCTCTCTGATAACCCGATGGATCCTATGTTTGATCTCTCTTATAAACTCCGGGTCTTAAAAGATAAAGTCAAATCTTGGACTAAACTTGAAACCAGAAAGATGCAGGATAAGTCTATCCTATTGGAAGAGGAGATTAATTCCCTCCTCTCTTCCTCTACTTCTGCATTATTGCCTGATGAACAACAGCTTAGACTTTATTCTCTCAAGGCTGAACTTAAAAAAGTGATTGATCATGAACTTTATTCTGCAAGATTACAAAGTCGGATCACTTGGGCTTCGAATGGGGATGCAAATACAAAGTTTTTTCATGCAGTGGCCTCTGCCCAGAAAAACCATAATGCGATTTGGAGTTTACAAAATGAAAGGGGAGATTGGGTCTCGGATGATCCTAATATCAAGTCTCTTGGGATCCGTCACTTCAGGACAATTTTTTAAGATGATAATATGATCTCCATAGCTGCCCAACTAAAAGTTATTCGATTATTTCCCTCCTTTATTGATCCTGATGAGAAAGAGGCCTTTATGAGTGTTGTCACTATTTCTGAAGTTGAAAGAGCCCTTAAATCTTTTAAAAAAGATAAGGCCCCAGGCCCTGATGGTTGGCCTGTTGAGTTTTACTTGACATTCTTTGACCTTCTGGGCCCTCTCCTTGTAAAGATGGTTGAATCTTCTAGGATTCTTGGCAGAGTGACTCCAGCTATCAATTCTACTTTTCTCACTCTTATTCCTAAATTTGATAGGCCTGTTAGCTTTGCAGATTTCCGCCCTATTTCTCTTTGTAACCTTTGTTACAAACTGATCTCAAAAATTGCAGCCTTGAGACTTAAGCCTTTCTTAGATTCTGCCATTTCTCCACAGCAATTCGGTTTCCTTAAAAATCGCCAGATCCTTGATCCCATAGTGATCACCCAGGAAGTCTTACACACTATTAAAGCCAGAAAAAGAAATGCTCTCATCCTGAAGCTAGACTTGTCTAAAGCCTTTGATAGGGTTAACTGGACTTTTGTTCGTCTTATCCTATTACAAATTGGAGTTCCTTTGGTTGGGGTGAATTGGATATTGGGATGTATCTCTTCAGTGCAATTTGCAGTTCTAGTTAATGGCTCCCCTTCTTCCTTTTTCCCTGCCTCTCAGGGAATTAGACAAGGCTGTCCATTATCCCCTCTGTTGTTTATACTGGTTATAGAAGGCCTCAGCCTTTTGATTGAAGAGGCTAAAAGATAGGGTAAGATTAAAGGAATAAAAATTTCAGCTCGTCTCTCTCTCAGTCACTTACTGTTTGTGGATGACATGATTTTATTTGGGTTTGGATCTCTTGAGGAATGGAGGGCTTTCAAGGACATTCTGGATATTTTTGTGAAGCCTCCGGTATGAGTATAAATATAAATAAATCCAGCTTCCTTCATAATGATTTGGGTGAGGATATCCTCCGAAATATAACTGGTCACATTCCTTACAGATTTGATTCTCTGACTAAAGGTTTTGTTTATCTTGGTTGCTATTTGAAGCCTTCAGGTTATCAGATAAAAGATTAGTATTGGCTTGTCACTAAATTTGAAAAAAGGATTTCCCATTGGACTAATCGAATGCTATCTATTGGAGGCCGTCTTGTTCTTATTAGATCAGTCCTTTCGAGTATTCCTGTTTACTGGTTGTCCCTTTTTCCAATTTATGATTCTATTCTTGACAATCTCAGAAAAATTATCTTTACCTTTCTTTGGGGATCCTCTGCAAACAATAAAAAATTCCATCTCGCGGATTGGAAATTGCTGGCTCGACCGATTTCTCAAGGAGGTTGGGGGATAAAACATTTGCCCAGTTTCAGTCTTTCCTTGAGAATGAAAAGATTTTGGCTGGTGCTTAATAGTTTCAGCATCTGGAACAAGCTCATCTCTGTCAAATATTTGAAAAACAGGCCTGTTCATATTTGGTTAAGAGAAAAAAGATTTGCTGTGGGAACTGTCTCAATTTTATGGAGAGGTTTTGTTGCTACTTTGCCATGGATTGGTAAAGGTCTGATCTAGAATGTTGGTAATGGCTCTGCTATTCGGATTGGTGCGGATCCTGTGGTAGGATTGGGCTCTAATTTCATTATGTCAATTGATTTGAGGGAGTATTTGGAAGATTATGGCATTGTTACATTAGATCATGCCAGAAATCTTACCCCTTCTGCCACAAATTACTAGTTCACGGCAGACGATCTAGACTTATGTAATGAATGGAAAATTCTATGGGATCAGTATACCCGGGGTCTGGAATATGGCAGAATTTTGTTAACAGACCAGCAAGATACTCTTCTCTGGTCCCATTTTAATTATGTTGGCTCCTTATCGGTTGCTAAAGGATATGATTGCATCTCTACAAGTTGTTTTGATCCTCCAGATACTTCGTTGGATTTTCTATGGCATCAACGTATTCCTCTGAAAATTGTTTGTTTTACTTGGCTTATGGCTAGAGGACGCATCTTAACGTGGGATCAACTTCAGAAAAAGGGCTTTCAGGGGCCAGGTAGATGCATTCTGTGTGAAAGAAATTTGGAAGATATTTCCCATCTCTTTTTATCATGCCCTACCAGTGCGAGTATCTTAGCTTTCTTTGTTGCAAAATATGGTTTTGTCTTCCCCACCCACGATTCTGTTTCCTCTCTTTTGATTCAGTGGTATAGCTCCCATTTGTGCAAGGCTGCCTTTAGATATCTGCCTATTTTTATTTTTTGGAATATATGGATCTTTCGTAATAAATGCACTTTTGAAAATTGGAAACCTGTCACTCCAGTTTTGATTTCCAGAATAGAAAATCTATTAACCACTCACCCTGCTCCTTCTAAATCTATAAAAGTTCAGAATATTGGACCTAAACCTGTGATGGCCTTTCCCTGTGGTTATTTCGATGGGGCTGCAGCAGACAATATTGGTGGCTCTGGGTTTGTTATCTATTTAAATGAGCATCATTTTTTCTGTTTTTCGGTTGTGGACATGGTACAAATACCAGAGCAGAATTATTGGCTTCTTGGGCTGTTCTTAGAGTTAGCCAGATGATGGGTATTCCAATCCATTTGATTTTTGGAGATTCATTGGTTATAATTTCTTGGCTCAATCGATTGTCGGCACTTGATGTTCCTTCTCTGATGCATTGGTGCAAAGATATAATAAATTTGCTTCATTTGGCCCCTCAGGTGATCTTCAAGCACATTTTCTGTGAGCATAACTCACTGGCAGATGGACTCTCAAAGCAGGCCCTGAATTTGGATATGGGTCATGGTTTCTTCTCTGAATATCTGGATGGTATGGTCATAAATGATGGCCATTTTGTACTTTTTTAGTTGCTGGGTCGTTCAATTTTTTGACCATCATCATAGTCTGCATATTATTGTTTATGTCTTGGTTTGAGTCCTCTCTGCTAGCAAGTCTTGCTCCGGATTATCTGATTGTTGATCACCTCCGATTTCTCTCAGCATTTTCTGACCTGTTATCATAGGGATGATGAGTAAAGTCTGCTATGATCAGACTTTATTTCTTTCCATCTGGATGCAGCAGTTCGCATAATTACTTTTGTTTATTTTGTGATGCACTGATTGCTAATTTTGCTCAGACATTGATGCTATGTAAATGATGTCTTTTGATTCTTTTGAATAACAAAGGCTGGTATTTTTTCCTCTGAAATTTTTTTGTCTTTGGACAAAATATAAGCTGCCAAACCAAGGTATCAAAAATAAAAGTAATTAAAAAAAATCATATCAAAAATAAATAAAAAATAATTAAAAATTTATGTGAAAAATTTACACTTCAAAAAATTGGATCCCTTTGGATCTTATATACCTAGCTTAAAATAAATTTATAAAAAATATATACTATGAGTACCACTTGGAAATACATATAAACAAAAACTAAACACTTAACTTCAAAACATTGAATGCTACGATATCCTTTGCACATGAGCATGGAAAGCATGCTCATAGCATGCTCAAGGTGTGATAAACGGTAAATATGAGGGCATCGTTTTAAAATGAGATTCAGCTGAGGTCGAGTCGGTGTCCTTTGACAAAGATTATAGAGACAAAGATTACAGAGAGTTTCTAATAAAGGCCAAAATCGGTACTTGTGTCCAATCCAATCGTGCCATTTCATTTGAAACTTAAATTTTAGTTAACAATACATTGTACTTGCAGTAACTCATCGGCGAGAGCTATCCGCCCCGCTGCAACTTCTTAAAGAGGCTGTTAGTATGGCTTTCATGTGCCATTCCCATCCAACATGCAGGTATGCACATGGATGTTGGCGATCCTGTCAGTGTAAGAACCATCTGGCATACATACTCCCATCCATCCTTTCATGGCATCCATGGATACGTCTTGGTTGTAGTTATCGGCTCCAGTGACGGGGAATTCACTGTCAAATTGGGTACGTTGGAAACCACCCACCACACTTAACACAAGCTGAACTTTGATGTAGACATGGCCTCGCAGCCTTGCTTAACCAGAATCTGGGAAGGGGAGGGAAATTTATATTTGAATTTTCAATGGGTTCCCCACTTCATTGTAGATTTGAATTTTGAATGTATTACCGACTCCATTATAGTTACAGCAAGAGAACAACCAGTTCAAGGACCTCCACCGAAGATAATTTAGGTGTTTCATGAGGTTGTCTCAAACAATCAGAGGTAGTTCTCAATATCGGAGTGCTCTATTTTGGATGCAAACATCCTCTTCCGCTAATCCTATTGTTACAGGGTTCAGTTTTAAATTTCAATTTTTTTTTACTACAGTATTCATAAAAATAATAAGATATCACGAAAATTACAGCAATCGAAAGGTTATTTCATTTGTAGTTGTAGTTTGGGTCAAATAAATCATAACCATGATTTATGCAGTCTCACAACAAATGATGTCTATTTGATTTAATAATTTTATTGAGGAAGCAGTTTTTGTAATCCAATTGATCAAGGATGTGTGAAGAGCTCTAGTTTCTTAGATTGGCTATTGACATTGTGTTGAACTCCCAAAACATGTCCGATTCTATTAAAAATTGTCTTAAACAACTGCAGAAGACACTCGAGGATGGTGAGGAATTTGTGGATGAATGAACTTGTGGCCACATTTCTTTCCACAATTTTATTCAACGTTATAAATTAGCTCGAAAAATCAAAGGCCTTACTAAAGGAATCAGAGAACTCCTTTGTGAGTTTAGTGTGTCAAATGAATAAAATGATAGGATCAAAATCAAGTGAGGATCACAAGTTCTATTCCCGCAATCCTTGAGCCATACATGGTTGGATTTCAGACGAATGTAAAAGCTCTCCTGCGACTTTTGATGGAATATGATGCTACAAATATCATTGTAGATTTTGGAATTGGAGGAGTTCGGTAAAACCCATCTGCTGCAAAAATTAATAACTAGTAAAGGCATCCTGAAGACATGTTGGGGCTTGGTAATTTAGTTGACCATTTCCCAGAATCATGTAGATAAAAAGCTACAAGCCAGGCTGTGCAGAGAAATGGATTTGGATTTAAACAAATTTGCCACCGAAGAGGAATTCAGGTTTGAAAATTATACATTCCTCAAAGATAAAAGTTTCTTGAAGATTTTGGATGATGTATGGCCTATAGGAGAGCAAATGCTGGAGCAATTAACTAGGTTTAGTGATTCAGAAAACTGAAAAATTGTATCTTAAGACATGATCTGTGTCCTCCGAAGAATGAGAGACAATCAAAGTTGATCACATTGTTCTCTGAAAAATGGGAGCCAATCATAGACAAGGGTTGATCCATTGAGATATGAACAAGGTTAGGAAATTTTTTTTTATGTTAAATAATTTACTTATATTACAGATTATGCCAAAACCATATGAGTATAAATTAGCCATAGCATGTCTTATAAAATGCATAATTTTCAATTATTTTCATTTTCTAAGCATAGATTTTTGCCACCATAAAGTAGGAGGTTGATTGATTTTTTCACACAGAGATTCTAAAACCGATTAATCATATAAGTTCCTTCATATTTTTGTTCATATAAGTTATTTCATATTTTTGTTCTTGAGAGATGTTTCTCTTCATTTTACAGGTATACAGTAACTTTTTTCTTCATTTATAGGTATACAGTAAGGGTTTCATGATCTCAATCTCTGCAGGTTTCATGGTCTCTCAATCTCTTGAAAGAACTATATTACATATGCCCTGTATATGCATCATCACTTTTAATTAGTGGCCTATTACAACATCTTTAACAAAGTTTTAAAAGTCTATTTTGCAGCAAGGTTTCTTTTTGTTAGTTTTAAGAAGTATGATAGAGAAAACTAAAGCAAGTAAGTATTGTGAATTTGTTTTTATGTAAATGCTCAGTATTGATTAAAAAATTAGCTTCCACCTTAGATCCACTTCTTTGATGTAAGTGCTCATTATTGATAAAAAAAATTAGCTTCCACCTTAGATCCAATTCCTTTTTATTATTTTTTTCCTAATGAATGTGAATGTTTCAAATATTTATAATATGGATAACAGAGTTTAAAACCTTTATTTACTATTTTATCTGTGTATTTAAGCTCTTACTGTTACTGTTTGGGGTTAAGAAATGTTCTATCGTTTATTAAGATCTAATACATTATTATTTTATACACCACTTAAAACCTTGATGAGATACTTGATCTTTCTTTTTATGTTTTTGTTGTTGCAGTTTGTAGAAAGTAGTTATCCCTTCCTTTGAATAAGGCATATCAAGTTTTCAATTTGATAACTCACACCTATTAAAAGTCAAATTAAGATTCAATGCAACTTCTAAATGTGTAGTGGCTTAAGAGGCCCTCCTTCCTTCTCAATATGTTGCTTGCCCTGTATGTGATCAGTGATTAATGAGTAATTTTAACATTCTTGCGATGGGATATTTATCTCTCCTTTCAAGCTGTTCTTGTTGTAGTTTTGAGTTAAGAAATGATTACTTGTTGTGGAAAATTTCTTTTATTCAAGCCACTAAGTAATTTGAGAAATGGAAAACTCACGTGGTGTACTCCCATTTTCCATAAGTCTCTTGCAGCTTATTTTGTACTAGACATTTAGGATGATAACTTTATATATAATATTTTTAAGCCTTATTATTCTCACTTTGTACATAAGTCACATTTTAAAATATCCCTCACTGTGCTGATATCCCTCTATTGGCTGTTGTACAAGGGACTGTTTAGTCTCACTATATGTAACTATTTAAGATGTCTTTTGATTCTCATGAATATCAAAGGCTGGTATTTTTTCCTCTGAAGAAAAAAAAAGTCACATTTTAAAATGTAAATCCACGTTTTAGTTATGATCATAAAACGCTGAAAAAAAGTGTGTTAAATATTATTTTAATGGTAGAGAATTGAAGTATTTTATTAAGTTAATGGATTTTTTTAATGCTCATTTTATTTTCAGTATTTATGCAATAGTGAGTGAGGTAATTATTTATTTATATTATATCAATTAGAAGTTTATCATAATTGAAGACATTTTGAGAGATAAAAACTTAGAATTAATTATAAAAACTACATATGACATAGAGCATGGTTGTAAATGATTTGTTAGTATAGATATATTTGGTCATTTATATATATTGTAATTTTTAATATAAATATTAATTTTAGGTATTATGGAAGATTTATATTTACATGCTATAAAATATTTTAATTGTTATTTGGTCATTGTATCACAATTCTTAGCTCCTTAAAAGTTTTAATGATAAGTTTTTTAAGATAGTCTCAACTTTGTTCTATGATGATTTAATACACTTAAATTTTAAGTCTTCAAGACTCTACTATTGTGTGCTTTAAATGTTGTAGATTGGTTAAAATTTATTATCATCATAGATTTATTTTAAGTCTAAAAATTGTTTGTGTTTAAATTTGATCTCTCTTCATACATAATAGAATTAAAGTTAATGTGTTGTTTATTATTGCTAAGATAAATATAAGTTAATTGTATTGAATTGATATATTTCCTATATCATTTGCTATTTGTTATTTATGTACAATTTATTTGATTTTCTTATAAGAAATTTTAAAAAGTATTATATTGAATATAGTTTTCTCAATGTGAAGTATTTTTTGTAATTATGAATAATATGCACTACATTCCACTAATAGAATATTCCTAGTTTTTTAGTCATTCTATCAAATAATAACTTATAATTTTGAATATTATTTGTTTTTTTTGTATTCTTAGATTTTTAATCATTCTATCAAAGAATAATTTATAATTTTGATTATTTGTTTTTTGTTTTTTTTTTAATTCAAGTAAAATTTTATTTTTAAAATCCAACTATGCCATGTTTACGTTAGTTTTATCTAATTTAGAGAATGAGTTCATTTGAAACTTCATTTGCTTGAGTAATTTTCAATTTTAGTTTTAATTAATTATTTTTATTTTAATGAATCTTCTTTTAAGTGGAAATTAAGAATATTAATTGGTGGTTTTCATTTGCTAGCATTTTTATCACTATGGTTAATAGTCTAGTTTTATTAAATTTTGAATAGCCATTAAATTTGTTACTATGATGTAATATTCAATTACTGGTCTCCAATTTTTATTTTATTTTAAGATTTATTCATATGAATCTTATTCTAAGTGGAAATTTCAAACATTAATTAGTGGTTTTCATTTGTATTTTTATCATTGTGTGATGGACAAACATCACAAATATAGTTAAAAATTATTTGTAATCAAATAATGATTCATTTTCAATATGTGTAGTTGTGGATGCAATACTTAATCAATGATATGTTATTTTAATTCATTTTCTTAATCTCCTCATGCATTGAATGGTTATTTTCTTTGTTTAAACAAAGTGCAACTTTGTAGATCATAGATAATAGAAATTCATTAGAGAACCAACTCTTTGACGTCATGGAATGGGAAAGCAATCTCTAAACCCACCAATAATACTTCTCCATGTTTCATGGACGTTAAGGGAGGCCTCAAACAGAAGGCCTAACTCCTCCAATTGGTGACTTCTCCTCTCTTGAGAAGAATGTGTGCACATCTTACCAATTGAGCTATACCTTGGGGCTAGCTTATTAATTTTATTTTAATAATATTGTAATGGTTATAAATAAAAGAGATTAAAAAAATATTGAATTATATGATTTGAAGTAGTTTGATTATATTATTATTTAGCTTAATAATTTATTTAACAATATTGTACTAATTTGGATTTTTTTTAATGATATAGTTAATTATTTTATTTNATATTATTATAATAAGTATGAGATGAATTTGAATATGCAATTTTGAAAAAAAAAATAAATGGAAAATAATTAAGTTAAAATTTTTATAATGTTTTTCATTTAAATATTTGATTGTATTATGGATAATGTTTATAATGAGTTCAACTTTGTTTTATTAAAAACTTATAAATTAATATTAAGTCCATTCACTTATTTTAACATTTTGTATAAAAATAATTTTAAATATCAAAAAAAGTATTTTTAGTTGTACTTTGTTATTACATATTATTTGAATTTTGTTATAAGTATTTAAATATTTTTCTTATACATAGAAAAAATATCAAGTTTTAATTTTATTATTTATTATTGAGATTTTGATTATATTAATTATTTTATTGATTTTATTAATGATGAAATCATTTTTTTTAAACTTTTATTAAAAATAATATAAATAAATTTTAATCACAATTTCAAAGATAAAAGAAAAACATTTCTCAATGCCCTAATTATAAATGTTTGTAATTTTTAATGATTATAATTAATAGGCTATATTAAATATTATTGTGAGATGAATTTATAAATGTTTCTATGTATCAATGATTATACTCAATAACCCATGTTAAATATTGTGAGATGGATTTAGGTTTTTATGAAATTCTATTAAAATAAAATCCCCATACTTTGCATCCTTGTTTCATGATTAAACAATTATTAAAATATTAAAAGTGTTACTCTTTTTTATTTTTTTTAAATTTAAAATTTTGAAAAAATTAAGCCATAAAGGAAAGGTTATTGGAATGAAATGGGTTGGTTCATTTATTAAAAAAAATACTATTTTGGATAAAATTATGACATCAAATAAATTGAATTTGGAAATTTCAGTTCTTTTTTTAAGGGAATTTTTGGCATACCAATTTCAAATTAAATAAAGAGAGAAATATATTTCAAAGTACAAAAGTACTGAACTATATACATAGAGTTTTATTTGAATAATTTGGAACACTAGTATATATTCTAATATATACACTAGTGTATATACTAGAATATACACTAGTGTATTTTCTAGTGTATTTTCTAGTATATACATGATAGCTTCCTATACTCTAAACAAAGACATATATTTGCAATTCCTACTACATTAATGGATAAAATACAAACTACTTATAGAGAGAGAGAGTATTATTTGAATAATTTGGAACACTAGTATATATTCTAGAATATACACTAGTGTATATTAAAATATACACTAGTGTATATTCTAGTATATACACTAGTGTATGGGTCAGTGCAAGAAGATGAGGAAATTTTTAGATGCAATCCTCGTTTTCAAAAACATGATCACGTTACCAAAAAATACAATGTGTTTCTGCTACATAGCACTTGATATGGTTCAACTCGAGTCTAACATGTCATGGGACATGTAGGATAGGAAACCATATCGTGCACGCATTATATAACTACAAAACGCGTGCGTGATCTGCAGTTCTAAAACACGTACATGATTTGTAAAATTAAAATTAATTTATATAGACAGGCCCAAAACCCGCGGCCTATTCTACCCATCAGGAACGCGAAACCGGCAGTGATTTGGAGCGTTTTGGAGCGAATTGGGTGATTGAGATTGTTGGAGGAGCTGATTTAGTAGGAGGGGAGGAAATTCCACTGGTGAATTATCATCTAACCAGGTAATTCAATCACCCAAAGCATTTTTTTTATCAATTCTAAACCTAGAATAAAACAACCAAATTTTGTATTATTTAGCAAAATGGAAATAACTAAGTCACTAATTAAATTCACATCTCCCTCAACCAAGATGAGTGAGCAACTACAATGAATTCATTTTCAAGAACTCAAAATTTCCTAATGCAACCAAAAATTGAAAAATTTAGAATTCCTCCCTTTATACAATGTATCCATCCACTTGAAACCCAAATTTCCAACCCTCATAGGAAATTTCCCCATGATACTAATTGAATAAGATTCCTCGAAAATGGCCATAACAAGATGAAATGCATGTGCACAAGAATGAATAGAAAAAATGCATGAAAATTTAGTAAGTTGGTTTCTCAAAATTTCATCACAATCATTTGTCCATGAATATAATAAAAATTTCATCACAAGTGTATGTAGTTATACATTGCCTCTTAGTTAAGCACCCTCAACTAAATGCCAAAACACATTAACAAAGTGCCTCTCAAGCCTGCCCTTTGAAACATAAAACAGTGTATTATATAAAATCAACAATATATATATATATATATATATATATATAAACACATAGTTAAAACTAGTAACTATGACTAGTTTTATTCCTTCCTCCATTAACTTTAGCAGCCACCACCATTTTCCACTAAAATATTTGCACTTCTTGGTTATAGCACCCACCTCATTTATGTTTTAATTATACCTTGCTCGGCACTTTTCTCTTGTTTTGTGCATAGGACTTACCCTCCATGCCCTTGTCCTTATCGTAATGACAGAAAAATTTGAAATATACGAACCTTCTCACTATGATATCGAATTACAAGTCAACACATCCTGACACCCCCATACAACCCCAGTATTCATTGGGGGACTAGTGCTAATTAATTAAAGGTAGTCACCTAAACGAAATAGAACTTGAATTCTGCTTCTTTCATCCTATAAACATAATAAAGCAAATTAGAAACATGTGAGACCCTAGGTCTCCCTAAGATCCCTTGATCTAGCAAAGACATAAATGACTTTACTCAAACAGTCTATGCCCTTGCATCACTAGGTTTATCAACCATGTTTTAAAATAGCAAAAACAATGGGTAATATATTTCTACATGTCGAATCTCTAAGGTCATCTACAACCAATTGTAATCCAGTCCACAAATTCTCCATTTTTCCATGTAACGTTTGGTTGGTTTCCATGTTTATACAACAATGGAAATGGTGAACACCCATGAACTACCTAGAGTGCGTCGTGAGAGTGTTCCCAACCATGATCGAGTCAATTATTTTTAGAGGATATGGTGGCAGCCCTGTATCACCCATTTTCTTGTCTCACATGTTCTAATAGTCCCTTGCCCCTTTGTTTTACATATCCAAGGGACGTAAAGGCCAAAACATGTCAAAATAGCACTCCTAAATTCAAAGAAGTTTAAACCCAAGTGTGCATGGAAAAGTCACCAATGAGGGTGAAGAAGTGCCTTAAATTCTAGAAAGAAGTTGAACGAAACTTACTATTTAATTTTTAAATGTTTAATTTTAAGTTTTAAATGTATGTAAGTGAATGTCATTAAATTGCTTACTTGAGTTTGATTTAATTTACATTTTCAATTTTGAAGAGATGTCATTATATACCATGTATATGTTTCTAATGATTTCCTTATTGATGTTTTTATTGTAGTTACAGCTATGGACACAAATGCTGAAATACTGATTGAGCTTGTCCACTTGAGAGGACTCAGTACTGCTTTTAGTGGTGGTGATAGGATTCGGCGTTCAATTGCATCCACTTTGGATGCAATTGTTGAGACTATTACATTGTCAAGCAACATAACTATATGATATTACATCATATAAAGACAGAAAAAGGCAAGAGTACGCTGAAGGGCTTGGCTACAATGCAATAAAAAAGTTGAAAATCACCAAAGAGCATATATTTTCATTGTTTAGGGACCCTCGCACGGGAGAAATCCCAAAAGAAAATAGGCCACATATCTCTATCGAGTGGTGCACATATCAACCATTTGTTGATAACTGGATGGACAGATGGTATATGGTTTTTGACATGCCACCACAAAACAACAGGGAAATCCCCCTGTATTTCCTTCGGAAGATGTATGTAGAGTTCGTGTTGGGTAAACACATAAACTATTTTGATATATTGCAGTTTCAGGGGATCGGTGGGGGGGCACCCCAAAACTGACCCAATGCCAGGCTTCGAGACATTGATCGCCCTATCCCTGCACTTCGCAGGTAGTTTCCTGGGCCAGATGTCCCACATGTACATCATGTTATTCCATAGACATGTGATGCATATTTGAGTTTGGCACGGGTAGTTGTTCATCATAGCACTATGGTTCAACATATGGGTGAGAAAGGGACATCTGTCCCTGGTGTGGTACATACACTAGGTCGTCACAGTGCAGGACCATCTTCTAGTGCAGTACTAGCCACTAGTGTAGTACCCCCATCTAGTGCAGGACCATCCACTAGTGCAGCACCATCAACACATTACCAGCCTACTTTTGAGCCTCACAAGTGCACATCGTGTGGTCGTCCCTGCTATGGTCTTTCGTCAGATGTTGCCTTCAGTGGGTTTTTGAGTGATGTATGTATATGATTAATTGTAATAAATTCTTCATTTATTTTCCTCTTTGTACACATATGTATAGTTTGAGCTAATATATTAATTTTGTGAACTTGCAGTTGATGCTTTATGTGCGTTTGTTCCTTCGTATATGTGCATTTCTACCTTTAGTAAATGCGCATATACATAAGGCAAAATGTGCATACACGGAATACATAAATGTGCATATACGGAAGTCAACTTCAGCTTCCGTATATGGAAGAGAGATTCCGTGTTCTCTTCCGTATATGCGCATTTTCCTTTCCGCAAATGCGCATTTACGGAAGGAAAAATGTGCATATACAGAAGAGAACACGGAAGCTCTCTTCCATATATGTGCATTTTTCCTTCCCTATATGCGCATATACAGAATCTCTCTTCCATATATGCACATTTCTACCTTCCGTATATGCACATATATACGGAAGTGTGTGTGACAAATGAAATCATATATATATAACATATGCAATTGGCTTACGCCCAATATATCAAACAAATCAGCATTCTCATGTGCAGTGGGGTCTTATGCCCTATATATAAAATAAAACATCAAATCCACATCATAAGCAATGGGGCTTATGCCCATAAGTGTTAGGTTAAAAATTCAGGATATTACAACCCAACTATGATGCTTATCATATCTTACCTAATTATTAATCCTTTCAATTTTTGGTGTGTATTCTAAATGTTTTGGATGGCAATATAAAGTGTTTAATTTAGGTTTGGATGACAATGCAAAGTGTTTAATCTTTGTGATGTAATCTATTTGCCATCTTTATTTAATTCTAGTTCAAATATTTATGGTTAATGACATGTACATCTATCTATTTATTATTGTTATTATTATTATTATTTCATCAAGAAGTGCTTTTTAAATTCTAGGCGAGTGAAATGTTTTACATTTATAGTACATGTCCTTTAAAAAAATCTTATATATATATATATATATATATATATGAAAGGTAGAAATGCGCATGTACGAAGGCACAAGTGCACATATACGGAAGAGAGCTTCTGTATATGGGCATTTTGTGATCTGCATATGTGGATTTATGGAAGGCAGAAATGCGCATTTACGGAGAAGAGATTCACTAAATGCACGCATTTATGTCTTCTGCAAATGCGCATATACAGAAGGAAAAATGCGCATATACGGAAGCTCTCTTCCGTATATGCGCATTTCTGCGTTCCGTATATGTGCATATATGGAAGAGAACTTCCGTAGATGTGCATATATGGAAGGTAAAAATGCGCATATATGGAAGCTCTCTTCCGTATATGTGAATTTATGCCTTTCGTATATGCGCATATACGGAAGGAAGAAGTGTGCATATATGGAAGAGAGCTTCAGTATATGCACATTTCTACATTTTGTAAATGTGCATATACAGAAGGAAAAATGCGCATATATAGAATAGAGCTTCCGTATATGCGTATTTTTCCTTCCGTATATGCGCATATACGAAAGGAAAAATGTGCATATACGAAATCTCTCTTCCATATATGCGCATTTTTCCTTTCGTATATGCACATATATGAAAGGAAGAAATGCGCATATATAGAAGAGAGCTTCCATATATGCACATTTCTTCCTTCCGTAAATGCGCATATATGCGTATTTTTCCTTTCGTATATGCACATATACGAAAGGAAGAAATGCGCATATATAGAAGAGAGCTTCCATATATGCACATTTCTTCCTTCCGTAAATGCGCATTTACAGAAGGAAAAATGCACATATACGAAAGCTCTCTTCCATATATGTGCATTTCTGCCTTCTATAAATGTGCATATACGGAAGGAAAAATCGCATATACGGAAGGTAGAAATGTGCATATACTGAAGCTCTCTTCTATATATGTGCATTTTTATTTATGTATATGCGCATATACGAAAGGAAGAAATGTGCATATATGGAAGAGAGATTATGTATATGCGCATACACGAAAAGAAAAATGCGCATATACGGAAGAAAGCACGCATATACAGAAGATAGCTTCCGTATATGCGCATTTTCCTTCCGTAAATGCGAAAACATGTGCATATACGGAAAAGAGCTTCCGTATATGAGCATATGTGCATTTACGGAAGGAAAAATGCGCATATACGGAAGCTCTCTTCCGTATATGTGCATTTCTACCTTTCGTATATATGCATTTTTCTTTCTGTATATGCGCATTTACGAAAGAGCGCTTTCGTATATGCTGATTTACAGAAGGCAAAAATGTGCATTTATGGAAGAGAGCTTCCGTAAATGCACATTTATGTCTTTCATAAATGCGCATATACATAAGGAAAATGCGCATATACGAAAGCTCTCTTCCATATATGTGCATTTATGCCTTCCGTATATGTGCATATATGGAAGAGAGCTTCCATAAATGTGCATATATGGAAGGCATAAGTGTGCATATATGGAAGCTATCTTCCGTATATGTGAATTTATGCCTTCCGTATATGCGCATTTCTACCTTCTGTATATGCGCATATACAGAAGACAACTTCCATATACGCCAACATTTCTACCTTTCGTAAATGCGCATATACAGAAGGCAGCAATGCACATATACAACAGATCTCTTATGTATATGCATATACATAAGAACTCTTCCATATATGTGCATATACGGAAGGTAGAAATGTGCATATATAGAAAAGAGCTTTCGTATATGCGCATTTCTGCCTTTCGTAAATGTGCATTTACGGAAGCAAAAATGCGCATATACAAAAGCTCTCTTCCATATATGCACATTTTTCCTTCCGTATATAGGCATATATGAAAGGTAGAAATGCGCATAAATGAAAGAGATATTTTGTATATGCGCATTTTTCCTTCCGTATACGTGCATATACTGAAGGAAAAATGCGCATATACGGAATCTCTCTTTCGTATATGCGCATTTTTCCTTCCGTATATGTGCATATATGAAAGGTAGAAATGCACATAAACAGAAGAGATCTTTCGTATATGCGCATTTCTGCCTTCCGTATATGTGCATTTCTGCCTTTCGCATATGTACATTTTTCCTTCTGTATATGCATATTTATGAAAGGTAGAAATGCGTATATACGAAGGCACAAATGCACATATACGGAAGAGAGATTCTGTGTATGCACATTTACGAAAGGAAAAATGCACATATACGAAAGAGAGATTTTGTATATGTGCATTTTTCAGAAGGCAAAATGAGCATATATGGAAGAGAGCTTCTGTATATGCACATTTTTCCTTCCGTAAATGCCCATTTACAAAAGGTAGAAATGTGCATATGCAGAAGCTCTTTCGTATATGCACATATATAGAAGCATGGACATGTATGATAAGTGCTTCCATATATGCACATGCGTATATGGTAGCTCTTCTATAAATGCGCGCACATATACAAAGCGCTTCCGTATATGCACGTGCATATACAGAAGCTCATTTACAAAATCTCTTTTGTATATTCTCACACATTTACTGAAGCGCATATACAGGAATTATTTAATTGTAATAAATTTAAATATGATCTAAGTTAATGCTAGGATTGTTTATCTAACAATTAGTAAAATAAGGTATATCCATTTTTGTTAGGATTATTAATCCTCCCTTGTCCAAATTTGGTCATATGTCTAAATCAGGAGTCATGTCTAAATCAGGAGTCCATCCAGTCTATTTATAGTCATTAACACCATTGGTTAAACTTGACCTAATTGGGGCACATGTTTCAATTACCAAAGTGTGGGGAACACTAATTGAGGCTCACTGCCACTTATTGCACTTGATTGCATAAGTTTAGGAGTCTCCTAGATCAATCCCTACAATTTAGGAAGCAACTGGGAGCGCCGAAACCAACCAAGGTCAGTTAACTTCAGTTGATGACTAGTCAAGCCAAGTTAGGAGTCAGTTACATTTAGTTCTAGCTCTCTACATTCAGTTAAATAATGGTTTAATTAATTGCACACATGTGGGGCACTTTTCTCACCTACAACAGTCAGTTAACCATTATTTAATACTAAATGTAACAGTTGGTTGTGTTTTAGAACTCCGGTTATGATTTAGACAAGGACAGTTAACTACCGGGTCCTTAACTTCAGTTTATGACTAGTCAAGCCAAGTTAGGAGTCAGTTACATTCAATTAAATAATGGTTTAATTAATTGCACACATGTGGGGCATTTTTCTCACCTACCACAGTCAGTTAACCATTATTTAATACTAAATGTAACAGTTGGTTGTGTTTTAGAACTCCGGTTATGATTTAGACGAGTCTTG
>LPNX010109776.1:36304-113932 GCA_001517045.1 Pseudotsuga menziesii | reverse complement strand
GTCATCCAAACCAAAATTAAACACTTCACATTGTCATCGAAAACATTGAGACTACACACAACAAATTGAAAGGAATAATAATTTAACTAAGTAAAATATGATAGGAACCATAGTTGGGTATACTTTCCCTCTTTATAATTAATCATGAAATTTGATTGCAATAGGAAGGTGGAACCCTTGAAAATAAAGAGAAATGAACTTGTAGATTTGTCTTGCAAGTTTTATGCTTCAATTAATAATTGCATGGGAAGAAAAAACAATAATGAGAGAATGGACAACCAAATGTGTACATAATTGAAAGAAGTACAATTTAAATATCACAAAGTGAAATGAACAATTATCAAATTAGCTTCAACTAAAATGGTGTTGACGAGGGATTGGTAAATGGAACTAACTTATAATGAATTTTTCAACAAAAATCATTCATTAAAGCATGTTAATTGAGTAAACAAAAACTAAATTAAATATATGTTGAAACTACTAAAAACTAAAACTTGAGTTGAGAGCAAAGATTTCGCTACAAGTTTTCTAAACCTAATTTTTTTTCTACTACAATAATAATATATAATAAAAATAACATTAATGCAAGTCATTTATATAAAATTATTAAATAAGTATTTATTTATTTTTAAAATTTTACATACCTCAATTATAAAAATTAAAAATATCTTATAAAATATCAATTCTTATTATATAAAATACCTTTATGTCAAATTATGACTTCACTTGCAATTCACACTATCAAGTATTTATGCTTTATAATTTAACTATATCTGAAATAACATGTTGCATCTCGCATATATTGATCCTATAGTCACCTACCTTATAAACTTCAGTAAATTTCTTACTATATTGTGAACCCATCAACATTTCTGACTATATTGTGAACCCATCAAGATTTATGGTGAAGATACAAACCTTCCCACTTTAAAAAGCCACCATAGCACCTTAAAACTTACATAGATACAGATATAAAATAAAACCGTACCCAATTGTGTATATATATGGTTGCATCTGAGATATAGTCAACCTTCATCCATAGTTTCTCTAATAAGTAACCCATTTTAAAAATATTTATCAGAATTAAAAAAAAATAACTAGATTAAGAAAATTATTTTATTTTCTTCTTTTATCAATGAATCTTTGTATATAAGCTTGTTCGCACAGTGGAAGGAGTAGAGCGGAAGCTTGATATATGTATTTAGTTATGGAAAAAATAAAGATGCTGATTCTTTTAGGTGGTTTTCCTAATTAGATTTTTTTAAGTAAAATTTACGATATCTGTTTTTATGTATTTTTAAAATCTTTATTTAATTTTAGGTTTCTGTAGTTATATATTTCTTCAAATTTATTGTTTATTACTGTTTATTTCTTAACATTACGACAGTGTGTTCTTTTTATTGAGTTTTTTTTTTTTTAAATTCAAAAACTTTTAAAGAAAAATTACAATTTGGATATATATTATTTACATTGTAGTTTTTTTTTGTAAAATTGGAAACTCTTCAGAAATAAATCACTTAACATTTGTTAGAAACTTTTAGAAATTTTACATGATGAAATTGCATTTTTGTTGTTGACAGAGATTCTATGTTTCATCCCAAACCAAAAAATATAACCTGAAAAAAAAAATGGGACTTTTTAATTAGCATTTCAACTAGCCCTATAAAAAAATTATGAACCAACCATTTAAAAAGAGAATTTAAAAATCACTTACAGTAATGAAACAAATGTCCTTTGTAAAATTTGTAGGCGGATCATCGTTGTAAATCTACTCAGATTATGTTGATTGATTATTAATATTGATTAATTATGATTGATTAATAGGTACAACATTGCTAGATTATTATCATTATAGATCTTCTTAGATAAAGTTAATAAAATTGATTTAAAGATTTTAAACAACATAGAATACTAGTACATCTTGAATGAGCTTGTCAAAATTAAAGAAGCAGCTGCAACGTTTTTCAGCACCTCAAGTTTCATACACAAGTCATCGAAATCCTTCTCACTTGAAAGGATATGGCTTGTCTTGTTCTTAGTTTCAGCGTTATGGACTGGCGGACTAGGCTTGGAGCGGCTTCAAAAAAATACGGTTGTGCATCAATTACATTGGGATTACTCGATTTAGATCCAGGTCTACCAAAAAAAACTGGGTGATTTGTCTTTTTTTCTTCTTCTTCAAATGTGCTCTCATGTCTAGTAGGTTCCCATTTCATATAAAATCATTTAATGTAAAAAAGGTTTAAAATCAATAATTATGTATATGCAATGCTTTTCAGACATAAGAATCTATGCACAAAGAACTCATAACTAAAAACTAAAAATTCATGAAAATCAATATCGGTAGTAACTAATAATATAATCTAACTGTAAACAAAATCAATATCAATGAAGGGTAGCTGCATCATCTCCATCATCTGGTCATAGCTCATTTCCCTCATATCTGATCATAGTTTTAATCGGGTAATACAGTCATAATTAATGTCTGTGGCTTGTATCTGTCACCTCACAATCTGTTCATGGCTGGATCAGTCTTTGCCTTCACCTCTAAGGACAATCTAACAATCCGATGATTTGAAACTGAAAGGAGTTATGGGATTCAAAGAAGTGGTGGAGCAACTTAGTCTGGAGGGAGTGGAGGTATTGCAGAGTGGTGGAGGCATTAGGAAGTGAAGCTATTCGAAATTGAAAGGTAAATTACCTCGCATGTATATTAAATTTGGGGAAATACAAGATTCCCCACTACCAATCAGTGATTGGAAATCCTCATATGAATGTGAAATAGATAACAACAGTTACAATCTCAAAGTTTCAAAAGGAAACATAACCAATTAATTAATTAATCTTACAACAAATAGATCTCACTTATACTAGAGGTAACTATATTGTATAATAATTACACACATTTTGAGTTTTTAAGATATTATCCCTACAATCGAACAATCCACAATGCTTGCATTATCTTCTATGATTCTTAGATGATGCGGGGCATCAGATTCTGCTCATTTGAATGGTTTGCATCAAAAGAAAACACACCAATCCCCATTCCCCTCTCGAAAAAAACAGGAAATTCAACCAATCAAATATAACATTACCATAATAGTATAGCCACTGTGTATGAACATTAGATTCAGTCATTCCTTTATCTTAGCTGGCTGAATCTTATCAGCCTGCACAGGTTTTGCTGAATATCCAAACTCTGAGTAAAAGACATTTTTTGCGGTGCTGGCTGTAGCATACATCTTGTAGAAGTAACTTTTTTCATGCATCAATATCTTCATGCCCATCTCATTTTGTTCTCCTCGTCATCTTTTTCATAACTTTAGATCATTTCCCCTTCAACTTCCACGGCAGGATTGGACGAAACTAGGCTGTAGGCTGCATAAGGTGTGTCTGTATTCAAACTTTTGCCACTTTCTTCATGCGCCCCCTTCTCATCATCTGCACTCCGCTTCTATGTTCTCTTCTCGGTCTCCTCCTACTCAGGTTGTTGATGCTTGCCATATATGAGCTTGGATGAAATCTGATTCTTTTCTATAGAATCAATGTCATAGATCGGGTATCTGCTATTATATCTGGCTCGGAGAGTGCCTTGTCCATAGATTGGTGTTCTAGTCGTTTCCACGCTTTGATGCAACGTTGGGCTTATTTTATGTTCTTGTCATGCCAATAAGCTTATACATGTGACTTTCATCTGTAATCTCCTGCATCCGCATCCCGCATTCAGCGGCTTCTCAAAACTGCCAACGGTTCATTCGGTTATCAACCACACTCAAACTGATTTCTAGTTTGGAAACTGTTTTCTTGCTGGGAGCTTTTGGAGTGGTCCATCTAGGGTTCTCTACCTATATTTGTGGAACAGTTGACACATAGCCAACAGAAGCTTGATGGAATCTTGACTATTAAACCCTTGTTTGGTCCCCAAGCTCACTAACTCAATCCCCTTAAGTTTTACACCATCAAGAAAGAGAAAGCAAAGCTTGGAAGTGCCATACAAGAAGCTAAAATTGTGTGGAACAGGGAAATCTTCTACAGCAAGTCAAGTAGCATCAATGGCTGGAGGTATGATCTATTCGGTATTCTTATTTCGATTATGTTTCAGAGTTTTATTCCACATTTTTCAGAATCGAAATTTATGCTAACAGTTGGTATCAGAGCCAGTTATCTCTGCCTTGGTGTTCTGTATGTAGTCGCCACTGTATGGTTTGTTGTTGCACTTGTGCTTGATGTTGAGGGTCTTTGCTACTAATATTCACCTTATCATCAAAGTCTCTGCTGCTTGTTTAAACTTTGTCTAGGGTTGCTGCTATTATTTTGCAGCGGGCTGTGACCGTTTCTTCTGTCTGCTAGTGTGCTGTAGTAGCTTCAACCATGACTTTATGTGGCTGCCCAGCTTGAGTCGTGGCCTTCTGCTAGCTGTTAGATGAGGTCCGTGATCCCTTGAATGTTGTTGGGTTGTTTTGTGACTTGCGCTGCTTCTCAACTGAGCTGCGATCTGTGTGTTGAGCTGGGCCGTGACCTCCTTATGCTGGACCGTGACCTTTGTGTTGGGTTCTAATTTTGGTCGTGATTTTTTTTTGGGGGGGGGCTGCCAAACCTGTTAGGGTTGTCATGATCCTTTTCTGAGTTGATAGGAATGGGTCGTGTTTGTTTGCAGCCTGTTAATCCTGTGTCGTGACCATTATGAGCCTACAAAGGCTGAGCTGTGACCATGTTTGAACCTGTCTAGGGCTGTCGTGACTGTCTTGTGATTTGATCTGTACCTAACGCGACTTCTGAGGTCTGTTAAGTGGGTGTTTCCTTGCTGGTGCTTACAACGTCTCTTGTTGAGTCTGCTGTGACCATTGTTCAGCTTGATGTAGCAAGCCATGACATGTTGAGCCTGTTTAAAAAGTGTCCTTGCCCCTTCTCAGCTCTTTGAGGTTGCTACTGCTATTTATGAAGGTGCCATTGTTTGAGGGTGTATGGTATTTTGAATATCTATTTTATATGAAAGTAATGGATTTTATTTTCCAGAATTTCTTATTTTGCATGGAGATTTTTTTGTTGAAGCTACATTGTACATTGTTGAAGCTGCCAGTCTCTAAGATCTGTATTTTATCAAGTATTATAGACAGACATATATATATTGAGCCGTTTTAAATTCTGGAACTGATAGTGGAGTTTAGATTTCTTAGCTTTCCCTCATTCAGATCTATTCATTTGAAGCTTATTTTGTTACAGTGAACAGCAATAATGTCTAGTGATCTATATGATATTTAATTAGAGGATAGCCACAGCATCTCTAATTAATTAATATTATATTTTTTTTTGTTTAGGATCACATAAAGAAAGTTTAGACATTAATTGTAATTAATTATACTAAATATAATAAATTTTATCCCATAGTAATTTTTATTATATTTATGTAATTAATTAGGATAAAATATTGAATTATTTATAACTTACCCACAGGTATTATGAATTAATAGTTTTATCATAAAGAGTATTTGAATTTGCTTGAATTAAAAATTTAGCCCACAAGCAATTTTTATGTCATTAGATTCAATCTTAAAGCATGAAATTACATTGGTAAAACATGAAATTTTATTTGGTCTCAATTTTAACGTAAGCATGTGATCTTTATTTTTATGCAGTTGTACAACCTGCAAATTTCTCTGAAATTCATTTTGATATCCCTGAACTTAAGGGAGATAACTATAAGGTCTGGAAGGAGAGAATTCTCCTTCATTTGGGATGGATGGACATAGATTATGCTATTAGGAAAGATGAACCACCAGCACTCACCAATACCAGCACTACAGCAGACATCACGCTTTATGAGCGATGGGAGCGATCTAATCGTTTGAGCATGATGTTCATTAAGACTAAAATTTCAGTTGGTATTCGTGGTTCAGTTAATCAGCATGAAAGAGTCCGAGATTTGCTAAAATCCATTGATGATCAATTCGTCACTTTAGACAAGGCACTAGCAAGCACCCTAATCATGAAGTTCTCATCCCTAAGGCTCACCAGTGTGAAAGGTGTGCGCGAGCACATCATGCAAATGAGGGACACTGTGGCTCAATTGAAGAAACTCGAGGTTGAAATATCAGAGTCTTTCTTGGTGCACTACATCCTGAACACCCTTCCACACCAATATGGACCTTTCAAAATCTCATACAACACACATAAGGATAAATGGTCAATAAATGAACTCATGACCATGTGTGTTCAAGAGGAAGAAAGACTGGTGATGGAACTGGGAGAAAGTGCAATGCTGGCAACGCATAGGAAGGGAAAATCTCAAGCCAATAAGAAAGGGAAAGGTAAAGTACCTCCCCAAGCTAATATTAAGAAGGATTCCAAGTGTTTCTTCTGTAAAAAGAAGGGACACATGAAGAAGGAATGCGAAAAATTTCAAAAATGGCTTGCGAACAAAGGTAATGCAATCTCGTTTGTTTGTTATGAATCTAATATGGTCAATGTCAATATTAACACTTGGTGGATTGATTTTGGATCAACAATTCACATTTCGAATTCCTTGCAGGGTTTGCAAAACCTAAGGAAGCCAGTGGGAAGTGAGCAAAGCATCTTCTCAGGAAACAAGATGGGCTCACATGTGGAAGCTATAGGAACATGCTATTTAACTTTAAGTAGTGGCTTTGTTTTAGAATTATAAAAGATCTTTTATCTTCCAAGCTTTTCTAGAAACTTGATTTCAGTTTCAAGACTTGTACCTTTTGGATATTCCTTTAACTTTTCAGAAACATCCGTCAGTTTATTTTATAAATCTGATTATGTTGGGAATGGCATTTTGTCTGATGGTCTTTACCGCATTAATTTACAAACAATGTCACTTATGATTCAATGCATGTTCACACTGGCACTAAAAGATGTGTTATTAATGAAGATTCCTCTAAATTATGGAACCGAAGGTTAGGTCATATCTCCATAGAAAGAATTAAAAGATTGGTAAATGAAGGAGTACTTAATACTCTAGATTTCACTGATTTTGAGACTTGTGTGGATTGCATAAAAGGAAAGCAGACCAACAAGTCAAATAAAGGTGCCAATAGGAGTTCGGACATATTAGAGATCATACATACTGATATATGTAGTCCAGAGATGGACTCACATGGTCAAAGATAGTTCATCTCTTTTATAGATAATTACTCACGATATATGTATCTTTACATGCTTCATAAAAAGAACGAAGCATTAGATGCCTTTAAGATATTTAAGGCTGAAGTAGAGAAACAATGCGGCAAGAAAATTAAGATCGTGAGATCAGATAGAGGTGGAGAATATTATGGTAGATACACAGAAGATGGACAAGCACCTGGGCCATTCACAAAATTTCTTCAAGAGCATGGGATTGTTGCCCAATACACCATGCCTAATTCACCCGACCAAAATGGTGTAGTAGAAAGAAGAAACCAAACTTTATTGGACATGGTACGGAGTATGCTTAGCAGCTCCAATCTTCCTAAATCCTTGTGGACTGAAGCACTTAAGACGGCAGTGTATATATTAAACTGAGTTCCAACCAAGGTCGTTCCTAAAACGCCATTTGAATTATGGAAAGGTTGGAAACCGAGTTTGCGACATATGCATGTTTGGGGATGCCCGTCTGAAGTGATAATATATAATCCACAAGAAAAGAAGCTGGACCCAAGGACCATTAGTGGGTATTTCATTGGATATACTGAAAGGTCTAAAGGTTACAGATTTTATTGTCTATCTCATGGCACTAGGATTGTGGAATCAAGAAATGCAAAATTTCTTGAAAATGACTTGATCAGTGGGAGCGATCTAACCAGGAACATAGTTTCCAAGAAGGATCATTCAGAATCTCAACCTTCCACCTCAAGTGATAGATTGGTTATTGTTCACAGCACCCCTCAAGTACAAACTAGTGTTGAACAACCAATTGTTGAAGTTCCACAAGTTGCTGACGGCATTCTAGTAGATCAAGTAGTTCAAGAGTTTCCAAGAACTTTTGAACAACGAGTTGAACCACATACTTCTCAAGAAGATAGTGATACAACATTAAGAAGATCTACTAGACCAAGGAGATCAACAATTCCTGATGATTATGTTGTGTATCTACAAGAATCTGACTTTAATGTTGGAGACGAAAATGATCCTGAGTCCTTTTCACAAGCCATGAATTGCAAAGAATCAGAATTATGGTACGATGCCATGAAGGAAGAGATGAATTCTATAAAGAGTAACGAAGTTTGGGATCTTGTTGAGTTGCCTAATGGTGCAAAAGCCATTGGATGTAAATGGGTCTTTAAGACAAAGAAATACTCATTGGGCAACATTGAGAGATACAAGGCTAGACTTGTTGCTAAAGGATTCACTCAGAAAGAAGGAATCGACTACACGGAGACTTTCTCTCCTGTATCGAAGAAAGATTCCTTGCGCGTTATTATGGCATTTGTAGCCCATTTCGACTTGGAGTTGCATCAAATGGATGTGAAAACGGCTTTTCTAAATGGAGATCTAGAGGAGGAGGTTTACATGAAACAACCTGAAGGATTCCCCTCTAGTGATGGTGAGCAATTGGTTTGCAAGCTCAAGAAATCCTTATACGGTTTAAAACAAGCATCCCGCCAATGGTATTTGAAATTCCATAATGTAATTTCTTCTTTTGGTTTTGAAGAAAACATTATGGATCAATGTATATATCTGAAAGTTAGTGGGAGTAAAATTTGTTTTCTTGTTTTATATGTGGATGACATTTTACTAGCAACCAATGATAAGGGTATGCTGCATGAAGTGAAACAATTCCTCTCTAAAAATTTCACTATGAAGGATATGGGTGAGGCATCTTATGTCATTGGCATTAAGATCCATAGAGACAGATTTCGAGGCCTCTTGGGTCTATCTCAGGAAACCTATATTAATAAAATTTTAGAGAGATTTTGGATGAAGGATTGTTCACCAAGTATAGCTCCCATTGTGAAGGGTGATAGGTTCAATTTGAAGCAATGCCCGAAGAACGACCTTGAAAGGGAACAAATGAAGAACATTCCATATGCTTCAGCTATCGGAAGCCTAATGTATGCTCAGGTCTACACAAGACCTAACATTGCATTTGTTGTGGGAATGTTGGGACGATATTAAAGTAATCCAGGTATAGACAACTAGAGAGATGCAAAGAAAGTAATGAGGTATCTTCAAGGAACTAAAGACTACATGCTTATGTATAGACGAACGAACAATTTGGAAGTAATTGGCTACTTAGATTCTGACTTTGTTGGATGTGTTGATTCACGCAAAACAACATCAGGATACATTTTTATGATGGCCGGTGGAGCTGTATCATGGAGGAGTGCCAAGCAGACGCTGATTGCCACTTCCACTATGGAAGCCGAGTTTGTCTCCTATTTTGAGGCTACTTTACATGGTGTATGGCTTAAGAATTTCATTTTTGGGCTTAGAATTATGGATTCTATCTCTAAGCCATTGAGAATGTATTGCGACAATTCAGTTGCTGTTTTTATGGCTAAAAACAACAAAAGTGGGAGTCGAAATAAACACATCGACATTAAGTATTTAGCCATAAGGGAACGTGTTAAAGAAAAGAAAGTGGTCATTGAGCACGTCAACACTGAGTTGATGATCCCTGATCCTTTGACTAAGGGCATGCCACTGTTTAAATTCAAGGATCATGTAATGAATATGGGACTTGGTTCCATCATATGTAGTTTCTCATTGTATGGACAATGTTATTTTTAATGAAATTCTTAATTATTGTGATGCTTTTTCTCATACTTATGTGCACCTTAATTTAATTTGAGAAAATTCATCTATGAGGACCAAGAATAAACATAAGGTTTATTCATTGAGAAATTGTTGCCACATAAATTAAAATAACAATAAATACATAGTAATACATGGAAGGTAATACTTGTCATGAGAGGACTTATCGCCATGATTCTTGTATCTATTACTGAATACAGATTGTCAATAGGTTTTAAGATGAGACATTAAGTTTGGAAGTATGTACCAAGTGGGAGAAAGTAAGCTCCCGCATCTGCATCCCACATTCAGTGGCTTCTCAAAACTGCCGACAGTTCATTCAGTTATCAACCACACTCAAACTGATTTCTAGTTTGGAAACTATTTTCTTGCTGGGAGCTTTTGGAGTGGTCCATCTAGGGTTCTCTACCTAGATTTGTGGAACAGTTGAGACATAGCCAACAGAAGCTTGATGGAAGCTTAGCTATTAAACCCATGTTTGGTCCCCAAGCTCACTAACTCAATCCCCTTCAGTTTTACACCATCAAGAAAGAGAAAGCAGAGCTTGGAAGTGCCGTACAGGAATTTAAACTTGTGTGGAACAGGGAAATATTCTACATCAAGTCAAGTAGCATCAATGGCTGGACGTATGATCTATTCGGTATTCTTATTTCGATTCTATTTTAGAGTTTTATTCCGCATTTTTCAGAATTGAAATTTATGCTAACATCATCATGTCTAGCCCCTTCTTCATCGTTATTTTCCTTTTCATGCAGGCCTATACCACCCAGATCCATTGCGGTTTTGTCAATTGATCCATCCATACACGCCTCACCAATTTCTGTCTGCATTGAGCCTATTTCTATTTCAGTTGCAGTCGTAGTCTTAGTCTTTCTAGATGCTCTTACAAAAATAGTTGTAAAACTATAGAAACTTCTTGGCAAGGAATTTGGAGGAAACTCACTTCATGGAACGATCGGTGAAGGATCCTCAACATCGAGCTAATTTTCCCATCGCTGAATTTGAAATTCAAATTTCAATCCCGATTACATATTAATCCCGCCCATTGATTGGATTTGAGTTCAAATTTGAATCATGATGTCATGCATGTATGGGTGGTGGTTGGTGCGAAGCCACATGCGAATGAATGCGGCTACCACATAGCCATCGTAATCCAATCATGGTATGGCCATACCCCTGACAGACTCTTTAAGAGTCTGCAGCAGGGTGGATAGCTCTCATTGTAACTCATCTAGCCCTTTGAATTTATATGTGCGAGGTTTTCATCCCTGTTACGTCAACATTGTTGGGTTACACCGCGGCCACTTCCCCCTCTTCTCTCTACAATCAATAACCGGCTTGCTACGCACCAGCTGCTGCCTAGCAGGCCGTTAAATCTCAAAATCCAACATCTTATTGCACAACATCCATTACATTAAAGCCTATGCAGTAGGCTGATTAATGTTCACCTCTTCTCTAAGAATAAGATATACATTCAAAATGTATACAGCGCACTCTGCAGAGCATTTAATGTTTTGCACACTGCAGTCCACACACACCAGATACGTGACGAAAAAGACTAAGAATTCAAAGTGTACCGAGCAAGAAAATGAACTCCAATTTGACCGAGTCTTCATAGCGCCCGACAATTAGAAGTGTACAAGCCATTTATTATCCTACCACGAAGTCATTCACTACTAAACTAATAACATGAGAGCCATCTTAAATTTATATCCATTAGATATGGATAGTAACTAGTAAGGAACATATTTATGTCTATATAAGTATAGAAAATGATACATCATATGTAATAATAATAAGTATGAATTTTAAGAGTTGTGGATTTTAAGTGGCACTATATTCATTATGGTTTTTAAGACTTATGGATGTCATGTAACATTGTATTTATTATGATATACATTGATGCTTGACACATTGTTTACCAATATCGTGATCATGAAGAAGTTATCAAAGGTGCATTCAAAAGCTTAACACTTAGCATTGCATAACTTATGGTTGGTTGGTGGGTCTGCAACTTAGGGTTTGATGGAGCTTTCAATGCTTGAATGGTGTTGCATGGACACTACCTCGCACACTGATAACCCTGGATACACTTCAAGCTGCTGAAGGGTATAAGGATTCTTGAAAACATGGGGTGACTAGGCGCAGGGTGTTAGCTCGACGATTGGTTTATTTTGAGGCTCGTGCTTCCTGGTGGCCTCCTGGATGATTAAACTCCCTACAAACATGAGACAGGTTATTTGTATAATCATGGTAGAAGCTCTGTCTCTAGCAATCTGGCATTGAAACTAAGTTAGACATGTCAGTTTTCTTTCTCAAAGGTGTAGATGTTAATTCCTTTCAAGGATGAAATAGTGCTTTTCTCAGACAAGCACACAAACCCCCACCGTCCTGGTTTCATATAATATTCATAAAATCCAAAATTTGTCGTTACCCTCAATATCTAAGGTTTTGGCATTATTGATAGAGACCTCTACGGTGGGATTCACAAAATATTGCGTTTGTCTTGACACAGAGCCCCTTTCTAGATATCAGTCAGTTGAGTTAGTTGTTTTCGACGTATGGTTGGGACATGCGGGGTTGCGCGTCTAAGATGGCGAAAGATCTCCCACTTGCTGTCGATTTGTTTCCTGCTGGGGGGGTTGGCTCTTTGGGTGATGAGGGTTCATTAGTCCTCAAGGGTGTTGTTGAAAGACTCATCTCAGATGCCCGGCCTATACACAATGATGAGGAAGGTCCAGTGAGACCAAACTCTTCAAATACTCTGAAAATCTCAGCTAACTGCCAAGGTAATGGTGATACAAGGGACTTCCATAGTAAGAATTTTCCCCGTCGAAATAAGGGTTGCTTCAGAAAGTGGAAGCTAAGGCTCGACGAATACAGAACGTCTCTAGGCCGTGGTGTGGGGTTGGAGGAGATGGTCAAGATGACCCTGAGGGGGCTAGTAGGTAAATTTAGCTACAAGGCCATGAGGTGTGGTGAGATTGAATCATGGGCAGTGGGGGTTTGGGGAACCCTCCTGGGTTATAGCCCTACCATTTATGTGTTGCAGAAAGGCTGGTACAGATTTGTTTTCAGAACAAAGGAACACACCTCCTTTGTCTTGGACTCCACATGGATGTGTGGTTGTGGCAGCCTGATGCTTAGGTGGCGGCACTACGATTTCAACCCAGCAATGGTGAGATTGAGGTCCAGACACAACTGGGTCCCATTTCCTGACCTTCCCATCTTTTTATGGAACAGAGAAGCTTTGAAAGCAATTGTTGACCATCTGGGTCGTTTTATTCATGTGGATGAGGCTCTGTTGCATGGTATTGACAGACGTGTTGGAAATATCCTTGTTGAAATTGATATGAATTTGGGCTTTAGGGAGAAAGTGTTCATCAACGGGTGGGACCGGTCCTTCTCCCAAGAGTTGGACTACTAGGGATATCGTTTAGTTGCTCCAAATGCAATGAGATTGGACACTTATGGAAACATTGCAGTTCTTTGGGCTCTGAAGCAGACCTTGGGTCATCTGATGAGGATGCTTGGACGTTAGAAGACTCGAGCATGGAGGCACATGATTTCCCGGATTCGCGTCTTCAAACAAGTGTGAATCTCGATTTGGACTTGTTTAAGGACCTGCCTTTCCTACGTAAATTGAACATCCTCAACCCTTCTTTTGTGTCTACACTAAATGGCTCCAACAACGATTTTGTATGTGCCCTGGAGGAAAAAGAAGATGTGGTGGGAGGGTTAGCCCTTTCTGGAAACACATATTTTTATAGGGGGGTGACAGACCCTAAGGTTGTCTCAGACTCAGTTGGAGATCTCCCACCTGGCTTGTCATCCCCTCCCTCAACTCTTAAAGAGGTGATAGTGACGGCTTCCCTTGGGTTGAAACTCAAATGTAAGGGAGATTTCAGGTTTGAAATGGGCTCGACCTCCACCACTCATATGGTGGGTGTGGGATTCCTTGACCCCCAGGTCATCATTGGGCCTGTTGATGAAGAATAACCATCTCTATCCATGACTAATTCTTCCATGCCCTTACCTCAGGATGAACCTGGACCTCGGCTGGAGACGCTCTGGAATAATCCATTGGCTATTTCTTGGGGCCTTGCGTTGGGGGCATTCCTCTTCCTGCTCCTGAACCTCCTAGTGAAGATCCTATCCCTCTCAAATGACTGGTTGTCTCACCTCCACCTCTCTCTATTTGTGGGGTCTACTTAGGGGGCATAAAATATGATTTCTCCCCTATTAAAGGTCCAGACCCTGAAAAGGGGGTCAACGACTCGATTTTTACTCCTTCGAAATATATCAACTCCAGGGTGCATAGAGGCATCAAATCCCTAGCCAGGGTTCACAAATGATCTGCACCTCCATCAATATCAAGGGAGTGGGGGGCCTCCACAAGAAACTTTCCCTTCGAAGAATTTTGGAAAAGGAAATGTTGGATGTTTTATTTCTGCAAGAGACGATGGTCTCTGCTCAAAAAGCTAGCTCATTCTTTCTTAATATCAAAAGTGACTGGGAGGTTGCTTCAGTGGATGCTCAAGGTTTTTCCAAGAATCTCTTGACGGCTTGGAACCCTCGTAAAGTCCAATGTAAACCCTTCAACGTGTCTGCAGGGATCCTTTTGACAGGCCATTGTTTGGATTTCCCAAAGGAAATCAATCTCATCAACATCTACAGGTCGTATAACTACAAGGTAATTTTTTGGGATAGGGTTGTGGCTGAAGGCACATTGGATCTTCCAAATTTACTGATAGAAGACAATTTAAAGTTCACATGGTCATCCTATGAAACATGGGGTGTGAGCTCCAAAATAGATCCATTATGTGAATACTTTATGGACTTGATGGGCTCGGCTAATTTGGTAGATGTGGAACCGGCTTCCATGTGTCCAACATGGAGAAACGACAGAATTCGTGTGAGATGTGTGGCCAAGCATCTGGATAGATTTTTTATTGGTGAAACTCTATTAGAAAAGACAGTGAAATACAGATCGTGGGTGGATCCTACAAGTTTTTCCGATGTTCACCCAATTTTCTTGAAGCTGAAAATGTGTGGTTCTAGCCCAGCTGGACCCTTCAAATTCAGCCACGGGTGGTTGAAGACTGATGGTTTCGAAGAATTAATCTCACAGGTTTGGAAGGTGGATGGTGACTCGTTTCTTGTTGACTCCGATGGATCTTCTTACAGAAAATATTGGCAAACTAAAAATTGAAGTTAAAGCTTGGATTAAGAACCATTAGGAGACTAACAAGGCTTCTCTTATTTGTATTGAACAAAATATTGGGAGGCTCTATGCAGCTTCAAATATGTTGGCATGGGGTCAAGTTGAAAAGGATGAGCTCCTTGTCATGGCGAAGGAGAAGGCCTCCATTCTTCTGATAGCTTACGAGAAGGCTCGTCTAGAGAGTCGCATGGTTTGGCTGGAGGCGGGTGACTCTAATACAAAAAATTTCCACAATTTTGTGAATCATAGGTGTAATATTAACGGCATTTGGAAACTGAAACTGGTGATCATTGTTTGGTCACAGATCAAGAAGAAATTTTAAATGAAGCCCATTCTCATTTTCAATTCTATTACAGGGCAGAGGACGGTTTTTCAATAATGGACCAATTGAAGGTTGTGAAAGAGTATCTCAGGTTCTTTGACGATTCAGCTAGTGATGAGTTGTTCATTCCCGTTCAAATGGTCGAGCTCAAAAAGGTAATTATGTCTTCACCCAGCTCAAAAATCCCTAGGCCAGATGGTTGGACCATGGAGCTATTCAGAGAATTCTTTGACATTTTGGGCTCAGATCAACTGTGGGCGATGGAATATTCTAGAAGCAGGGGTGTTGTTTCTTGGGCCATTAATTTTAATTTTGTGGCCTTGATTTCTAAGAAGTATACTATAACTGTCCTGGGATATTTTTCGTCCAATTTCACTATGCAATTTTTTCTACAAAGTTATAGCCAATATCATCGTCAATTGACTAAATCTAGTACTCTCGAAGTGTCTTTCAATGGAGCGGTTTGGTTTTTTACAAGATCGACATATTTTAGAGGTTGTGGGGGTGGCACAAGAATTGTTTCATAGTTCTAAAAAAAATATTTGGAGGTTGTGGTTTTACAACTAGATATTAATAAACCTTATGACCGTATCTCTTGGGGTTTCCTTAGGTTAGTGCTAATACATATCAGTATTCCTTTCTGAATGATGAAGTGGATTATGAGATGTGTCTCAATAGTTGCATATGCAATGTTCATTAATGGTAAGCCCACGGATTTCTTTGAATCTATTCGGGGGCTTAGGCAAGGGTGTGCACTCTTCCCCCTCCTCTTCCTGTTGATAATTGAAGGTCTCAACAGACTTTTATTAAAGGACAAAGCTTCAGGTGAGATTATTGGCTTCAAGATTAGCAACAATTTACACATTACTCACCTGATGTTTGTCAATGACATCATGATTGTGGGCTCTGATTCTCTAGATGAGTGGGGGGTGATCGCATAAATTATTAAAATATGTTTTGTTGTTACAGGTTTTTCCATCAACTTAATCAAATCATGTCTTCTTTTGAATGAGGCCACTGCCCTACACAAATCTGCGATGGAACACTTGCTTCAAATGCACTTGGTTCCATTAGTTGAAGGCACTAAATATTTGGGTTTTTTCATTAAAAAAAATGGTCATCGGACTGGAGATTAGTTGTGGCTCTTAAAGAGGTTCGAAAGCATAATCAAATTCTAGGGATGGCATTGGTTATCAATTTGGGGTTTCCTCACCTTAGCTCGATCTGTTCTGACCAATATGGCAGTGTATTGGTTTTCTCTCTGCAAGATTCCCATGGCGGTTACCAACTCAATTAAGAAGATGATCATGTCATTTATATGGTGGGGTGTTGTCCCATAGTCAAAATTTCACTTACTAAAATGGGAGGACTTAGCCCATCCGGTGGAGATGGGAAGGTGGGGTCTGAATAATTTGCACCTTTTATCCCTTGCCTTGAGGGATAAGAGCTTGTGGTTGGTATTCTAGAGCGGGGGCATGTGGTGTCAAGTCATTGAAGAGAAATAATTCAGGAATTATACATTGATTCAATGGATTAGAGGGTTCCGGAAGCCGAGCAGATGTTGTAATGTATGGGCTAGTTTTCTAGCAACCTTTAAGACCTTCTCTTCTTGGTTGGCCTGGGTTCCTAGAAATAGATGAGAGGTAAGGATTGGTGAATACCCTATTATCAATGGACCATGGTCTCATATTCTTTCAAATGAGCTCTTATTTTTTCTTCACTGTAGAGGTTTTTTCTTCCTTGCACATGTATATGTGGCTTCGGATGGGGGCTCTTCTTTGTAGCAGTGGTTATCTACTGGTCAGCTCAGCCTCACTAGCTCTATGGGTGCAGATTGGTCTAGTTACGTTTGGGATCTAAAGCTCGGTGCAATTAACCTTAATGAATATCCTAACAAACTATGCTAATCATATGACATAATTTCAGGCAAGATGTCATCTAGGATGGCCTATCAACAGTTTATGGAAGTGCGCTCTGAAACCAAAAATGGTGGTTCAAGATCTGGAAATGGAAACTACCCCTAAAGTTCATGATTTGTGTCTGGATGGCTCTAGACAAACGTCTTATAACGTGGGACAATTTGATGAGGCCGGGGTGGATTGGCCCTGGTATTTTCCTTTTGTGTGTTGATTCTATTGAAAGTACAAATCACATCTTGGTTTCATGTAGCTTTTGTCTGTCGGTTTGGGAAATTTTGGCTGCCATGATCAACGTCAAAGCTTCTTGGTGTGGTGATTCTTTGACTTCATGCATTTGGAATTGGTGGAAAAAATATCCTCACATTTTTTCTCTATCTTGTTACACCATCTTGAACATATGGAAATGTAGGAAAAAACTCATTTTCGAGGAGGCCAAGCCACAGCCCCGGGACGTTGTTGTTAGGTCCTTGAAAGACTTTTCATAATCTGGGGGAGTTATCCTCACTCAAGGTCATCCCAATCCACCCCCCAGGGTGCCAAAGGTCTTGTCTCCAGTCCATGAGCTGGTTGGTTTCTTCGATGGAGCATCTCGTGACTCTTCCCATTTGTGTGGTGTTGGGGTTATCTTGAGGCTGGAGGATCATAGCATCTATAAGGTATTCATGAATTATGATTCTGGATCCAACACCAAGGGAGAACTTCTCTCTCTTTGGATTTTGCTTCAGTTCTGCTCCTTCCTGAGCCTGGATGGAATACATGTTTTTGGTGATTCCTAGATCATTATCGACTGGGATTTGGGCTCCAGCCACATCCTTCTACTGCACATGTCTCCATGGATGAGACGTGTTAGAGGTCTGATCAGTAGCTTTCACTCAATCAACTTCTCTCATATCTATAGAGAACAGAATTATTTAGTTGATGGTCTTTCGAAGACAGCGTTGGTTTCTGATCCAAGATTTATTTTTTATGAGAAGTGGTCTCCAGATGTACTTTTAGGCATGTGGGAGAGTCTTCCAGTATTTTCCTGAGCATGTATGTGGTTCTATCGTTGCCCAGTTTTTTCTATCGTCTGGGTCTACATGTCTACTTCGACCCTCTTGTGGATCAAGTGACTATTCTCATTTCTTCGCGGACCAGCTCTGTGTTTTTGATGTTCTGTCTACTTTCTCTTGTTAGTCGTGGCTGTCAAAACATTTTAAATATTTTCTAATAAAATATTTCCTTTTTTGTTTGAAAAAAAGATATACGTTGATGCCTCTATTATTATGCAATGCACCATGTTACTTTCTAAAAAGAGACTTGTCCTTGTCCTTTCCTTTTCCTCTTGTCATTGTGACAAAGACACATTATAATAGTGTCATGAATCATGATAATGTTAGATGCACTATTATTTTATTTTCATTGTGAAAATTGTCACTTCTTTTAAAAGTAAAAGGCCTTGGTATTTCTCATTGGAAAACAAGGATAGATTCCAAGCACCAGCCTATTGTTCCTCTTCCTTACATATTTTATTTATTTCCCTATGTTACATGAGTATAGCCTAATGAGTTTGGTTATATGAGAGAGAAAAATACATGATTAAGTGTTAAAGTATCCTCCTCAACCTTGATGATGTATTTTTCAATGGAATTTTATTCGTTCACTAATCGTGTGAGTGGTCACTATGATGTACACTTACCATGGTATTTCCTTAGAAGCTAATCTTATATATCGTGTATTTGATTCATCTATTTGTTTACCATGGAAGATATTTATTTTTTTGTGTTCTTTTTAAGATATGTCTAATATTACATTTGATTCATTTATTTGTTTACCATGGAAGATCTTTATTTCTTTGTGTTCTTTTTAAGATATGTATGAGGAAGGGTATTTTGGTTTTAGAGTTTTAGGGATAGGGTTTTTTTAATTGTTATCACTATTTTTCGTTTAACTAGGATCAATGTCATTAACATTGGATTGTTTTTTCTTGGGAGATTCAATTTTCATGGAAGCATGTTCTTATCTTTTTCTTGAGATTTTGTGATGTTACATGTACTTTTCCATATGGACCTTCTTCTTTTAATTTTAACTATTGAAAACCATCAAAAGGACCTTGGATGGCCTCCTTCCTTTTGGATTTGCTCCCATCAACAAGATTATGAGAAGTAATATACCTCCATGTTTCTTAATACATGTGTCCATTAAATGACCATTTTCTTGCGTATTTGAAGACAAAAGGAAACTTTTTCATAGGATTTATGTTGAAGCCACTAAGATACTTTTGTTTCTTGTGACAGCCTATTCAGAGACCCTAGCTTAACTCAAATTTAACTATACACAAATTCTTACAACGGAGAATAAATAGCCATCTAGGATCTCCTCTTTGTCTCCATCATAGTAAATGTAATTTTGCAAGGAGAATAAACCATCTATGCTCCTCTTTATCTCCATATTAGATGTAAATCTCGATTTGAGAAAGGATATCATCTTAGCAAAAATGTATAGGAAAATTTGAGAGGCTCACCCAAATTGAGGTCAATGATGTTGGGGATGTTCTAAGGTTAAATTCTAGAGAGAAAGGGGAAATTAAGAGGCATGTTTGATCCCAAAACCACGGTCCTTCCTTCAAATTCATTTGCTTCTCATCCTGGTTCAAAACCAAGCAACAAAGAAACCCTTACCACAAAATCTAACAATGAAATATCCTCTCCAATTTGCACAACCTGTCCATCAATGAATCAGTTTGTGGCCATGTTGGCCCCTTAATTTTTATGGAATACATGGTGGAACCAATGAAACAAAAAATGGAATCCTAGTTGCACCACTCATATCAAGGATAATTGGTAGGGATAAGTAGGATAAGAGTTTAAGGGAAGCAAGGCTAGATATAAGATTGAGATCCCAAGTTTTGAGGATTAGAGTAGTGGAAGGTTGTAGAATGTTGGAGATGCATGAGTCACTCAACTAGCAGATAGAAATAACTAAACTAGTAGTAAGCCATTGACATGGATGAGTCTTATTGCCTAATGGTTCAAGTACATATTGTAAATACTTCAATTATTTTTTTCTTTTATTTTTTGAATGGGGGGGGTGGATTTGGTTGCACTATTAAGTGATTATAATGCTAAAATTTTGTCCTTGGTTGGATTCATATTGTTGTAATGTAGGACTTGTAAGGATTCTTTGGATATTAGTGAACATAAATGGAATGAAACCACCCTTTCATATTTTCTTTGTTTTTATGCTTCATGGTGATTATGTGTTCTTTTATTGAGTCAAATCCAATATGAATAATGATGCTTATCTACTATATATTAGAATAGATATTATGTTTCGATTGATAGTCATGTGTAATAAGCTATTAAAGGATTAAGATGTATGGTGTGTTGGAAGAAACTTGTGTCTTTGTCACTAGTTGAACCTAGACTATACTCTTTTTCTTAAACAATGCTCCTTGAGTGAGTCCTTCCCTCTTCTAAGAATTAGATATGATGACACCAGACTACAACACTTTTTATTGGACACCCTCCTAAATCTTGATTTTCTCTTTGAGTAAATAATGGCTTAAGCATATTCGGAACCCTTTATCATGGATTTATGAGGAATGTGGAGCTCAAGAAATATCAGTAACCTGTTTATGAAGACATATCATGATGATTGTTGGGATAACTATATCAATGTTTCTTGAGGAAAGAGGCTCCTCCCAATACGTGGAGTGTGCAAAGATTTGAGAGAAACAATTATATGATGAAATATATGATATTTTCTAGGTGGAATTCCTAATGATGTTTTTATGAATAGTTATAGAGATTAGGGAAACACCCATGACCAACCTAAAGGTGGAGATAAATATAATGGGATATGAATTTTCCTACAACACCATGAACATGAGGTCGCAAGAGCAGTTTATTTCTAGACAAAAAGTAAATTAGAGGGATATAACAATGTGTGTGATATAGACTTAAGACAGTGTTATTTGTGGGTTGAATAACTATTTTTTAGGGTACGACAAGGGATAATAATGATATAAGTTTTGGAATCATTGAAAATATAATTAGAAGAGGACAAATTTATTCCTTGAATCCCACCCACCATGGAAGCATAAATGTATACACTTGAGATTGGTCTGACATGGTGCTAGAAATGATGAGTTCTTGATGGTGGTAGAATACAAAGGAGGAAGTTGCAAAGAGACATGTTGGATCAATCCCTAAATCACAAAGACATAACTAACTGATGGGATGTAAGAAACTCGTGGATATTAGGACCTAGGTTCTTATAGAGAAACCCTAATTTTTCAAGTTTTTCCCAAAACTGTGAACATAATTAGAAAATATATCTGATGCCCTATTTTTCCTGGCAGTAGTGCTAGGTAAAAAATTGAAAATCCATAGAATTAGAAATTCTCTCCATAGAAATATGCGCCCTCCTAGCGCTAGTTGGATGCTCCTCCTTTTTCAACTGATCTATGGAGGGAAGTACTCATAATAGGAAGCCCTGGTTTCTTCAATTTCTTCTACATAATTTATTGATATTTATTTTGATGTATCTCTGAAATTCCTGCACCTCAAGGTTTACAAATTTATCGTAAGATATCTTAATATTTATTATTTCCAACCCCATAGGTTAGAGGAATATTGGATTCACCATGTGGAACTTAGGCTAATTTTTCCAAGGTGACAGGTTTGTGGACTGGTTCAGTACAGGGAACTTGTACAAACTTCCATGTGTCATTGTTTCAACTTCGAGATATACAACTCTCACCAAATAAACTAAAGTGTGTTCCCTATATGTAACATCTTATGAAATTCAATTTGTATCTTCCTAGCCTGATACATAGCAATTCTTCCTCGGCCACCTGTTTAAGACTGAATGATGGAAGAAGCTGGAATGCTAATTTGGAGGGATCATATCTCCTGAAGTAAAGAAAATATGAGGCTGAAACTAGAACATAAGGTACATAAATATTTCATATTCATATTGTAAAAGTTTAATCTCCTGAGCCTTCTCCAATCCAAGAGGATTATTTCCATCTCTGTTGAAGACCATTTGATCTCACATGTATCCTCCTTGAAGACTTCCTAGGATATGTCCAATGCATTGACTAGTTTATATGAAGAAAATAATATCAAAAAGAAGATGAAATTGAGGACTCAACTCAAGGGTATGAAGATGAAAATGTAAAAAATTATTCAATCTTATTTCACAAGGGTCTCCTAGATCAAGGAACAACTAGAAGCTATTGGAGACAATTTTGAAGAAATGGAAGTGGTGATGACTACATTGAATGATCTACAAAGATCATTGGAATCATCCATTCAAGTAACTTGTTGTATAAGAAATCTCACCTATGTGAGGAATGCACATAAGTAGAATATCAATCAGCAGCAAGAGAAGAAAATCTAGTTGATGATGACAATCAATCCTAATAGCTCATGCCACCGAAGATGATGAACTAACTGAGAAGATTCCTCAAGTGATGAGGAATATGTACCTTCATCCAGAAGGATTCAACCCATTATGAATAATAACCTCTTTGTAATGTCCCTACTTGGAATTTTGGATTAAATTACAATTTGGGCAAATTAAAGCTTAATTAGTCATGACTCCAGGGGTTCCAACTAACACCAAATAGTCCCAAATTTGGAATTAAATTGTATGGTTAGTATTATCACATATCAATATTACCTTTAAACACTTTTATTCTTACTTCAATCCTTTTCAACTAGGTTTATGGCTAATGAGAGACTGTGCAAGTTTCCTAGGAAAAAGTAGTAAAATAGTCTTTCTTTGTTTGGCTCCAAACACCACCGAACCTTTCCAAATTCCTTATAGAAGGACCCTACGGGATTAAAAAAATCCTAACATACCTCATAAACTCCATTTTCTAATCACAAAAATCATTTTTACATGTTATTCAAGTTTGCAAAATTTTGGCCAATTTCTAGCTTTGGGCTAGTGAAACCCAAGTTGATACAAATGCACCCAAATGAATTCAAATTCTGTATGAAATGGATTTATGGGTATCAAGAAATAATAATTAATATTACAAATTCTCATACACTTTCCAAATTCTTCTGAAAACTTTTTTTTGACCGTAGGGAAAGAAGGACACGAACACTAGGGAAATCAATGCTAAAACCCCCAAGGGTAGATGACTCTTTTGCTTCTCCAAATGAAGTACGAACCTACAAATTTTCAGAACAGAGAATGGGGATACATATAATACATCAATTAATTTCACTATTCATGGCTATTAATCTTTTCAAACTGGTTATGAGGTGCAACATCTATATTGCAAGTTTTAGTGAATTTGATTAAGGGGAAATGGTATTAATAGCTCGATTTTGACTCATGAAAAGTAGATTGAATGGTTCAGATAATGAAATAAAATATAGAGAAAATAAAAATAATTCAAATGGATTCCCAAATGTAATTAAAAATCGTATAAATTCCTTCATACAAATCTGATATGCAACTCTTTCAAAGTGGAATCCAAATACCTGAAAACTAGTCATTCAAGAGCATGGGAGGGAATGCAAGCCTTTCACACTAGATTTTATTGGATTTAGAGATAAAGGGAATATGTTCATGAAATTAAAGAGTCATGAATAATTTATTGCTTCTCCATCATAATCAAACTCATAGAAAATTCCTCATACAAATCTAAAATGCAATTCTTTCAAAATGGAAGCCAAATACATGAAAACTAGTCATTCAAGAGCATGGGAATGCAAACCTTTCACACATGGATTTCTGATATTTTGAATTAAAGAGAATATGTACATAAGAGTACATATCCATACATAATATACCCAATATTTGGAATCAAATATACTCATAAAAGTGCAATCCCCACTCCAACAAGTGTGCCATCAACATGAGAATGTGGGGGGATGGAGAAGAAGGAATGGGAGAATAGGGAGATATATGAGAATTCAAACTGTATGGAACTTCAACCTACAAATAAAACTTATTAATTCATATCCAATTATAGGTATGAATGGCCTCTTTATCATCCAACTTGTAAAGGAATCCAACTCCCTTGAAATTGGTTCACAAGAAGGGAGAATGAACACTCACCGTGTAATGGACAAGCAAAAGCTCTCCAAAATTCCAAATTCCAATTAAAAAATTATCAAAATACATTATCCCTCCTCATGAAAGCATTTTATTAACTTCATGAGGAATCCTAAGGTTGAATTTCCATCCATGGGTTTCCTCCAAATCATCTTAGTGGTTTAGTAACTCATATGACACTTGTCTTCCTCTTCATGCTCCAATTATTTCCCCAATTTGAATGGTTTACACTATTTCCCAAATGCACCATCTTACCTGTCATGTCAAATTTGTCATAGGTATGCAATCAGGTCTGTTTTTTCATACTTGTCATAGAGTGCATGGAATCTCCTTCCAAGTGGCACACATTGTCTTCTAGTCTCTTCCTCTTCCATGAGAGTTACTCTCCTTTACTAATTCGAAATCCTTGGCTCATGATATGATATTTGACGCCACAACATCCTCCAATAATGTTACATTACATATGGATTCGAATTTTCATGAAGGTCATACCAAGTGTGTGGGGAATCTAGTCACCCAAAGGCTCCACAAGCATCCAAGTGTCTTCATGAACCAATGCAACCTTATTTTCTTAGCATTTATTACTTATGTGAGCCACTTAAATGTGAATATGGTACACTAAAGTCCTTTATGGTCCCATAGCCCCTTTATTACAAAATGTATGTTTCCATATCAACCTATGGAACTAGTAGGTTGGTGAAACATTATTTGCAAGTAGCCTTATTTGAATGGGGACATGACACGCTTATCCATATCAACATTGGATAAGAAGGGATGCAGTTGTGATTGATGGAGAAGAAGGGACACTCATATCTATGATGTAGAATACTTTCTCAGCATTTTCGATCATGAGCAAGATAATCACAGGTCCTCAGAATTAGATGACGGAGAAAAGCACATTGTCAAAGACTCCAGTAATTATTGCAAGGAGACAAGGATCGAGGAGTCTACCAAACAAACAAATATAAGTGCTTAATTTTCCATTTCCTAAATATCTAGTTACTTAAATGATATTTTTCAGTTGTGTATGTACCTAGATTTATAAAATGTATTATGCATGTCAGAATGTTTGCATTCATGAGAAATATACTATTATATGCATGTGATGGGTAAGTAGCCTATGGTGCTATACAACATTCCATTTCTACTCATCTAAAATGAAACATCTTTGCTGACATGTTGGGAGTAATGCACACTCTTAATAATGTCTTGGTAGAGATGGAAGGCATCCAGAAAGTTACTATATGTATATGAGATATGGATAAATGTTGTATTGGCTAATATGGTTTCATGATTGTGTGACATGTCTTTACGTATTAGAGTTGTCACTATTAACATGTTTTAGAAATTATGGAATGTTTCTAATCATGAAACTAAATTTGACTTGTAGGAAATATTGTGTGGAAGAGAAGAATGATGAGTCTTTCTCCGAAGAATAAGTGATGATGGTTCAACCATAACACTCAAAATAAATATACTTAGATAAAGCACATGAACCTGAAGCTCCCATAAGAGAGGACTTCAGAAGAACACGTTGACCATAAAAACAAACAAGATAATATTAGCTTGGACATGAGAAAAGAAATCCAATATGAAGAGAGATCCTTGCAGCTATAAAGAAGCAGTCGAGAAGAAAGAATAGAATGATGCTATAATCAAGCATGAATATATGCATAGAAAAGTTCATGGTTTCTCTCATAAAGAGAGAGTCGATTATGATGAGACATTTGCTCCACTTATGAGACACAATTATTCAATAAAGCAGAACTGCATATCGAATCACTTCCATAACTAGGGACTCTCTACAAGAACCACATGCAACACAAAATGAACAAGTCTTTGTATGAGATGAGAAGGTGCCCATGGGATAGCACATACAATTACATGAAAATATTGAGGATTTCCTAGAGTGATGGATATCATAACCTTTGCTACAATATTGAATATGGAATCCTACAGAGGATGAGAATCTCATAAATGGGAGTAAGAGGAACTTTCAACAAAGTTTGGGATGGAGGATATTGGTATCCAATGACCTTAAGAAATGGCATAAATGGATACATATAATATTAGAAGTAGAGGTGGATAACTATCACTTGAGTATAGAATGTCCTAATGCAGAAATTACAATATGCGGAGGGAGTATGGTGCTCCTCTTCAGAGGGAGTGACTACAATAGAGTTTGAGAATCTTGACATGATACTTGAGATTAGAGGTGTTGCATAATCCATAGGATATTTTCCTTAGACAAGGAAAATGTGAGGTCAAGATCCTAAATGGGTTCGATATGTTGGACTATAGATACATCAATGGCATCGAACATGAATTTGTTGTGTGATATTACTTACAATTGATGTCACAGTCTACAGGAAGATGATTGATTTGTTGATGTACTTGAAAAACACGAGGATGAATATATACTTTGAGGAGAAAACTTTGTGCTAATATTGCTGTGATAAAGCACTCTATGAGATGCCTATAGGGTACAATCGAGTATGACCTCAGATATGCAATTGATCAGAGGATCTGCCTTTAGGGATATGGTGCAAAGAGGAGTAGTGAATCTCTAGTATATTGCAATGGATGAGCACATAACCAATGTATTTACCAAGCCGTTGGAAAGAGTGAAGTTTGAGTACTTCAGGAACAAGCTTGGAGTTCTGTGAATCAATGTCCGTTGCAAGAGGAAGTGATGAGTTCCTATGGTCTTCACATCCAGCATGAAAAAGGGTTGGCTCTGTGCAAGATGTATGAGGTATGCGCCTAGTATGAAAAAGGATTGGTCACTATACAGAGAGCCTGGTCATATCTTCGTGGATAGATACCAACATTGTTGGTGAAATCGTCAAGGGAAGATCCCAATATGAATGGTTGTATCACCAAGGGTAGATCCTAACATGGTTGGTGGCATCCTCATAAGGATGATCCCAAGAAGGTTGGTCATATATTCCAATAGGAAGATCCCAACAAGATGTAGTCTGACATTCATTTGCAGACGTTAAGTTCTAGAATTCATTTTCATACATTGTGGTCTGACATTCATTTGCAGATGTTGTGATCCAGGATCCATTTGCAAATGTTTTGGTCTTGCATTCATTTGTAAAGGTTGTGGTACAACATTCATTTGTGTACGTTGTGGTCTAGTATTCATTTGTAGATGTTGTGGTCTGGAATTCATTTGTGGATGTTGTGGTCTGTAATTCATTTGCATACATTGAGGTTTGGAATTCATTTGCAAATGTTTTGGTCCTGCATTAATTTGTAGACGTTGTGTTCATACATTCATTTATAGATGTTGTGGTTTGGAATTCATTTGTAGACGTTGTGATCTTGCATTAATTTGTGAATGTTGTGGTCTTGCATTCATTTGCAGACGTTGTGGTCTTGCATTCATTTGCGGACGTTGTGGTCCTAAATTCATTTGTGGATGATGAGATTCCAACATTCTCTATGTTGTGGGTGATTTTGCATTAATTTGTGGATGTTGTGTTGTGTTTGTAGGTGTATCATTGTAGGTAATGATAAAGATGATGATGCAACGAGATCTGATGCTCGTGATGATGTGACGAGATGTGATGCTTGTGATAAGAAGTTATGCTCATGATGATGTGATGACAGGTTATGATCATGATGATGTGACAATATATGATGCACATGATGAGATGCTCATGATGGTGTGTCAACATGTGATTCTCATGATGATGTGTCAAGATGTGATTCTTGTTATGATGTGTCGAGCTGTAATGCTCATAATGATGTATTGATATGCGATGCTCGTAATGATGTGTTGAGATGCCATGCTTGTGATAGATGACTGTGATCATGTGACGAGATGTGATGCTCGTGATGGTGTGCTCATGCTATGATGATCAAGTGGTGATGCTCAGTGATGATGATGTTCCACAGATGATGATGATGTTGATGTAGTTGTGAAAACTTCCTATCACGTATAGACTTACCAGTCAGTTGTATAGTTGTGTTGTGTTATAGAATATCTTCCTTGTTAAGAGGGAGTGTTAATGAAATGTAACTGCAAAATATATTCTATTTTATATTATTATTATTATTATTCCTCTCTTCGGAGATGTTGTTCCTCCAATTAGGCATGTCATTGTTCTATTTGGCCATGTAAAGTATTGAGGTAAAACCTTTGTTGTAATTCGGGTCATTACTACACACAAAAGTATTATTAAAATGTAATTTTGAGTCTCCCAAGGAAATTCAGTCCTTATTAGGAGGAGAAGTCAACTGTGTTGGGTTAATGGGCTTCTCCACTAATAAGTATAAATATGGGATGTGCCTCCCTCATTTGGACACACTTAGAACTCAAGAAAGTTCACTAAGAGAGAGAAGGAGCAGTCCATCTAGGAGAGGAATCATTCAAGTCTTATTCTTTATGTCTTACAAGTCTTATTATTGGGGTCTTACACTGTACTTGGTTGAAGTCTATATCAAGAATTTTTGTTGGTCTCTCTCTCCCACAAGGGTTTACCAGGATAAATTTATGTGTTCATTTGTGTGGTTGTGCTTTCCTTTCTTTCAATGATCCTTTTGCATATGGTTATGTTGCTAATTTTTTTATATCTTGTATAACCATTAAAATCTCAATACCTACTAGAAGATGAGGATGAAAGGATTCCAGTGAATAGATGCATGATTCCAAATAAACATTTCAAATACAATACAGTAAGGGGCACATTTGAAGAAAATTTCAATCCATTGATATAAAGGAATGCAATAGTTAAGCCACATGAGGTGCTTGAGAATGTATTCTAATTATTTTTCATTGAAGAAGCTAATCCAAAAAACTTGGTAGAACCAAGGAATGATAGAGATAACATGGAATTGTTTCCAACCCTTACATGTTTCAAATCAAGTGAGGTAATTCCTAATCACTCATACAAATATAATTTGGACATGCAACCTAGTGGTAGTTTGGGGAGTAGTAGTAACAATAATTCGAACATGGGAGGAATCATAGTTGTCGAAAATAGTACATTTTCAACACATATTATTTGTTAGTGGAGGTTAGAACCTATTCAACCAACTAAGATCTTGATGCTTTTTTTTATAAATAATCCAAGTAATTCTATGTTTGGAATAATGTTGAATGTAATGTTGTGATTACCTAAGTTCTTAGGGAAGAGTGATGGCAGCATCCAATGTTTGCTAAAATGGTTAACACCAACCTCTACAAGCTTTTGAAACTAGATACTTTTGCACCTTCCTCGTCCTCTAGCTACCAAACAGATGTTACATTCTTCCTGTGTTTAACAAAGTTAAGGATAATTTTTGAATTGTCATCTCCTATTTTTAGCCAAATGGCTCTACTTTTTAATCTCCATATGATGTTGGAGTTTCTTACCTATTTGACTTAGGTTTGAACCTTTTATCATAGGAAACAAATACTAATATATTAGCCTGACATAGCAAGCTCAATCGGCATCACCTACGACACAGATGCATTCTCACCCGAGATATCTCTTATGGGTAACTGCCAAAACCAAGTTTTCATAGATGGGTGGCGGTTCATTCTCCTTTGGCACCTTACCAACTCGCTCACTTGAATTCGCTGGGTGTATTCCTTAATCTGACTATGTGCATATAAGACACTACTTAACTTATCTGTCACAACAATTATAATACCAAGGTATGCTTAACACACAGTTTATCCATCAATGGTGCAATTCGTGCATAAGGAAACTCATCATAAGCAAATACATAAACACTTAATCAAAATATACATTCCTGCAACTTAAGAAAATTCATCATATACATTCACATAAATTCTCATACATTCATGAGACATAAACACATTCATCATCTGCTCAATGACACAATACTACAAAAAAATTTGATCTCAATCATCTCTTTCAGAATTACAAATATTCATCAATGCATTTTCCATAATCTTATTAAATGATTCGAAAGCACCATTCTCTTAAGGGTGATATAGCATTATCTTTCTATGATGGATTCTAAATTCTTCTATCATTTCTTCAATAAATTGGTTGAGAAAGTGCGTACCTTGATCGCTTATTAAAATCTTTAGGCATCCAAACCTTGTCATGACATTTTCAAATAGAAAATTTGTAGTAGGCGCAGTAGTACAATTATTTACTGTCATTTCCTCATCCCATCTTGTCAGGTAGTCAGTCGCAGTGATAATATAGTGTGCACCTATGTGATTTCCTCTTGGACTGATAGGGCCCATAAAATCAACAACCCATTTATCAAATGCATGTAATGTTAATTGAAGTACCAATGGCATTTCATCTCGTCATGGCATCTTTCTAGTTCTTTGGAAGATATCATAGTTGCAACAATAATCTTGGGCATCCACATGCATGGTGGGCCACCACAATCCTGGTTGCAAAATCTTGTGAATCGTAGTTCTTCCAGCATAATGGCCTTGTGCGACACTAGGATGAGCTTCATTCAATATCAATGGTCACTCATGTTCTAAGACACAGTGACATAGAATACCATCAAGACCCATCTTATATAATTGTCATGTGATTAATTGGAAGTCTACAGCTCACACAACCAATTGTTTCTTCTATGCAGTGGTAAATTCAACTAGCGCATAACCCATACTCAAAAATTGTATGATATCTCTATACAGATCATCAAACATGGTTATCGCAAATAATTGCGCATCAGGGAGACTATCATCTAGGTTACCAGGATATTTGGCATTTTCAATCCTTGAAAGATGGTGTAGTCCCAAGTTTAATCGATCAGGTTTAACAATTACTTCAAAGTCAAATTCCTGGAAGAGGAGTGTTTGGTCGCCCAAATGTCGTATTTTCATCCTATTTTCCCTTCACTATTCCTCACACGCATCCCTATTCATCACTCCATTACCCATTCCTTATGAGATTTTCATAAATAAATATGGATTACCTTGTTATTTTCCAATTTTTTTAAATTTTATGTATTTTAAGAGCATTTATGATTAAATATTAAGAAAATTAACATATTTTCATTATATCTCAAAGTTGGATGAGTTTTGTGATGTTTTTGGTCATATTTGAAGATTTTAACAAAGTCAAAAATCACCGCCTAGCCTCAAATTCGAATTTCATCTTCACGCTTTGAAGATTTGAAGAATGGGATAATTATTCAAACATATTCAGAGAAAAAGCACGGAGATATGGATAGAATATCTTATCCAAGATTTGTGAGAGGATTTGAAGGGATAATTGGTTGTACCTACTTGAGAGAGAAATGGATTTGTAATTATGAGTTTCTTATCTTCTTATTCAAAACATTCATGTATAAATAAGAGGGTTTTCTCCTCATTTAGTGAGGAGGCCTCTTTAGTGGTGTGGAAGTAGAGAAATATTTTTTGTCTTTTTAGAGTTAGTCATGGATTTGAGATTTGATACTTTTGTAATGGAATGATGGTTTAATACAAGAATTTTCATTTCTCCATATTGATTTTTATTTATTTATTATGGATTGTTTTAGATTAGTTTATTTCATGCAATTTTATGCTTCCCTAGTTAATTCTATTTTTACGCAATCTCATGCTTTCTTATATTAGATTTCTTTTCATGCAATTTCCTGCTTTCGTAAACTAGGTTAAATTTCAGTCGCATGTGTTTTCTTAGATTAAGTTAGTCATATGATTTCTTAAATTTCAGTCGTATATGTTTTCTTAGATTAATCACATGTTTTCTTACATTTTAATCACATGTGTTTTCAGTTTCAGTAGCATGGAATAGTAGATTAAATTAGTGTTACTCTGACCTTGCATATATTTTTCATGTACCTCATAAGTTTACGCTCTTCCTAGATTGATAATTTATGTTGAAATTACTATCATATATTTCTCTCAACATTTTGGCACCATTGTTGGGGAGGCGCTAAAATGGTATCAAAATTTAGATCGATAGATAGGTTTCTTTTTATATTACACAAAAAGGGGGAGGGAAAACAATAAGATGCAAGGAGGACTTCACTGCAGAATTTATGTGGTGTAACAACCTAACGCATCCACTTTGGTGGGTCTCCCCAAATCTGTTTTGTTCCCTTTGAATGTAAATATGTTTTCTATTTGCAAGGGTCATTTACTTTTCATGTAAGAGTGTTTATTTTTCTGCAAATTGTTTACTTTTCCTATAAGATAGAGTATTTGTTTTATGCAAATTTATTTTTTTATGGAAGTGTGCCTTTATCTATTATTATTTTGCATTTACATTTTTGTAGTTGGAAGTTTGTCTTGATTTCGTTATGCACTAATTTTGATTTCGTACTAATTTGCACACACAACACCTGATTTCTAAGTTGGTTTCTTTTTTTTTCTGAAGTGTGTTATTTTCATTTATGCAAAGAGTGATTTTGTTTTTGCCATTAGTTTTCTTTCTATAGTTTTAGATTTAGATTTCAATTTGTTTTAGTGTTTTTTTTTTCTATTTGATCTATATGGAAGTACATGAATACCAACAAGATGAGTTTAATGATACACGTTTTCTTTCTATAGTTTTGGATTTAGATTTCAATTTGTTTTAGTGTTTTTTTTCTATTTGATCTATATGGAAGTACATGAATACCAACAAGATGAGTTTAATGATACTCTTAAGTGTAGAACAATTCACTCAGATCCTAGAAAAAGCCAGGATCTAATCCTCTTCTCAGGAAGAAGAGATATTGACAGCAACTAAAAGCTTAACCTCTCCTCTAGAAGTGAAAGAAGAATCATGTATATCAAATGAGGAACAACTATTGGACCAAGAGATCAAGGAGGACAAAAAAGAGGTTTCGAGTGATCTGAATCATGAAGGAAATCAAGACTATGAAATCCTTATCGAACAATGGTTCCAAGTAAGTACCATGTTAGATCAATGTTTTTGTTTTTATTTTGTTAAATCACATCTACAACAATTAATTTCTCACGTTCGTGTACATGTTATATTTAAGTTTGCAAAATTGACAGTGAATATATTCTTATTATTGTTGTGTGCAGGGTTACATTGGATATTTGACTACACGTAATTAATTTCTAACTTCCAATTAGAGTAGAGTAGGTAGAATGTTATTGTTAGTTTTAGCATTGAATAAGTATGCTCTCCTCCACGCTTTGTGGGATACGAGGATCAAAAAGTAGGATGGCTATAACGTTGAAAAAATGCTTTAATATTTTATTTTTCTATCTCCATTTGCTAACAAATTTCTTTTCCTTAATTTCATTTCAATTAGAATTTTTTTTATTATAATTTTTCTTTAAGAATAATACAATCAAACGAAAAAAAAAATTAAAATTTTTTTTAGGTTGAGTTAGGACCCTTGTAATTTTTAATAAGAATAAAACATAAAAATAAATAAATAATAAATAAATAACTTTTAACAATTTTTCACAAACAGAATTTCATGTTGAAACTGTGTCACATTTACTTTGTTTAAGTTAGTTTGATTGTCTCATTTGGTTCATCCCACGTTTAAGCTGCACCAATCATACCGCTAGATTCTTCAACCTTGAATTAAAACCTGCAAAAAAATATAAAACCAAATGAAACATTGCATTTATCCTTCGATCTATAACAATTCTTCACGGTTATCCTTTAACCTGCCTATTAAAACAATAATCGAAATCCATGAAAATACTCTGATAGCTTTGAAATTTTTTCCAAAACATTTCCTCATGTTGGCCCTTGAGGTCCTTTGGTTCCAACTTTACCAATACTAATCCTTCGATCAACTTTACCAATACTTCCCCAAACTTGTCAGTAGAAGTTGCAGGCCACATGAAAATCATTTTTAGCTCATCTATGTAAGTCATATGTTATTTCCTTGCTACGTGCTTTCTATTCAAAAAAATAATTTTTTATTTGGGACACTAAATTCAATCCTTGTGATCTTTGATTGCTAGAATACTCTTAGTCAAAGCATTTGTCTGCCCAGTCCTCGAAATTAAATTATTGAGAAATATCTTCTTCATCGAAGTATTTTTATAAATTTATGGAAAGTTGCATGCTTCGCAAGATTGCTTTGTATTGTATTGAAATATTCCATGCATGACAAGTGTCTTTTTGTATTTAATGCTTTTTGAATCTACCACACATTATTTATCGAATGATTTCAGATGAAATCGAAGAAATCATTCTTGGATCTACCCTTCCCAAAAAAATGATTGCAATCCCCAAACATTCAAACTACTGGAATATAGATTAGAATAGATTGGAACTGAAGAAGTTTATCTTGACAATGTTTTAGAAAGTTGATTTTCCTTCTCATGTGTGATGTGAAAATTTCATTATTGCGATCCAACATTCCCTATGCGCACTGATGATTCCTCCGAGATCAGTGGACTTAATTTTTGCTTGCTCATTGTGGATGTTGATTAGATATGAAATATCGCAAGTTGTTCCATGTTTGGGTTTGGTTACAAATGCTACGAATTATTACTTGATATATTTTCCTCAATATTATAATTGAATATCTAACTTGCACCCATCTTAAGGTAAGTAGTTGACAGAGAAGGTTTTTGATATTCTTGTTGAGGGACGCCTATGGATTGTTACGATTTATCAAATCAAAAATATATATTGGGTATTAAATCATGGTCCTTGACCAAAGGTAAATGGAACCAAACCCCATAAGTATAACTGTCACATGACTATTCTGCATTTTTGTTGGTTGGCCTTCCTAAATTTTCTATCTACTGGCATTTTGTTTACGCTTTATTAAGTTGAAATTATCATGTTGTTACATATTTGATGGATAATTTTATAGAAATCATGAGGACCTGCCTTGATGGTCCGATGGATCCAAAATCCACTACTCGTTCGTAGCTCAGGTGGCAAGAAATCGATGACCAAATCATACGAAGGATTTTATCCATTAGGAAATTCCACACATTCAGGAACCTAAAGATATATGTTCAAATTATTATACCGATCATGGTTGTGTTGTGTCCACATTTATCTTTGTAGCGGTTTAATCTAACCACAGACAAATTTAGGGTGCTCTTTTGGAATTTTACGCACTGTGGTGTGGGTATTGTAAAAATCTTGCACTTGCATATGAGAAACTTGGGGCAAGTTTCAAGAAGGTCAAGTATGTGTCGATAGTAAAAGTGAACTGTGATGAGAACAACAAACAACAAAATGGTGATATATCGTTTTGTAAAGTGGCAATGGGGACTATGGATCATCAGACCATAAAGGCTAAGGATAGCAAAATTGGATAGATTTAAGCAACAACAAGTGAATTTCAGACTACAATCCAAGATCAAAGTACCAAGGCAATTCAGATTTCGATGGAGCATATTTTAGAACAATGTTTCCTCATTTATATTTGATGGCATATGCACACAAAAAATCCATCCAGGCTAATGCATATCTATGTTCCAAAGACATTTGGATTTAAAATCCATAAGAGTGCAAGATGAACCGATTTTAACAATGTTTTCTCACAACGCTAAGATTTTCACTTATTGTCAGCGCTTGTGATAGGAATGATTGAATGCACGATGGATGGTGGAAAATAAAATAAACAAAGGCATGGCAAAATAATATAAATAATGTTAATCAAGTAAGCACAGAGAGAGAGAGAGAAGCTAAATGGGCTAAGAGATCGATCGTATCAGTAGGACTGGATCAATGAGAGAGGCAATGTTCCTTATTACTTTGATATTCCTTTCAAGGAGGCAAAAAATCTATATTCAAACTACAACCTCTCTAGTAGAGTTGAATGTGGCCTTCGTACCACTTCATTATTATTACTGTGCACTCACACAGTTGGGGATAGAGTTGCTGAGTTCAACAATCTTGAAGGAATGGGCTTGAACTCTTGAGCAAATAAATGATTTCTACTTTATTTCTGGTATGTATATTGGTTGTGGTACCACCATATCAGAGTCTCCCTAGTAATTCAATTTTTGAGCAAATAAGTCTTTAAAAAAATTAGGGTGTCTTTCTATAAATGAATGGTTCAATTGGTATAGATATGATTGCATGCACGATGATGAAATATTAATAGAATAACTCAAAACCATGGGAAGGGGACGATAGTTACTTATGAGGTTTCATGGATGAAAGTGGATCTACGCCTCTTGTAGTTTTTGTCAATTGAAACTACCCTGTGTAGAGAATTGTATGCTCATGAATATTCAATATATTTGGTTATAATCATGTAGGAAAACAATTGGAATTAATGCAACAAAATGATGAGGAGTATACTTTGGCACAACTTCCATATGCTTCAAATTGGCAATGAATATAAGAGGCATATTTAAAATTCTAGAAATTTAGTGGCAGGTATCATCAAGCAAGTTGTTACTTATACACATGGGAAAATTCGATGAAGTCAAGATTGTACTTTTGTTTTTCATTGCAGTAATGATGTGTTCTGTAATGGGCATATCAGCATGTCGGTATTGGTTTTGGAAGAAACAATCTCTGAATCTAATTAAAAGGCCAAACCAATCTTGAGTGAAATTACACCACCTTCTACCCGGCATGTCATATGTAGCACCAATAATTAATATCTTGCAATTATTTTATTTCCACCATGAGGATGAAAGAATCGTTTCTTTTGAGAACATATAGAGGCATGTCTTTCCATCCTCTGCGAGAGATAAACGAATCATTATAAACTTGAAAAGATTATCTCTTTATAAGAGGCGTGGCGTGATTGGATATGGAATATTCCGATGAAGTTCTGACAGACAAGGCTTGACTTCTTTGTCCATAAAGATCATTGGCTCCTTGATCCTTTTCTCAGTCTCCTTTAGCATAATTTTCATTTGGTGTGTAATATAAAAATACAACAAAAACAATAAAAACAAGTTTTTTTTTTAATCATTTTATTTGTTTTGTTATAAACAAGAAAAAAAAATTATAAAACCATTCAAATCAAAACATTGTAAAAATACAAAATTGCAAATGGACATTTCCATTTTTCCTAAGCGCAATATCAACAAATGTTTTACAAATTATGATAATTTTTTTCTTGAGTCACTTCACGCAACAATCGACGATGAAATAAGTGCAAAGGCATGCAAAGGCTATAGGTAAAAATGCATTTTATTTTCTTTTTGGATTACTCGCATTTGTAATCATTCCTGCATTTTATATATTTTTGAAGTTCTCACAGTTTTCATGCAGGATTAGTACTAAGTTTTTTTTCAAGTTCGAAGACACTCGTGTTTCATGCCAAAGTGATAATTGAGAATCACAAAACTTTTCAAAAAAAACGTGCTTTATTGAAGGAGTTAGATTTCCCATCACACATGTCATGACATTTTCGACTACACATCAACCTTTCAGAAACCATTTGTGTCATCACATGATTATTTACCCTTCTTCTTCAAAGATTGACAGCCATCCATGTTGGAGTCTACTGTTTCATTGCCTTACACATCATGACTTTCCGCATGTCTAGCTTTATGAGTCGCATACATTTAGCTTCATCTTTTTTTCATCTTTTTTTTCCTTATGAACTAAACCATTCATCTTCCTTTACATGAATGAATTGCCTTGGTATCTTTGTCATAAAAATTGTTTGATCATGATATCCTTTATCTATAATCCTACCAATCATTTTGCACAATTCGCGTTGACTGATGTGGGAATCCTTAAGTCCCACCTTTCAACAAGTCTTTCCCCATTGACCTCGACACCTTATCTAGGATTGAAACTATAGATTATTTTTAGTACATTGAGGCTTTAATACCTTAATGGAAATTTCTCTCGCTAATGGTCATGGGAATACATCAATGTCCCTTGATTTTTAGATCTTGTAAGTGGCTTGACATCAACTCATTTATTCACACTTCGCAAGATGTATCTGGGTACCTTGGCACTCATTGGCATCAATGGTGAGATTGCCTCACATTGGTTAACAACAATAATCAATTACCAGTAATCCAATGACTTATTTCCATGCTCTACATCAACACATTTATTCGCATTGTAATAACTGTAGCATCGAGTTTTGTAGAAGGTGAATACTATATGTTTTTCATGACTCCATCATCAATTTGCAGCATACTTCCAGCTGTAAGAGAGTACCATAGTTCCTCTTTCAACTTTCATCTTTTCCTCTTTCAACTTTCATATTTTTACATCATTCAACTAAGCAACAGTTCAAGTCCCTTCACTTCACAGACTATGAGCCAGCAACCACATCCCGATTGCATAGTTCATCATCTTTTTGGGAAGTGGAGGTATGTTGTTTTATAATCTTTAACCATGCAATTCCTTAAATTCTATAAAATGAATGAATGTGGAAAATTCCCTCGCCATGTTATATTACCTTACTCATTTTCATGAANGGGGGGGGGGGGGGGGGGGGGTTGTATATTCATTACCATTTGGTTCCATTTTACACAAGCCATCATCTCATGTACCATTGACCAACATGTTTCTTCCAAAATACACTTTATTACAATTTGATTTGGTTTTGGCATGATTCATAAACATGAAGAAAATGTACATTGGTGGGTCATCATTTCCAATGTATGTATACTTTCAAATCTTATGTATTGCAGACATAAAAACGAATGAATGTTGTTAACACAAGAACCAACGTTTGTCATATTCACGGCTGTCACACAACAACTAACCATAAGAAAACAAGTAAAAGAAATGAATGTTGTTGACACAAGAACCAACATTTATCATCATTGTCACACAAGAACCAACCATAAGCAAAATCAAATGCTACTTATGTGTTTCACATCATGGAATGATTTATTGTTAAAAATATATCATGCAAAGCCAAAGTTAAGAAGTCAAAAATTTTATGCACAATTACATGAGGACATGCAACAATTTTAGGTGGGGGGGGATGTTTGGTCCCCCAAATGTCGTATTTTCATTCTATTTTCCCTTCACTATTCCTCACACTCATCCCTATTCATCACTCCATTACCCATTCTTTATGCCATTTTCATAAATAAATATGGGTTACCTTGTTATTTTCCAATTTGTTTGTTTTTAAGTATTTTAAGAGAATTTGTAATTAAATATTAAGAAAATTAACATATTTTCATTATATCTCAAAGATGGATTATTTTTATGATGTTTTTAGGCATATTTGAAGATTTTAACAAAGTCAAAAATCACCACCTAGCCTCAAATTCGAATTTCATCTTCAAGCTTTGAAAAATTGAAGAATGCGATAATTATTCAAACATATTCAAAGGAGAAAAATCATGGAGATATGGATAGAATATCCTATCCAAGATTTGTGAGAGCATTTGAAGGGATAATTGGTTGTATCTACTTGAGAGAGAAGTGGATTTGTAATTATGAGTTGCTTATCTTCTTATTCAAAACATTCATGTATAAATAAGAGGTTTCTCTCCCCATTTACTAGGGAGGAGGCCTCTTTAGTGGTGTGGAAGTAGAGAAATAATTTATGTCTTTTTAGAGTCAGTCATGGATTTGAGATTTGATAATTTTGTAACGGATTGATGGTTTAATACAAGCATTTTCATTTCTCCATGTTGATTTTGATATATTTATTATGAATTATTTTAGATAAGTTTATTTCATGCAATTTCATGCTTCCCTAGTTAATTCTATTTTTATGCAATCTCATGATTTCTTAGATTAGATTTCTTTTCATGCAATTTCCTGCTTTCATAAACTAGGTTCAATTTCAGTCGCATGTGTTTTCTTAGATTAAGTTAGTCATATGTTTTCTTAAATTCCAGTCGTATGTGTTTTCTTAGATCAATCGCATGTTTTCTTACATTTTTGTTGCATGTGTTTTCAGTTTCAGTAGCATGGAATAGTGGATTAAATTAGTTTTAATCTGACCTGCATATATTTTGCCTGTACCTCTTAATTTTACACTCTTCCCGGATTGATAATATATGTTGAAATTACTATCATATATTTCACTAAACAAGGAGAAGCCACCGATAGATCTTCCCCCCCAACGCTGGCTTATTGACCAATTAGTTCAATGTGGAATGTTCTGTGTACATTTTAAAATGTCCACCCAATAAGTAGTGTCTAAATTTATGCATAGCATATACCATCGCTAACCCTTATTTTTTGTCGTGGTATAATTCTTCTATGTTGTAGATAATTTCTTATTGGTGAAGTCTATAGGATGGTCAATCGACCCTTCACCAAGCTGCATTAGTACCACACCGAGCGCAACACACGACGAGTCGACATGTACATGGAACTCTTTCTTCCAGTATGGAAATACAAGTATGGGTTCTATAACCATCTTTTTCTTCAATGTGTCTAGACTCTCTTAACAAATTTCTGTCCAATGGAACTTAATATTTTTCTTCGGTAACTTTTCCATTGGAGCAGTCACCTACGCATATCCTTTGATAAACTTTTTGTAGTATCTTATGTGTCCCAATGTTGCATACAATTGTTTAACTTTGGTCAACGGTGGTAGGTCAAGGATTATCACAATTTTAGTAGGATGGACCAATATTCCATCGCAATAGATCACATGGCCCAACAAAATTCCAAATCGGGCGCAAAAGATGCATTTCTTCAAATTTAATGAAATTTGATACTGGTGATAATGTTCCACCATCATCCTAAGGCTATCAATATGGTTCTTAATGAGCCCAAATATTGTCCAATCATCGAAGTAGAATTCAAGAAATTTGTGAATAAAATATTTAAATGAAACAACTATTATTATGTAAAATAATAGCAGGAGCATTCTTAAGTCCAAAGTTAATTACCGTATACTGAAACACCCCCACTCCGTCGCAAAGGTGGTATTATTCCAATATTCCTTTGCAATGAGAATCTGATTGTAGCCAGAGAAACCATCAGTGAATGAATAAATCTTCCGACCGCCAATACTCTCTAGTACCTCATCTATAAATGGAGTCAAAAATGGGTCATGCAAACAAGTGTCATTTAGTTTTCTCAAGTCGACGCAAATTCTTACTTCTCCCATAGCCCTTTTGTCTTGTACTACTATCGAGCTAATCCATTCTTATTCTTCGACAGACTCTATAATTTCTACGTCTAGAATTCGGTCCAGCTCTACTTTGACTTTCTCTTTATACCATGGATTTAGTTGGTATGGTCGTTGCTTGACCGGTTTTGCATCGGGATTCAAAGTTATTTTCATCTCTCCCAGATCTTCAACAATCCCCTTCATCTCTGAAATTATTTTAGGGAACAAATCCTGGAACTCATGTAATAATTTTGTGATATTTCTTACAGTCTCATCATCCCAATAATCTTTAATATTGGAGAACTTTGGGTTTTCTAGTGAGCCAATATTAACTTTCTTAATTTTGAGTGGACTCAAGAATTGGTTGCTAGAAATACCAAGTCCTTCCACACCACGCGTACCTTCAGATTCTATAATGTTTACATTGAGTGGGTCATCATCATCAGGCTCTCTCGTCATGTTGTAGCATTCCATCCAATGGTGGATTGTCGCTCTATTCTGGTTTAAATTTGTCATCGTGGCAGGGATATATTCTAATTTCTTCTCTTTCATCACTTGTAATGCAGAATCAATGGAAGGGTGGTCATATTTGAACTCAAATGTATGCGCGAATCTAGTAGCTAACTCCTCCCATTTAATAGTTCCTCATTGCAACTCAACTGATGTATACCAATTCCTTGGCATCATGTCTAGTGTATATATGAGGTGATGAAGCCACTCTTGTCATGGATATGCTTGCCATGTCATGCGACAATACTCAATATGCTAAACAAGATTTGTGAGTTTTGTATACTTACAACTAGTATAACGGATATCTTCTCCAAATATAAACTCTGGCTGTCTTCTGCATTGCGACCATTAAGAGATATATTGTCTATGTGTACCCCACCATCTGGAAGGTGTAGATTTTAGCACAAAGTCCAATGCATAGAATCATTGTGATTATGTAACCATCTCTTCAAACTCTATTATAAAAGAAGCAAGGTTAGGTAAACCTTCGTATGGAGGTAGGTCACTTGCCTCAACTCCTACCCGTCACACAAACTTTGTGATTCTTGCGCATTTCCTCATAGATACATCATGCATCTAATTCTGCAAATTTTCTAATGCTTCACCCGAATCATATGTGCAGGATATAACACTCTGCCAACTCATATTTCCATCATTTGTTGGATTTATATAATCATCTCATGTAGATGTGATATTATAGATATGGTCAAGATAGTCACCTTGTCCTTCACTATGCACTGGTTCGACATATCTTTGTCCTTCTAGTGGATCAATTGGCGCAACCAACCGTATCTCTGAATCTTCAAAGGTTAATATTTTTCTCTTGAAATTTATGATGGTTTGGTTGTCTATCATTGATCCAAATGTATATTGGTGGCCACCCATCTATTCCACTATCTCAAAACAATTGTCCATTATGGTAGTCTCCTAGTTATTTTCTACGGTTTTTTGGGTCCCAAACTTCCAGGGTCGTTTTGAGGCCCTAATGATGTTTTTTTGGAAATTTGTCGAGGGCCTAATAGTTTCCAATGATTTTTATTTACCCATAGTCAAAAGATGTAAATCTCGGATAGACCTTTCCAACAGGCTATCGAACGCCAAATTAGAGATCGTATGCAAAATTTATGACCCTAGGAAGTTGATTGTTCAACTAACCACCATGGGGCTACAAACTTTATGATGGTTCATCTTCTAGGTAATGTTTTGGACCTTTAGGGTTCTCTCCCTCGTTCTTATTATAAATAGGTCCCTTTGGCCTAACTTTGTATTCATCTTGGAATGGATGAGCGTAGCATCCACATCACTTCTTAGAGATAGCTACCACCATTCTATTTGTTGTATTTACAAATTTTATATTTATGCCATTTAATATAATATGTGTTTATTGTATCTTTGTTTTCATTGCAATATGTATGTGTTTATGATTTGGTATCTATTCTTTCATTTCATTCCCACATAAATATGGATCAAACTCCTAGTCGATCCCCAAAAGTGCAAGATATGGGTTTGTATCATCGGCAATGTCGATCACTTTGAAACCTGCATATGTTCTTAGGAACTATACTTCAACAAGTACATGATTCAGTCAACCAATAGGTAATACCTTTGACTGATTTACTAGCCTGAATTGATTGGGAGACCAGTCAAGTTGTCATTTTCCCATGATTTCCCATGTCTGTCTTATCAAACTATTGACATCAGAGCCCCGATCTAAAATGATGTAATCCATATCATAATCACCTATTTGCGCAATGATTCTTAGCTCGCAACCAATTTTTAATCTCTTCCCAACATGATGAAGTCTTTTGTCTGGTCGCAACTCATCTTGAGTTTCTTCGACTAAAGATTTCCATTTTGCAATAACATTTTTATCGTGCGATAACAACTTTTGAAAAAATCTTTAATTTTACTAACCTTTCTATTCGGTTTTTTTTGAAATAATTGCTCGAATCTTTTAGGCATCTCCCTTACTTGTTCTCTTGGTAATATGGGAGCAGATTTCAATGCTTGATTCCAGTCAACGAATTCTAGTCGAGCTTCCAAGAATATTTCCTTTTCTATATGAACATCGAATGATACTTTATTTCGTGCTACTAGTCACACCTATGGTTGGTCATGTTGTGCATTTTGGTATGCTCTAATCGTAGCATGTCCTCTTGTCACGACAACAATGTTTTCTTCTCTCGGATCATTAAAAATCATCTAGATGTTCTGGTTAGGATTTGGGTTGTGATTTTGCAAGGGAACTGGATTTCCCGTATTCTTGGCATGCCACTTAGCAATCAATTGAGGGAAATCCTCAACGTTGTGGTCGATAGCTTTACAATATGAACATGCCTTCACATGACTCGCACAATCTCGAGCGAAGTCTTCTGGTTGTCCACAATTGTAGCATATGATTTGGCCTCTTCCGTGACGAAATCCTCCTCCTCCTTGTTGTTGTCCTCGGTCCTGAAAATTTTCACTCCCCCTGGGTTGAGGGTAGTGTTATTATGGTGGATACTGGTTCTGTTGATATTAGGGTTGCAAATATGGATTTTGTTAATATTGGGCTGGTGGATATTGAGCAGGTGGGTATTGAGCTTTCACTCGTTCGACTTACATCTACTCATCATTCTTCATCAAGTAGGTATCCACTGTTTTCTCCCGCAACAACTGGTATGCTCTGCAGTCTTTCTCATCATGTCTTACAGATTTAAAAAATTTATAATACATACTAACAGGTGCACTTACAATATTATGTAAGTACAAGCACTCTTCTGATCGATGACCTCAGATCTGACATATTCTACTCCAAGGTGTCCCTTATGTATTTGTTGGTTTCGGTGCTCCTACTGCGACATAGTTCATGAGTGTCGGGTAGTTATCTTTATGGTGTCCCTCTGTTCTGCATCTGGTACACCATATTTCTTCTTGGATATATTTCCCTTTCTTAATGTCCTTGAGTTGTAGTGTAAGGCTAGCAAGCTGTGAGGGAATTTGCATCATTCCTGCACTAGTCTCTCCAATCGATGAGGATTCTAACTTCATTTATATCTCCAAATATTTTGTTTGCAACACAATCCTTCGTTGCATCAACCGGATTCATATGTGTGGCAACAACACTGCAATGAACCACTCCTTGTGTTGCATGACTAACATCTAAATTATTACTTTGGCCATCAATGTTTTAAATCTTTGGTCAAAGTCCCAAACCGGCTCTGTAGGTAACTACTTGATTTCTTTAATTTTTGTGATGCACTACGACTCAGATTTCTCCTTTTTAAACTCATCTATTAATACGACTCGAATTTAATCAAGTGTTTTCGATGCAAATCCCATTGGAATTATAGAAAACTTCATGTACCAGTCTAGATCATGACCTCTCAAGGTTGTGATCATATACGCTTGGTTTATCACTTCATCTTGGACATGTCACACGGTCCATACGACTTCACATAGAAACCAGTGATGTTCTAGGTCTTCTAACCCATTTCCATTAATTATAGGCAATGTAATATCATTTCCAACCATTATATTGGGTCATGTTACACTTAGACAAAAAAATTGAATAGTTGGACTCCCTTGTCTTCTATTCACAGTGTTAGTATTATTTGTATTTACAAAACCACTAGGAGATGATTTTCTAGATCTTACCGCCGATGATGTGCACGGGGTTGTAAGTGTATCGTAATCATGCTCTGGATCTAGAGATTCTATTTATTCTTCCTATTTGTCGGATATCGGTTGATATCCCTCTTCTTTGTTGCAAGAAACTTCTTCAAGATGTGGCGTTAGCTCGTACTCTTCTCCTCTAGTCATATTGCAACTTCCTCTCCTTGTCACAGTTTTTTTTCTCTTTCCTGGCCGAAATATTCTTCCACTTCTTAAACATCCACCTTCTATTTCAGTACCAATATCACCAGGGAACATCTCAGCTTAGTTTGCTCCATTTTTTGCTTTCTTCTACAACATATCCCAATCTTCTTGCACAAATCCCTTCTAACTATCAAACTCCATTCTCAAGACTCCTTTTTCACATACAAGCATATTTATCAAAGTTTTCAAAGATGTCAAGTATCTTCCTCGTGGTCCTTGGAAAAATTTTCTTTCCACCTCATTGTATGAGGTTATTATGTCAACAACAAACTCAATAATGTATCCCTCCAGAATACTATGTACCCAAAAATCAACAGCCCTCGACACAAGGTTGATAGTACTTTTCAGTCGGTGACTCAACTGAGGATTCCACTCTATCGGTTCTCCTCCTTCAAAATTCTTTCTTTGGGTTTCTAAATTTGACAACCATTCATATAACACAATAGGGAACTTAGAAAAGAAAATCTCATGGATATTTGTATAAAGGTATCGCTCCAACAACCTCGTCGTATATTTTAACCACGATCCTTAATTTCTTCTTGCACAAACTCTAATGCTTTAAAATCCACCTAGTCTTGGATTTCCATCTTCGTCGAATGACAAAACATGTCCCTCACCAAAATTATTCACGATCCTAGCAATAGAACCATTTGTTGGTGTTTCTTCCCTCTTAGACTCAAGTTCAAACCTTCTATCGCATGCAACAAAGACCAAGATATTGACTTGACATAGCAAGGCTTAGGGGGAAGCACCTATGACGTAGATGCAGTCTCACCCGAGATATCTCTTATTGGTAACTGCTAGAACCAGGTTTCTATAGTTGGGTGGGGGTTCCTTCTCCTTTGGCACCTTACCAAATTGATCGACTGAATCTGGTAAGTGTATTACTTAATCCGACTATGCGCATATAATACACTACTTAACTTATCTGTCCCAACGATTATAACAACAAGGTATGCTTAACACACAGTTTATTCATCAATGGTGTGATTCATGCATAAGGAAAATCGTCATAAGAAAATACATAAACACTTAATCACAATATACATTCCTGCAATTTAAGCACATTCATCATATACATTCATATACATTCACATACATTCATGCGACATAAACACATTCATCATCTACTCAATGACATATTCTTTAACGTGGAAACCCATCCGAGAAAAACCACAAATGTGCTCTTCATCTGGTATGAGAATATATGGCACCTTTGGTTTGTGCACTTAGCTGTAGACTCTGTTCTAGATCTTCTTCTCTTATCTATATAGACTTCTCTCTCCTTTCATGCTCTCTAGCCTTCTGTCACTCGATCTTATCCTACTTGACTCTATTGTTGATCCGCACATAGCCTGGATCAACTACTCTTCTCTATAATTTTGCGCACTCAGTTGCATATTAGTCAACTCTTCTTACAGACACAAAAACCTACTAACTGACTGAATAAATAATTAAGAAAATAAAGCAAGTAAGAAACCAAGCAACCCAACAAACAACAACCAACAAGCAACCAACACATACCCTAGGTTCTTCATTATTATAGACTCTTATATGTGTCTATCATCTGACTTCATTCAATTAGGAAACATAATAGCATTCCTATTCTAGTGAAAAAAATACAAGTCTCCCTCGAAAAAATACAAGTACCAAGAACTATAGTCACAACCCAGCTATTAGTACAGAGAAAATACGTCCTAATCCAACATGTAATGATCCCTTCGAATGCATGCCAATCACACCAATGACAAACAAAATCCAGTATAGGTAGGATAATTTTTAAGTCTACCATAATTGCATCACCATAAGATATTGTCTCTTTTGAAAATAAAACTTCAAGTTTCTGTAAATACACCATTCTTTTAAGGGATAATTTCTTGGAGGGTGGCCCCTGCAACCCTCTGCAATTAAAAGGAAAGACAATCATGGGGAAAACTTGGGCACGAGATTTTTCTCTAATATTGTCTTTTAGGGTTTTTTGTTTCCTCACCCCAATGCCACATATTGCTTGATCTCGGTATGTAGCTAAAGTGGACTTGTTCCCCCTTAGTCAGGAAGAAACCTAAGAAGAGGCCTGATAAATACCACCACCCACACCTGACTCCTGCAAAGACATGGTAGTTTTGTGAGACCTTAAATGATATACGGTTCCCCCTAGCATAAATGTGTCCCTTTTATATTTCTATAAATCCCCATCCCAATCTTGCATATTGCTTGATCTTAGGTTGAAGCTAAAGCAAACCTGCACTTCATTAGTCTAGAAGAAACCTAAGAAGATGATTGATAAATACCACCACCCACACCTTACTCATGCAAAGATTTAGTACTTTTGTGAGGCCTTAAATGATATTTGGTGAACCTAGAGACCCCATCTTCAGACCCACAAACCATGCAAACATAGGGGATGAGAGGGTAGAAAGTCCTTCCAAGAAGAAATATTGATATCTTGGACACCCTCATCGCCATGATATATAGAAAAATCCTCCTTGTAAATTAAAATGGACTTAACTGGTCAAGATAATCTAGAAGACAAAGCACAAAGATGATCCACTTGAGCACAGGAAGACTGGGAATAATAGGGGGCAAACTTAATGACTGGTAAGTGGCTATGCCAACCATCATGGGTTGAAACACCCCCCAAAAGAAAGGTTATGAGTTGGGTGAAAAGATCAGGATTATGCTAGGCCTTACCCGAAGGGAGAGAAACAACCCTAGGTAAATCCACCTATGTCAAGACAAGAAAACATTATGTGGCAACCATATAGAGGGGCAGTCTGTTACAAACTAACCATTGATAGGAAATTGTGGATAGAGCACCCCCACAGAAGCATGGGATATGACACCCATCCCTCCTCTACTATGAAAAGGTGGAACCCGACACCTCTTAGAGGAAGATAAATATAATGGGGCTAGGGTCTCGCCCACCAAGACCAAAGAAGCCGAGAGACATCCTAGGAAAAAGAGCATCAACATAACAAAAACTCTTCAATGAGGAAACCTCATCCGAAAAAAAATTCAAAATTATAATCAATGGAGGATGAATAGCCATTTTGACAACCATATGAAAGTAGATCCAAGAAACCTTTTGAATGAAATTCAAGCATAAGATCCTTTCTCTTACCTAAATCCATAAGAAGAGAATTTGTACCACCAGAGGGTTTGTCGACACTACGAACCACTTGAGTAGTTATAGGGGATTTTGGCCTCTACTTCCAACGGAGCTTGTGCGAAGGCTAATGAAAAACTTCTTTCATTTGGAGAATTCATGCCTTCTAGTCACATTCCACAAGAGTGATAAATATCTTTATCCAAAGATGGTTCTGCCAAGACTGGAGGGGCCCTAGAGACCCATAGATGGGATCCCTCCTATATTAATTTTGAATATTGGTTCAAAGCAATAGAGGGTCACTTCCACTTATGATAATATTCAGTTCTCTCCTTTTGGGAAGCTTTTTTAATAGAGCCATTGAAATATTAGGGGCATTCCTGAACCAAATGCCCATGAACATGACAACACTTGCATTGGAATAGGATTCTAGATTAATCTAGAACGTAAACAAACAAGATGATTTCCCTACTATGATAGTCATCTCAACGTACAACCCATCTCGAAGGTCCATATTAACCAGGATACATCCCAAAGAGATTATATCAGTATCCAAATAACTCAAATCCATAGTGATATAATTTCCCAACAACTCACCTATTCGCCTTAAAATGTTGAGAGACCATAGTACGACCAACAGACCAGGGAATTTGACCCAGAGTAGTCACATGTATTAAACTTTTTCGTTCTAAGCATCGAAGAAAAGGGTCCATCACTTCAACTTGAAAGGCACTGACCCCCACATCCATTTCCCATCCAGGATGACCTATGGATCCTTCGGAGAGCTAAAAATGGCTCCAAACCATCCTTTTTCCAAAGAAATGAGACGCAATCGATACCCCAAAAACCTAACTAGTTATCTGACACCCATAGTCTGAAGATCACATTGCTCATATGCCTCCCTACGAATTTCCCTACCAAAGCCTTCTCAATCACATCAACCACCTCGTTCATAGAAACACGATCTCCTAGGGATAAATTTTTCATAGTTATCTTCTTTCGAATACACTTCCTATACTTCACAGGGTGTCTAGATCACTTCAGATGGTTTGTCAACGCCAAGGGGAACTCTTCTCCCTCTGCTGTAACACTCTCCAGGATCCTGAAATCATATTGATGAGGAAAACTACCCCCATTTGGGATACTCGAGAAACCCTTTGGCCTGTTTGTTCACATCTTCCAACTAGAGGCTAAAGTATTTTATGGCCCCTCCACCCCCATGATATGGTCAACTTCAACCAACAGAAAAGATAACGCATGTTTTCTAGAGAAATTTTTAATATAAATTTTGGGAAGGATTCTCCTCCCTTCTTGGGCCATGTGTCCTAGAAGTATTGACACCACCAACACTTAGATTAAAATGGTTGCTAACTCTCTATCAAAATGAATGATAAAACTTGTCAACCTAAAAATATCGAAATGGAAAAACAAGCAAACTAGTCAAAAACCAAAGCAAATTTAATTATTACTCATAGGAAAATTAAATAATGTGATTTAACTCTATCAGAAAACAACCAAGCAACTCTCCAGGAGAGCTAAATCTCAATAAAGAAACTCACCATCTCACCCAAAAAAAACTGATCTTCTAAAAAAACCAATCTTTGCTCACCACCATGAAAACCAAGCACACAATTCCAAAAAAAAACCTTAGCTCACCGCCATGAAAACTAGGCACATCTTTCTAAAAAGCCCAAGCTCACCGCCATGATTTAGATTAGTGATAATTTTTCTCTCCCTTTACCAATGGAAAGGTAAATAAAGTAACATGCTTGTGAATATTCAAAGCTACGAGACGCTTTCCTAGTGATGGATTACTACTAAAGCGTGGATTTCATAATCGTACGCTCGGAATACTAAGCATCTTTTTTGTAAAGTTACTATTTCAAATGTTCGTTGAGAGTTAATGGTGGTAATTTTCAATAAGAATAAAATCTTGTTAGATGACCCTTTCTTTTATCAACTTTATTTTTTCTATTAATTTTTCCATTTTAACTTTGTTACGATATTTTATATATTTTAAGATTTATTGTGAGATAATTTAAATCTCGTAGATGATCCTTTCTTTTATCAACTTTACTTTTACTTTTTCCATTTTAACGTTGTCGGCCTTTATATATATATTTATATTTTAAGGTTTATATTGAGATAATTTTATTTTATTTAAATAAAAAGTAAATCTTATATATAATTACAATTTTAAATGAATATAAATATATAATAATAAAAATAAATTTAATAAATATTTTATTGAAAATGCTTCCCATGGCGGGTGTTATCAAGATGGGCCTTTGCTCCATGTGTTTAGCGATTATGACAATTGGAGGGTTGTGACATGCAGCCAAATGCATGGAGCATGACTGCCTACCTCCATTTAGGTTTTAAATTCTAGCTTGGTCACTAGTACGCATGTTAATCATTTGAGCAATTACTTAGCTCGGTCAGTATGCAAGCAGGCCTCCTTGCATATGCGAAGTGTAATGGCAATCTCATGCGATGGCAACTACAAGGACGGCTCAAAATTCCATGTATCTTGCGGCATAGGAAAGGTTGGCATTGGCTTAAATTCTGGCTTGTAATTGGAATTTACAACTAGACAAAAGCTAAGGGTGTCACTCTTATTTTTCAGAACCTTTCACCCTGGACTCTTCTAATATGTGAGACCAATATGGTGAAGAAGAAGTTTACTCCTCAGAAGGCAACTAATGTGTCATGTTGCACACACATGCCATGCGCCGTAAGGGAGATGAACAGGATTCAAGGATTCTTCTAGCATGAGGTTTCAACTTCAACTTGGGCTCGCGCCACACTATTGGAAAATAGGCTGAAAAAGAAGCAAGGGTGACCATCGACGAAAAACCTTGAAGCAGAATTTGGTGGGATTATGGAGGATAAGGGGTATGCTCGCACCAGGGGTACTCGTCATACAAAGACTCTGGGGTTTTACTAGACTATTAAGGCCTTAATGCCCACGGCCATGGACGACTGCATTCAGGGACAACTGAAGCAAGAGGATGATGAGCTCTCCTTGGACGACCACATGTCCAAGCCACCTTGTTGGTTCTTACTCAATTCCAATGTGATGGGATGGCAAGGGTGGATGTAAAGCTTGACGCTCACTTGGGTTGTCACTAGAAAAATGTTTACCAAGCTTCATCTAGGTTCAACAACAAACACTCATCTTGTGTTCAAGCGATGCCCAGCGTCAACTAATGGAGGGTCGAAAAGTGAAACACTAGGTGTTAGTCCATCCTCGACTCCCCCTTTTTAAATGTCTTCTAGTTGGTCATGCCTTTGGGCTAGTTTCAAAAGTTTTATAAGTGTCACATTTTTTAACACTCGAGCAATAACCCCTAGCATGTGGGGTATATGTTGCAATCTCTTCTTTAGGAAACACTTTGGTTATCTGGTATTAGTTAGCATGGAATCTATGTTTAGCTTCAGACATTCTCTAGTTTTTTAGGGAACTATGGTGGCCTGCAAACGAACTTCTATGGTTTTTTTGGGATCTTGTATATCACTGAATTTTAGTCCTTGTATGACTTGGATATGTACAACTATCTTTTTAATATAATACATTTTCAAACCTCACCAAAAAAATCACCTTCTTTTATATATATAATCGTTTATTATTTAAACTTAAATTCAATGACTTTTAAATTATAATTACTTCTTTGTATCTAAACTTGTTCTTCATTATTTTGAGATATCATTTTTTTATTTTGAAATATTATAATATATATTACCATTTAAATCATTTTTAAAAATATCTTTAATTATGGAGTTAAAGATAAGAATATATATATATATATATATTATTTTATATTTATTCAATATTAGTAACAATTTCATTTTACAAAGTAGGTTTTATAAGGAAGATGTTTAAAAATTAAATTGGATGACCATTTTTTCTTTCTTAAATCCAGTGTTATTTTGTAAAATTAAAATGTAACTATGTTTAATCCATTTTTTATGGTAGAAATGCATTGAGCACTTTCAAAAACTTTATGGGACACCCAAATATCCAAAACTTGACAATTGTAACCTGTATTTTTAAAAATTCCAACCCAATTTTTATCAATAGAGTGTGGGAAAAATCAACCTATTCTAACCTAAATCGTAGAATTTTTAGACTATTTGTTTTATAATTAGCAATCTTCTCCTTTAATAATAATAAAAGACACTATAAAAAAAATAAAATGTTTTGAAATATATTCTTTATTACATAAATTTGAACATAATAAATCAATTTTAAAATTTTCAAATTGATAATTATAATTTTGACTTTTTGAATTAAAACAAATATTATTGAATTAATTATATAGCACTGAAAGCACATCAAAATTAACATATAAATCAAAATTAACATATAACATTGGTTGTAATTAAAGATGCAAATAAGTTATAATGCTATAAATAAATAAACACAATATCTGGATTATGGCCTCCATCTCCTCATCCCATAAGGTCCACATAGAACAAATAACAAATTAGTTTAAAGAATTAATTATAAATCTATGTGATTAAAGCCCAAATATTTTATTACAAAATATTAGATGCCATTTGTAATTGTTAACAATTTTTTTTCATACCCAAATTCAAAACAAAGTAAGTAGAGAGTGTTGACAAGTATATAGAGAGTTTTTAGTCCTACATTGAATTTATACAATATTAATTTAATTGAGAAAAAATAGTTTTCACTCTTTTCCACTTCAGTAAGCCAATCCCTTTAAAACCATTGTTTAGTTGAAACCAAGATTTCATGGTTTGATAATTATATTTATATTATACAAAAAAAATTAATAAAAAAAATATTTATATTAGTTATTTTGTTAGAATCAAGATATAAATATTGCAATATGTTTATTTACTGAGTTTGTATGTCTTATATAACAGTCAAGTCAATATAATTGTAAATAAGATCGATGGAACCACAATGAGTCTATCCATAATCTTCATATATTGTTTGCTTGAAAATTATGTACCTGCTTCTAAACTGAAATGTCAAAGTATGAAACATATAGTGTCCCCAAAACACCAAGAGGACATAGCTTGTAGTGTCCACCTTCCACTATGTTCATATTAATAAACCCCCCAACACATGCTAAAGGAGCTAAAGGTATATGACTTGTTGCAAAACGGAAAAATAAAAGGACCCACAGAGATGTCATGTCAAGTCCTAGCTAATCGATCAATACGTTTGGTGACCTGGAAGACGAGAACTCCTCCAGTAACATACATGAGAAGTGCTATACAAATACAAAGGGAAGGATGAATTAAACACACACACACACACACACACACACAGAGACCTCAATGCCAGACATATCAAACAGACCATGACCAACCCCATCAATGTGGCCAATGGGGATGTATTCCCTAAACATTGGGTCAATTAAAGTCCTAGTAGGGATACACCTTTCCTCTTGTTGTGCCTCAAAAAATAGTCCCAATATTTTATGTCAAACCAAACTCATACATATGTTTTCCTTCAAATATAACTTGATTTCTATGAATCCAAACACACCAATAGAAGTATATCGAGAACTCCTTAAAATGTGCACAAGACTCATTCTCATCCCAATTTCCCCAACTTTTAACTAAAGAATCCGAGAACCAAGTACGTTTGAATTTGATTTCCTTTTTCAGTCCCCTCCACAACTGCTTAACAAAAGAATAATGAACAAATAAGTGATATGTATGTTCTCCAAAGGCCATGCAAAGTACACAAATACCTGGATTGATGCTGCCACTTTTCATAATATTGTTCCAAGTTAAAATATTGTGTGTTAATCTAGCTAGAGGAATAATCTAGTTTTGAGGGGCACCTTCCATCCCCATATCTCCTTGTACCACCAACTAGAATCCCCCTCCACCTTTGAACAAATTATGTTTATGATTAACTACCACCTGTCCATTTGAGTTATTCGATGACTAGAGAAAAGAGTCTTCGCCCTATCCAAGTGTAATATTGGATTGATTGAGTGCCTTTACATATTGATCCCATTCAATTTCCAATGAGTCAATCAACCCCAAGGATCTGCTATGATTCCACTACTGATTATTTCCATGTAATTCCAACCCCATGGACACTTGATCTAGAGAAACAATGTCTCTAGTAGGAAAAAATCTAAAAGTTCTTCTGACAATTTGAAATCTAATTGGCCTCCCACTCACGGGTCCCTTCCCACCCTACACTTCCTTCCATCCCCAATCCTCCATACTAAAGGAAACTTTTAGGGGCGAAATTTAGCCAATGGGATATTGTTCAACCCTTTTTCCAAAAACAAAGATTTTCCAATTTAGCTCTTTTTTAAAAGATGATTTGCCCAAATTCCATGGGATAATTTTTTTTACTCTAAAAATCACCAAAATTATCCAAAAATTATATAAAGTTCTTAGGAATTTGAATATTTTTTGTAAAAATCACCAAACATTGTATGGTTGTAAATTTAAGAATGAGTCAGATTCACCAAGGTTTTTATACTTTGAGAAAATTATGGATCCTTAAAATTTTCCCTGCTCCATACCAAGCAATACCCAATAAGTGGAAATGATTTCAACAAGCCCCTCCAAAAGTTTGATATGTTTGAGGAATTTTTGGCTCTCGATCTAATCCATGACTCCACCAAATGTCCATTTAATTATTTGTCTCATATCAAACTAATCCAAAGTACACCATCTGTTAAAAATTGCCAAAGTCATTTTGTTGGGAGAGCCTGCCTGGATTTATATATATTCATTATCCCCAATTCTCCAATCTCCTTAGGTTGATCCAACTTCTCCCATCTAACGAGCTGAAAATATTTCTTCGTCTTCTTACATGTCCAAAAAAAACTAAGACTTTTTTGCCTAATTTTTTCCAAGATGAAGATGTGCACTTTATCCAGAGCCATCAAGTATATTGGGATGAATTCCAAAATTGATTTAACTAATATCACTCTTCCCACTATTGACAACCATCTGAGATACCAATTACCAATCCTTTTGTAAACTTTTTTAAGCAGCCAAAACCAGTTCTCTTTGTTGTAATTATTTGGTTTCAAAGGATACCCTAGGTATTTTAACCCCTCCTCCAACTAACAAACCTGAAAAGGAAGGAGTGCTCGAAGACTTAGACACAATTGGGGAACAAGTCCATTCTATAAAATTAATGACTTCTCTGAGTCGATGACCATCCCAAAGGTTGTGCAAAAAAAGGTTCAAAATATCCCAATATTAATCCCATTCCTTAATCGATTCTACCCCTAAAAGTAAAAAATCATCCACAAAAAGGGAGTGGGTTAATACATGATTTGGTGAAACTATGACCCCTACAATAAACCCCTCCAATTTTATTATGTTGATCAAAAGGCTCAATCTCTCGACTACCACCAAAAAACGTAATGGAGATAAGGGACAACCCTATCTCAAACATTTCTAAATTTGGAAAAACTTTGTGGGTGTATTGCTCACTAACATCACATAATTAACTAAGGTCACACAAGCCATAATCCAATTGTTGACCTCTAAGTTCAAACCTATATGAAGCAATATCAATCTTAAAAAGTCTCAATCAACGTTTTCATAGGCCTTGACCAAATATAATTTGAAGAGGATAGATTCCAATATCCTTACCTTAATGGATTGCATCCCCTCCTAATCCATCCCCATCGCATCCAAGAACTTCCTATTATGCAAAAAACCAAATTTCTCCTTGGGTAAATCTCAATAGAATCTAGGGTTTGGTCCTAGATGCAATGATTTTAGAAATAACCTTGCAGACTAGAATACATAGTATATAGGGATGTACTCATCATAGGTAGTGGACTTAGACTTATTGGGTAATAGTGCAATGAAATTCAAATTCGATGCCCCAAAAACCTTGCCCAGGGTTTTGTATTCATTAGAGGAATTTTGGGGTCTAAAATGGGCCTCCTAAGGAAAATAATAAAATAATAGTTAAAATAATAAAATAATATTGATTAATTTTGGAGGAAGAAAGAAAAAAACTACTTTTTGTGTTCGTATTTTCGACATATCTCCCTGTGTTTTTACTCAAATTTCGATCGGGAGAGCTCGTTGGATGCGGAATTTGATTCTGCATCCAACAAGTCCCTGCACTGCATAATTTTGACGGACCTCGCTACCCCAAAAACAAGAAATACCTGAAAAAACGTGATGATGATGTCATCATCACGTTTTTTTCAGGTATTTCTTATTTTTGGGGTAGCGGGGTCCGTCAAAAGTATGCAGTACAGGTACTTGTTGGATGCGGAATCAAATTCCACATCCAACGATCTCTCCCGATCGAAATTTGAGTAAAAAGACAATGAGATATGTCAAAAATACGAACAAAAAAAGTAGTTTTTTTTAATGACAAATATGTCAATTCAACCATTATGGTTGACTTATTTTATTGAAATTCTATTGGTTCTTGAATTCCAACTCACAAAAAACTTATTTTGGCACGTTTTTTTATAAGGCCCATTTTAGACCCCAAATTTCCTCTAATGCGTCCACCATGGCCAATAAATCTAGACCTATAAGGTCAAAGAACTGGAAGAAAAAATCCAAGGTCCAATTATTTGTCCTGAGGATTTTTTCTTTAGCAAACCCTAAGAGGGTTTTCTTTACCTCCTCATTTGTCATAGAATCTCCAATCCTCCTACTTTCCTCAGGAAAAAATAGGGAAATATTGGATGACCTCCAACTGTTGAACAATATGGTTTTCTCTTGACGCCTGATACTTTTGTTAAACAAAAAGAGAGGACCCTCTTTTGTAGGTCCTCATGGGATCTACATATCTCTCCATTGCTTCTTACAACCTCCCAAATAGAATTAACCGCTCTATTATTCTACATATTTATGGAAAAAAAATGGTATTACAATCCCCTTATGTCATCCAAATCTCCCTACATTTTAGACGCCATGTTTCTATGTTCACAACAAGGAGGTGGTATTTCCTGGATTCCAACGATCATATCTTACTGATTTCATCCTCTAATAAATTTCCTAAAGTTTTCTGAACATATATCCTCAATATTTGTTCCTTGATATCCACCATTTTGACATGCATCTCATTCCTCTTTTCCTTGCTCCACTTCGATACCTCCACCTTTAAAGTATTTAAGGAATTAACAATATGCTCCATAGAAAACCTTCATGTTCCCCCTAATAACTTCTCCAATTTTTCCTAATGATGCTAATAAAATCCCCCTTAGTTACAAAAGAGTGATTGAACTTGAAAGGATAATTCAAACGAGTTGGTTGGAAATCCAATTGAAGAATGATACATAGATGATCAGATAAATTGCAAGCTTCAATTGCATACCTATACATGTAGACCTACTCCATTAACTCTTCATCCACCAAGAAACAATCGAGGCATTTGGCCACTACTTCATCACCCATTCTATTGCTCCTCCAAGTGGAAATTAGTGGTGATGGCATTATGTCCACCAATCCTACTTCAGAAAAGGACTAGGAAAAATAAGGGGTCAAACGATCTGATCGAGCAGGGGCCACACCATATTTGCACAGCATTTACACATTGGGCAGCCCTTTAGAATCAAAGGAAAAGACTCTTCAATGGATACTCATTTCCATTCTAGAAATATGAGGAGGACTACAAACTTCAGGTTAGATATGTAAGGACATGTATTTGTATGTAGGTTATCAAAGTGCTATGTTTCTATGATTTTCTGAATGAACTTTTAACAAGTGGTTTTACAAATTAATTCATGGAGTGTTATTTATATGGATTCTTCTTTTTATTTAGCCTTAAAATATAAATTGGAAATCTTTTCCTCAATAGCTTCACTCTATACACAACATCTCCCACATCATGTATAATATAGTCATTGTCTATATCCATACTCTCACAATTGTCTCCCAGATCACAATCAAATACATGGAACCTAAAATAAAATATCCTAGTGGGAGGCATAAAATGTGACACATCCAATTGTGTATATAGAATGTAAGGCTTACATGTGTAAATTCAAGTTGTAATGATTAGTAATTAAGATTAATAGTTGTCTTTTTTTTTGTTGGATGCTGGTTGCGAGAATCTCTCAACTACTTCCTCTCTAAATAAGAGTTGCTAGAAGAAGTTAAGATATTCTCTCAACCTCTTTCTCTAAACTGGGAAGAAGTTAAATCTACTAACAACTTGTGAACTCTATATAATAGAGCCATATCCTATTGCAAAACTACCAGTTATTCATAATATTATGTGCATGGAATTTGTGTTTTTCTTTCAGTTCATTTACAACTTTTATATTTATTTGGGAAAAGACCCATGTAGAGAAATATGTGTTTTCCATATTTTATCATCCCAATGTCTCATGCACATAAACCTTAGATTGATTTTCGATTTCTAAATGAAGATTAACGATTGACAATAAATAATCCTTTCAATTCCCATCATCTTTTGTGTTTTAGATATTTTATCATCCCAATGTCTTATGCACGTAAACCTCAAATTGATTTTCGATTTCTAAATGAAGATTAACGATTGACAAGAAATCATCCTTTCAATTGCCATCATCTTTAGTCTCCTTTATAATATATGCCATATTTTGTGGCATATTCCTCATTCCTAGGATTTTTAATCCTTCTTGTGCTATATCAATTCAACAATGAATTCATTGTTTTTTTAATTCTTCCTTTGTTATGTGAATTCAACAATGAATTCATTCCTTAATAACATTAAGGACAAAGAGTACTCCAACATGGCTATACTCTTATGTGAATTGCAAAGTTTCTCCACTAGTTTAAGTGGACAATCCTCCCAATTTCTAGAATGCTTGATTGTTACATTAATATTTCCTAATATGCTCATCCATTCATCTATTTCCATTGGAATGGGATGATCCACTGCCTACTTTATTCTTGTTTTGGCAAAGTTGTGTCGATTATATAATTAGGTCTTAGCATTGTTCTTGTAATGGTTATGTCATAAAAGATTATGTGATTTAGAGACATAAGCGTACATGGTAGTTACTAAATATTAAAAAGAGGGGAATTTAGGCCTAAACCCTTGAAATGTTTTAAAATTTTGGGCCTCAATAATTCAAGGAAGGAGTAAATCTCATATTCAATAAAACCTTTCCATACAATTGTGTTTATTTTGGGTGGTTTTATCCCTCTCTACGTCCTGCAAAATTTAAGATGAACAACGAACACATATCTTCTCTTTCATAGAGCCACATGTGACTTTGGACACTAGTTACATATAATAGCTTAAATATTCGCATTTGTAACTTGAAATAAATGATTTGTGGGTTTGTCTATGTTAAATTATAAACAATCCAAAGATTAAAATCTCATTGATCTTAAAATGACGACGAAAGGAAATTAAACATAAAGATCACAAAGTTAATGACTTTTCCCATTAAAAAATGGAATGCCTCACACGTACAAATGCTCGTGTGTCCTCTTTACCGACTTTTCTGCATGTACAAGCCATATGTTATGGGTGGTGACTAAATTTGGTAGATCCACTTTAAATTAGGATTTATTAAACACTAAAATGGATCAAATTAAATTTAAGGAGTCAAATTATAGGATGAATTAATACGTGGAATTAGATAATAAATATTTTACACCTTAAGAAACTTGATCTCTTTATAAATTTAGATGTAAGATGAATCTACTCTAAGTAGTTCACAATATAAACAAAGCTATTTTCGTCCTTATTATTAAAAGAAAAATCCATGTTAAATCATGTTAGTGTGGTTGGTTTCAACGGCCTCGTTATGCATGACAACCTGAGTTCAAACGTTGCAAGGTAGCCGAGAGGAGACAATTAAAATTCTAGCCATGTTAAGGGTTGGAGTGGCCTAGGCTAGGTACAATTCCCAAGTGATTTCCATTTTTTCTAGATTGTTTTGCTTAAATTCTACAAGATACATATAGTTTACTCTAAACATCATCAAAATTGTGAACAAACAATATAAAATCCTTACATATTTGAACATATTTACAACACTATTACAAAGCTATTTATGATTGAAAATTTAAGAATTAGTAAGTTTCACCAATGTTTCTACACTTTCATTCTTGTTTACCTATCACTCTAAAAACCCTATAATAACCGTAAATACAACTGCCAACAACTATTCATTTGTCTAATTCCCTATTTGTCAAATAGTTTTTCTATAAATGACAACAACTATTCAAGGTTTAATAAAAAATTATAAATTCTTAAATTTTTTCATAATATAAACTTATGTAAACTTATGTACTTTTATGTACACCAACTATCTCTATCATTACATTATAGAAGTTATATTCATTTCATTTTAATGGGTTTCCCTATGCTTCAATATTAGTACTATGCTCCATTATTGTAATCGCCTATTCATGGGAAGAAGTGACATTGACCTAAAGTCTCTTGTGGCTCAATCCACTAACAGACTGATAGTTCAAGACCTGCTTGAAGTTTGGGTTGTGTTCACTTTGGTCTCTTAGAAGTGGAACTCGGATGGAAGCTTGGGTGTTGAAGGTTTTGTGTCTTTTAAAGCATTTATAAATTAAACTTATACCTTAAGGTAAAATATCATAATTATCTTTTAAAGCATATATAAATTAGATTTATAGGGAGTATTATATGAATTGTTTGTTATTCGTAAGGTACATTGTTTCATAAATTAAATTTATACGTTAAAGTAAAATAGGTGAGGGATTATTATATGAATTGTTTGTTATTCGTATGGTACACTTGCATTTTTGTTTTTTTTCTAGAGGAAAGTTATAGTCTTGTTATTCAACCATATGGGAGTTAAATTCAACCATATAGGAGTTAAGGGTTTTTTAATTTAGTTTTTAGGAATGGATCCTCATTTAATAAGTTGTATAGCTCACAGTCAAGAAATGAAAATGATGGAAAATGAATGATATCGTAGAATCGATTTTATATGCAAATGATTAGATAATGTTTTTTCAAAGTAAAAATGTTTTACAACTTAATTAAACATAAATAAAATTATTAAAATGAGTAATTTAAATTTTTTCTTTTTTCTTCTTTTTTTATCTTGAGTATATTTTCCAATTCGTTTTGTTTGAACACTAGTTGAATTTTTTTTTTAAATATTAAAGTCACATATATTAATTGTGGAAATTGCATAATATGAGTGCTATAAAGGTGTTGAATTCATTTATATTTTAAAAGATAATTTAAATGCTTCCAAATTTAGATTTTACCAAAAAAAAATACTAGATTTTAACTAAAAACCACCAAAAATCCATAACATAAAATAAATAAACTACTCATTAAAATAATTATATAAAACAAGAGTTATAATGATGATAACGATGATTACCAGTTAAAGAGACCAAATTTAATATATCACAAATAATAAATTTGATAATTAATTGATTTGATTTACATTTTTTTATAACAATAAAAAATTGCAAAAAGATTTCAAGTTGTAAATATCACTAATGTTGCAAATATGGTAAAAGTGTTCATTAATACACTCATAGGATAACAATTCTAAGAGAAAACTATTTTCATTTTCCATTTTCTTAATATCACACAAATTTTTATTCCTTTTTTTTAAGTGTTTTAGGTTGTGTTCAATGCCTAGTTTCACTATGTAGCTTGTGAGGCATCATCTTTATTTTAGAAATAATTTTTTTTAAGCTAACAATAAAAGGAAGATATTTTTTTAATCTTATAACTTGGGGTTAATGGCCTCTTTGTATTACATTAGCTTTATGTTGTCTTTTATTTTCTAATGGGACCATAAACTCTCTTTAAATGTCTTAGTGATAGTGCTTTTGATATTATTGATAATAGTGATAGAACTTTTGATATTATTGATATTTTTGAAGTGTGTCATCCTCTTGAATTCTCCTATGTTTTGGCTAAGTAAGAGCATCATAATGCCCTTTTATCTTAAGCCTCAAGTGATGCTCACTAAAGTTAGAAGAAATGCTAGAAAACCTTTTATTATCCATGTCATTAAACTTATGCTTATACATTAGGGACCTAATCATAGCTTTATTTTAAATGGAAGAAAGCCCAACATCTAAAAGGAGAACATAAACAGGGGATATTACTCTTAATTTTAAGATAATGCTTTTGAAGTTGCTCATGTTTCCTCCATTTTTCTATGGAAATATCACAAATCCAAACTTCACATGCATATATGATAGCTAGAATAAAAACGGTAATCAAAGGGGATTTTTGTTTATTTTAGAACCAGAAATCTACTTCTTTCATATAGTTGTTCTAAAGACCAACCCCCCATTAAAAAATTTATCCACGCTATAATTTAGTCAAGCTTATGATGCAAGTAATAATAAGATATACAAATTTCCTTCATCTAGATTGCTACGATAAAAAATACAATTTAGGTAAGTGACTTTCTTGGACTTGATGATCATAAGCTTATCCTTATTAATATGTATCAACATACCAACACTAAAATATAAATCTTTGAATCGTTTAAGATTCTTTTTAATATCAAGGGGGCTCCTTGAAAAGAATATTATAATCATCATAAAGGAAAATAATGATCACTATCTTGGCTATTGGCTTGAAGGTAGTGCCGATGCAACTTACTTCTTCCAAACATGCCTCTAATTTTGAATACAAATTAAAAAAATGTCAAGCGACAAAGGGACAACCTTGTGTAACATCTATATTATAACCAACTTCTTTAGGATATCCTTCATTGTTCTTGAAATTATCATGAATAACTTTCTCGTACAACATCATTGTTGTAGCTCTCAATCCTAAAGGCACCTTTAGTTGTATGATCTCTTCCAAAGGTTTTTTCTAGGCATTGAACCAATTTTTTTCTTAAAGTCAACAAAGTTAAAAAAGACATCAATTTTATTATCTCAAAAATCCTTGGAAATAACATGCGAGTGATTAGATGGTACACAGTCAAATGATATTCTAAAATCAACTTAGACTAAATAGCTATTTTTCATGGTTTTCTAACCATAAATTAATTTTTTTTTCAAGAATAATTCCATATAACTTGTCTAAAATGGGGTAATCATGATAATCTTGTTATTTGAGGATTATTTTTTTCGCCACTTTTAAAAATAAGAACAATGATGCTTTCAATCCAACATTTAAGGAAACTTTGTTTAGTCCCTAGATTAAAAAGCATAGAACCATAAAGAATAAAAACATATATTCCAATTTTTAAAATTTCAACATGATACCATTCAATGTTCTTAGCTTTTCCTTTTATAAGATTCTTAAACCCAAACTCAATAATATCGCAAGTAAGAACATCTTTCTAATAAAGAACTCAAAGTTCCCTAAAATACTATGAAGCTTACTAAATTATTTTAGGTCATACATAATTACACGTAAACTGGTCTTGGAGTAAGACCTAAATTTATTTCTAATTGGCTAAGGGCTCATCTTCCTCGGATGTAAGGAAACAAGTGACTCAACCCAATACCCAAAGGCATCTAGAATGAGTGAAAGTCTTCGCCCTTATGGACCACAAGTGGGATATTTCATATGATGAGGTTTTCTTTGAATAATAACGATGAATCGACTTGCATTTGTCAATAATAGGCAATGATGGTTGTCCTCATTGTGAGTTTCACAACTAAGATATGATAGGTTTTCCCACCTTTGAAAAAAAATACACAAAAATGAAATATTAGTATTTTTTTAAATATATAAAAAATATTTTAAATATTATTGTTTTTTCCCCCGAATGGGGTGCTATCAAGGGATCAAACAAAGGATGACACCCATGGCCACCAAGTATTAGTAATGCACCTGAAATTAATAATTTATTATTAATTTCTGCTGAAAATACTTTAATTATTATTTTTATTATTTTTGATAGAAAGTAAAAAATAAAACATTTGTAATGAATTATTATTTATTACTAAAAGGTATTGAAGGAGGACAGAAGTGGAAATAGCTGTTGAAGAGTGTTTGCTGACAAAAAGAGGAAAATATAAGTGGCTGAAGCCATCGAGTGAGAACTCAAGATGCAGTAGGCATCCCAAAAAATCAAGTCACAACTTCTAGTTGAGTGCTAAAGAGCAGGAGGCTCATAAATGACCAAGTCTTAGGAAAAACACTATATAATAGTATGTCCATAAGAAATAAGTAGGATAACATTGGATGGGGATGGAATCTGATAATGCAAGAGATGGCGCATCAAGAGGATTTTGCTATTGTGGTTCAACGAACAGGCTCTAGGGTTCTGGAGCAAGTAACTTGGCTTCTCTGGGAGTTGGTTGGGAGGAACGACATTTCCACTTTTGTTTTACATCAGTGGTGCCAGGTTCTTATCCTATGTTTTAAATTTACAGTAGGTTATTTCATTCTAGATATGGAATTGTTAATTTAGAACCTAGTATGCATCTATTAGTTCTAGCTTGTTTATCAATTCTAATTATGTTATGTTTTTATTATATTTACAAATGTTAAATGTTATTTAGGGAAGTTCTTAGATCAAGAATCCATACCCAAGTTAGGGATTTCTCTTAATGGTTTATATACTGGAAATTGAATTGTGTACTTAATAGATAGTTTACAGATTTATACCTATTCCTTTCCTATGCAATGGATTTAGTTTTAGTGTATCTCTGTATTTGTTGTCTTCTCCATAAATTTTCCTAGGTTGAAAGTTAAAACTGTTAGTATGTAGGATAACTAAATTTTCTTATTTTATTAATATAAATCTAGATAATTCACGATTAAGGAAGATTGAGGAATAATCCCTATTTATTTATGATGATAATCTATAGCCGAAGTGTCCTTTGAATATGTACAATATGGATCTTTTACAAACAAACTACAGTACATATCTTACAGGGATAATCACCTACATAATAAAGATAATTAATTTATAAACAAATCCTTTACAGATTCACAAGTAAACAAAGCTAAGATGCGAGTTAATCAAATCTAAACCAAAATTCCATACATTCTAGGACAGATCGCAAGTGATCAAATTGGGGTCCATTAGATCCAAGATTATCTCTATAAACAAGATATTCAATTACTTCATTTAATCCATAATTTAGTAACTAGTAGCACCTAACTAGTTCGAGCAAACCAAATCTACAGCAGATCAAACAATCTATTAAAACAATACTATTACGATAAGTCACAAGACTCAACAAGTCGCTCAAAGCATTAAATCAAATTATCTAAGTATGGTCGTAATCCCATGGCCGTGGCTGCCATTACTACACCAAAGTTTAACATTACATACACATACAGAAGCTAAACCAGTGTTGTGTAAACCAAACAAAACCCTCATATAGGTAGTATTTATCATATCTGACTATTGCACAGAAAATGTAAATACCCCATGGGTCGTATCCAGTTAAAGAATTATGGTCGTAAGTCCATTTTGTAATGGCTTCCATTATAGTCAAAACCAAACACAATGCACAATAGATCTAACAGAGCTATATAATATATATATTAAAACCTTCTCACAAGTTCACTGTAATCATATTAAAAATATCATTATTATTTACAGAGTTAAGGTTTTCAACTTAAAACATTGTTTTCAACAAAACATAGCACGGTTGTAAGACCATCAAGCATGGCATCCTGCAAACCAAGGAATAAACACATATACAATTCGTAGTAAAGACCCTAAGGGTCATTCCTTATAACATACAATTAAACAACATATGACGCGAATACAAGGTGGTTGTAAGTCCATCTTTGATGGCTTCCACTTGTTATTTAAAAACCACATCTAAATTATTTTAAATAGAAGCAGTGACATAGAGGTAAGACCATCCATGACGACACCCACAGTATCTTTGCAATCCATATAGAATTGTAAAATGAATACACTTAAACCCTTACAAAGCAACAAGAATGTAAAGCCTTCTTTAAAATAGAGGGTAAACCCTCTGAGGTTTAAACGAAATAAACTTATCTTATGCATAGTTGGAGTCTTCTCCTCTCAGCTCCTCAACGCTCAGGTTTAAGTACCTACGGCAACACATATAAAAACACATTAAGCTATGGATTTCTACAGAACCATTGTATGAAAGAAAATCACAAAGATAGGGTTGTTTGGTGTAACCTGAGGCGTTCGAAGACATGGGCCTGGGAGGAGGTGACCCTGTCACCTCCCTCTCCAACGCCCTCCACCTGTAAAGGTTTTTGTCACAGTCATAATCATATAAATAACCAAAAGGAAAAAAAAACTGAAACAAGTTTTATAAACCTTATAATCTTACCTTAGCGATTTGCAGAGAGGGCCAGGGGTCCGATCCTCCCATTAGAGGAAATTTCAACTCAAAATGGGCCTCATAAGGAAAAATAATATTGATTAATTTTGGAGGAAGAAAAGAAAAAAACTACTTTTTTGTTTGTATTTTCGACATATCGCCCTGTGTTTTTACTCAACTTTTGATCGGGAGAGCTCGTTGGATGCGGAATTAAATTCCGCATCCAACGAGTACCCACTCATCATACAATGGGGTCCGTTAAAAGTATGCTAAGTGGGTACTCGTTGGATGCGAAATTTAATTCTGCATCCAATGAGCTCTGCCGATTGAAATTTGGGTAAAAACATAGGGTGATATGTCAAAAATACGAACAAAAAAAGTAGTTTTTTTATGATACCTATCCCCAAATTTATATTAAAAATTTATTTTAAACCTATATAGTATTTCAAATTTAAATCAATTTCATTAGCTAACACATGATGACATGGAGTTTGAATTAGAGTTTAAAGGCCCATTTTGAGTTGAAATTTCCTCTAATGCGGAGTTACCCTTATCCCTCCTCTGCCTGCAAAATGATAGTGTACTATTAGTTTATTCCTTAAAAAAATAAATTCACCAAAGGAATTTTACAGAGTGCTAAATATTTTACCTGTTAAGCATGGCAGTGTACATGGTCGAATTGTTGGCAGGGTCGTGGAGGCATGAACAACATCTTGCAGACTGTCGTAGAAGCTGTAGAAGTCGTGGAAGCCAGGAAATCCTTAGAAAAATGAAAAGGGTGCATTGTCATTAACACAATGATAACAACTCTACACTAGAAACACTAACAACATTGCCTTGACAAAGCAAAGCTTCGACTCTTTCTAGTTACAAACCAAAATGACCAAATGCATTAATGAAGGTTCAGACAACCGAAAAGGAAATATTAAAAACCCTATGAAAACCCTTTCCATCTCGCCATACAAGTGGATATTCGAGATCCACTCTTGAGCCAACTCACTGGGACCTGGATGCATTGTCAACTTGCAGCCATGACAAATCATTAAGTCAGCCAAGGTACCACATAATAACTCATGGCCAAGACAATTATGACCTTTAATCATTTCTTTTGAAGTATAGACATCAAGATCGATCCATGGGATAAAACATTAACACAACAAACCATATAATACATTGCAAAAACCATGGTGTAGAACAAATTTAAGCCCATACTCTTTATAATATAACCAAAACACATTGTATATAAGTTATAGATTTTACATCATATCAATGAAGGTGTCACACTATGGTAAATACCATATGCCTTACAAACTTCATACCATCGCGCTTAAGATGGATTAACCACATTGTACCATGATCTTAGGCTATGGTAAGGCCGATGGCATTAAGCATTTTAAAGACCTTAATTAATTTATGATGGGGTTAAGATTGTGGATAGTCTCCCAATCCTTAGGGCTATTAAATCCCTAGTAAGAACTATTAAAATGAAAGCAAGAAAACTGAAAACATCACTTGTGAGTGTAGCTGAACATTATAGAAGGAGAGGGTCGTTGCCTCAGCCGACGGAACTTGGATTAATAAGAAGAATAAAGAGATTGGTAACTTGCTTAAGCATAAATAACTTAGAATTTGAGCAAACTAGTGGTTAATTACTGCTAGTCAATGCATGTAAAAACAAATTATTTTACAAAATTTTAGGTCTGTTACATAATGGTATCATAGCATGGTTACAACACTAGGCCTAGACTAGCTCAACACTAAAACTGATAAAGAAACCAAAAAAACTAATTTACTTTATTTTTTGTTTAATTCTCTTACAAAACAGAAAGAGAAGGATCATTGTATTTTTGCAGGAAAACATGGCAGAAGCAGGGATGTCTGCAGAAGAAGAGTTTCAACCGAAAAATCCTTTAAATAATGAAGAGGGTAATTTAAGGGATGGGGAGATCTGGGTAATCCTAAATGAAAGTCACGATAATAAATATGAACTACAAAGAATTGTTAAGGAATTAAGATCAGAACTAAGAAGAGTTAAGGAGGATAATGAACGAATCATAAAATCTCAAGAGTAATTAAGTACTATTTTATTAGCTAAAATACATAATGAAGAAAAATAGAAAAACAAGGAATCTAAACATATCGTACTAAAAACTACACCTTAAAAATGTAAGGGAAGGAAACTAGAATTTTCCAATCATAAACCTGAAATTTCTACTGAATAATAAGTCAAACATCACTCAGGAAAACAACAAGATTCAAGCAAAAGTAGCGATGGCAATAAAAAGAAAAAGAATTACAAACCCTATGAGGATATATCTAGGGATTTTAAAAATATTAAACAACCAATGTTTAAAGGTGAAATTCAAAAATGAGAAGAAGCAGAACCCTAGTTGTCAAGGATGAAGAAATACTTCCAAATATACAATTATTCTGACGAACTAAAAGATAAAATGGCCATCTATAATATGACTAGAAAGGTAGATATATGGTGGTAGGATATAAAGAAAGTAAAGGGAATAAAGTAAATATATATAACTTGGAAAACTTTTAAAATGCATTTTAAAAGAAAATACTTGTCGGAACAGTACTACGAAAAGAAGGCCAAATGATTTTATGAGTTAAGACTAGGAGCTATGACTATGAAAGAGATCTGCAGTAAATTCTGATCCTAATTCGTTACGTACCTTACATAATTGATGAAAAACCTAAGATACAACATTTTATCAGTTGTTTTCCTATCATGTTTAAAGAAGGGATTGAGTAACACAATCCAAAGACGCTAGAGGAAGTGATGACAAAGGAAAATTTATGTTCGACCAAAACAAAAATAAAAGAGAAAGTGTACCAACTTGGAAGACTAAAAAGCGAGATAATTTTGATACAAGGAAAAGAAACAATAAATTCCACAGAAACACATGGAATAATTATAAAGGGTATCCGGGAAACAACTATAAAAATTTAAACCACAAAATTCTGCAGTAAAAGAAAGGGAACCTCCTACTGCTTTAAACAAGATACTGCACAAAGAGAACACTTAAAATGTTGGGAATTTGGTGAGTCACATTACTTTAAAGTCTTCCCGATAAGAAAGAAAAAATTTAATGTTCACTCTATTCAAGAAGCAGTTATAGTTGGAGACATGGAAAGGCACATACCTAGAATCATCATTGCGTTGGAAAACCGACAAGCAGACCATCAAATTTCCATGGTAGAGATTGAAGGTATGATAAACTATTTCTATATTGATTGATCCAGGTACGAGTCTAAGTTATATATCACCTAGAATAGTTGAGTTATGTAAATTAGTACAAGAAAAGTTTGATAAGTCGTGGCTGGTACAGTTAGCCACATGTACTAAACGTAAAGTTACTAGCTATGTTAAGAACTATGAATTGTCAATGAATAATTTCATTACGCATGCTGATTTGAATATTCTACCTTTAGGTTCCTACGATATGTTAATAGGAATGGATTGGCTAGAAAAACATAGAGTATTGCTAAACTATTTTGAAAAAACCTTTACATATATAGACGATACTGGAAACACTATAAAAATAAAAGGGATTATGAGGAAAGCTACAATCAAAGAGATCTCTTCTCTACAAATGAAAAAGATTTGTAAGAAAAGGATGTAAAGTGTTTGTTGTTTATGTAATGAATGATAAAGATAATGAATATAAACTTAAAATAGAAGACATGCTGGTCTTAAAGGATTTTGAAGACATCTTTCTGGAAGAAGTCCCTAGACTTCCTATGAAAAGAGACATTGGATTCACGATCGATCTGATACCCGGAGTAGTAACAACCTAAAAAGATCCTTACTGAATGAACATAATAGAGCTTATAGAGCTCAAATATCAATTACAAGAATTGATGGATAAAATGTATATTCGACCTAGTGTTTCCCCTTGGGGAGCACTAGACTTATTTGTAAATAAGAAAGACAAAACCTTAAGATTGTCCATAGACTATCGTCAACTAAATAAAATGACTATTAAAAAAAGGTACCCATTACCCCGGATAGACAATCTATTTAATCAATTCCGCAAAGCAACAATATTTTCGAAGATAGACTTAAGTTCTGGATACCATCAAGTGTGAATCAAAGAAGAGGACGTTTTTAAAATTGTGTTTAGGACCCGTTATGGTCACTACAAATTTGTATTAATGCCTTTTGGGTTGAAAAATGCACCTACTGCTTTCATGTGCTTAATGAATAACATTTCAAGTAACTATGTGGATAAGTTTGTAGTTGTCTTCGTAGATGACATACTAATTTACTCAAAGAATGAACAAAAACATAAAGAACATTTAAATATAATTCTACAAGTACTAAGAGAATGTAACAGTTGTATGTTAAGTTTAGTAAAAGTGATTTCTTTAATGATAGGATTCAATACCTAGGACACGTAGTGTCCACGAATGGAATCTCTGTCGACCCTGATAAAATCAAAGCCATCACTGAATGATTAGTTCCTAAAAATGTAACCAGTATAAGATCATTTATGGGGATTACCGGCTACTACCGAAAGTTCACCGAAGACTTTTCTAAGATAGCCTACCCCGTAACTTCATTACAGAAGAAAGGTAAAAAGATTGAACGGACTGAAAAGTGTATGGAAAGCTTTAATAAATTAAAACATCTGCTAACTACCACCCCTATCCTAAAGATTGTTGATCCTTTCAAGGATAACATCGTATGTATCGACGCGTGTAAAGTAGGATTGGGCGAGGTATTAATACAAGAAAATTACGCTGTAGCTTATGAATTTAGAAAATTAAGGGAAGATGAAAATAATTATGCTACACACGATTTGGAACGTGTTGCCATAATTCACGCATTAAAAATGTGGTGACATTACCTCATTGAAAGGAAATTTTTGCTTATGTTAGATAACATAAGTGTAAAATATTTATTTAACCAGAAAAATTTAATTGTTAGAGATGCAAGATCGTTATATGTCCTGATCTGGAAAATCAAATCCTAAGTGCAAAATTTTTGATAAGGAATACCAAACTTTAAAAGAAAAGTGTCACATGCCCCAATTTTGTAAAAACAATTTTATATTATTTGATATTATTTGAAGAAAATATGTTAAATTTTATGCTAAGTTGAAATTGATGACTCATCAGAGTCAAGGATATTTAATGTAATTCTGAATATTTTTATTATAAATAAATAAAGGTGGAGACAACAGCTTAGGAGAGCTGTTAAAAGAGTGTTTACTGGTCAAGTTAGTGGAGGAGACTGGGTGGAGAGCAAACAGACATGTGGCAGCATCCTCAAACCACTTCCAACTGTTGCAGGTGGGAACCTCCCTACATTTGGGGTCATGATCCCCCAAGAAAGTGGGATCAAAGCAGGTGGCTCAATTAATGACAACTGACCCAAAAGACCTAGGCAATATTTATAAAATTTCCCATTGAAGAGAGCTGAGGCTACTCATTCCAGAGAAGTGATCATTCAGGTGAATGTACTTCAGAGAAATTCAATGGAAGGGAATTGTGGAAGAGTTTGAGGGGATAACTGCTGAGTGATCCAGTGCAGCTTTTAGGCTGAAATATCTTATTGCTGAGTGCAGGGTGTTTTATTGAGTCATTGGACTCGTCTACTGTTTGCATGCTCCACCAGTTCTCAGCCAAGAAGACTAGGAACAGGCTCGGGGGTCCTAAGGAAGCATTGTTTGAGCGCTCTCCAAGAGTTTGGTAGGGAGGAACGACCTCCTAACACTGTTGTTGTCTATCCTAATCAGGTTCTACATTATTTGTTTTACTATGTTAGATAGTTAAATCTAAATCTGGCTGTTAAATGAATGTTAAATATTTAGTTGTAAAATGTTAGAGTTATTAATCTTTTAGATTATTGAAGAAATGAATCTGGAATAGTAATGTGTTAAGAAGGAAAATAATTCTAATCTGTGTTTTTCCACACCTGGAAGGACCAGGCCGTACTCCAGCACAGATAGAGTATTTACATTAGATGAAGAAAATGTTAAGAGACTGAATAGAATAGATGTGGTTCTGCATTTCATATTAGCAGAGTAATTTACTTCAGTATGTAGGTTATAATTAAAAAGTATAATGACCCGGTTATCTATGTTCATTGTTTATGTAAATATACTGGAAAAGAATTAGCAGTAAGCTAGTACAGGTAGAAGGATTAAAATGTTAAGAAAATACCTTAGTAGATAAGATGTTGTGTTCACAAACAGTAGATTATTTATTTTTATTCAATTTAAAATATTTTGAAGGATGAACTGTGTTATGTTAGATATATTTCCTTTGTGTTTACTTAGTAACTAATTGCAATGCAGTAGAAGAATCACAGTCAAACTACATTGTTTATACTCAGTTCAGTAAATAAATAAACTATTAATCATATAGTTTATTTACTAATAATATCAACTAAACTAAGACTAACAATAACTATAAACCAAGAAGGGTTATATGAAAAGTATTTAAGTTATAAAGAACAAACTAGTTACAGAACCTATGTTTATCTTTTCAAATAACTCTAGTAAAATTCTTTCTATCATTTTAGTAGATAAAAACAATAAGAATATGATAATAATTAATATGAAAAATAAATATATATCTATGTAAAGAACTGTTCTATAATTATCAACAGGTTTATACCTGCAAAATTAAACTACAAGGTCGAAACCCTAATTTAAATTTATTATTTTAAATAAAATTTAAAATTTAAAAAAAAAGCATTTAAGCAATAATCCATTTATTTGGATCATTATATCAACAAACAATTAAACTATTATAGATTGGTTACAGTCCTTATTGCAATATATGTATAGATACAATTTAAGATATTACAATACACACCTGTAATAATATTAATTTAAAACAATTTAAAAAGTAATAGAACTTGTTAAAAATAAATTAAAAAGAGTTATTTAAACAAGGGTTTCATTCAGGAAAACCCTAGCTCACATTTCCTGAGCAAACACGTAAAATTTATAAATTACACCTTGACTGAGTGATAGTCTTAAAAAATTAACAATAATCTATTACAAAATATATTAAACAGTAATAATCTTCATTCACACTCGATTAGGGTAAAACCCTAACTTATACAGAGTCACAAAATAATATTACTGCAAAACGAGTCCGAGCTCGAAAGAAGCCTTTAAAAAAAAACAGTGTATTGCATTAACTAGCCATAAGGCTGAAAATTTAAACCAAATACAACACCCAGCTCACGGTCGGGACTACCCATTGACTTGGCAAGGGTTTGAAGACATATTAAAACCAACAAAAACCTTTAAAAAGAAACTGCATAGCTAATGGTGAAGCTGGACAAGATTCCAAGCTCAGGGTTTCCCCATCAATAACCCTATTACAAGTAAGGGAAGAACCCGTTCGTTGAACCCGGGGCTTACCAGTTTGGATCCATGAGCCCTCGAAGACAGCCAACAACATCTTCTTCACTATTCACAAGAGTGGTCACAGGTTCCTGCAAGAGCATGACACTGTGTGTTAGATTCAAAATTATTTTACTAATGAAAACTTACTATAAACACAATTTTATTATGAGTATTCTATCCTGAATACAAAACTAAATATTTACCTTGATAAAGAGAACGAACAGTCTAGTAACGGGACTGTCACCAATAGCAAAGCGTGCACACAAATCTCCAAAGCCTACGACGATGGCGAAGCACAACTAACAGTAATGGAAGCTTAGCTTATCACTGCAGTGACAGACCACGGGGAAGATAAGATGGAGCTACGAACATGCCACAAGCCAAGTGCAACAACCGACGAACCCTCACTTGGTGAAACCCACAGCTACGAGGGCTAGCAGTAAGACTGAACTCAGGAGACTACAACACATTTAACCCAAGACTCGGAGCAAGTTGGAACAGGAAGAACACTCACGGCCGCCATGAAAACCTTGCAGAACAGCCCGAAGACCAGTGTGAACTGCGGAGGGAGAATGACAAGGAGTTAGGGTTATAAGAGTTATATATCTCCAATACGTGGACATGAGGTGACCACGTTCCCTCAAATAAATCAAACCATGCATGGGTCGATTTCAATAGTTCGCTTGTGTTTCAATCATTCCAATAATTTAAACAATGATTTTTAATCAAAACTATACATGATCTACGAAGTATGTGTATTTTATCACATCGAAATTCATATATAAGTTTATCATAATGTTTGTTAGTCCGATTTTGGGCGTTGGGTAAAACAATATTATGATAACGTTGACCTAGTGAAAAGTGGTAATCACTTAATCATTGGTTAACCCTAAAAATAATCATGCTTAGAACCTTTCAAACTATAAGTAGATTTATATGTTTATAAACATTGTTGAATATGCATGTTTATAACCCTTTTTAAACCAACAATTCGAATAGTGATAAATGTTAAAGTTGGATAGCATAGTAAAAGAATATATTCATGAATTCTTTTATAAAGTTCAATGTTGGTTTAGACTTTCATAAACACTAGTTGCTTCTCAACTTGTCAATTGTTAGTAATTTACCATGATTATTTATTTAGTAAGATAATTTTGTGATTATACCAGATAACTTGTACTTAGCATAGGATAGAATGTTGATCATTATAGAAAGATCTACCATAATAGTTGTTATAGACATTAACTTAATGTAAGAAAGGTATTATAGTAATAATAATAATAAAAATTACAATGGAATAACCTTACATCAAGTCCATAATCATTGGAACAACATTGATTGACTTAGATTAAGAAGTCAAGGCAAACAATATTCCATATGAAACGATGCAGTGATTTTACACTAATCAAGATTATAATATCAAGGAGTTTACAGGCAGTAAGTTTCCCTACAAAATGTAAATATCGATCAACTTAGTACTCAAGTAAATAATACGATAATGTATATGATACAATAGTACATGCAGTACGACTTTGACGATGAAGCTAATAATCGGTTAAGTGAGCAACTGATTTGTACATATAAGTAATAGGTTGATACTTACCATAACTAGTAAGTTAAAAATGAAATCGAATTTTATATTCTAATGAGAGTCTTACTATCAGTATTGATAGAAGCTCTTCCATGTATAAAAACCAATAGCACAATAAGTATAACATTTGCAATATAAGCATATTAAAATAGAAGTTACTATGCGACAAAGAATACAAGCTTAGAGTACGCACTAAGTACCGTTGGTGTCACTAAGTTTGAGAAAGAAAGGAACTCATTTATTTGAACTATGCTTACAAGAAAAATTGGAGAAAATAAACTACTTTACCTCATTGAAGTTGCTTGGAATTTGTCAGCTTATTTTTTTTTTTACAAAAACGGTTATAGGACTATTTTATTGAACTTCTGGCTAATCAGCTGCCAGTAGCATTACATTCGGTAATTCTGATCCAAAGTAAACAAAGAGTTCAGAGATACTGGTGATCTGGAAAAGGATGAGCTAAACTTAGAAGTCAAACTAGCAAATACAAAGAAGAGACAAAGAAGAGGTAGCTAAAAGAAGCAGCGATACACCCTGCAGAAATGAGGAAGAACAGAGTTCTGATATTAGAGATTTTCCATTCAATTTAGAGGGGCGTGCTTGGATGAAGGACTTGCTGCTGGAGCTGGTCGAGAATTGGCCCTTTCTAACTCACCTTCTCGTCTTGAAGGCTGCCCAACGAAAAGACAGAGCCAAAAGAATCACCAAGGGTGACACAAACTGATAAAGACTCACTCTCTATTTTCCAACAGCTTCAAGGCCTGGATCTCATCGAGGGCCTCAGAACAAACCTTGCTGGGCATTGAAGATGCTGGAGGACAACGAATAGTGCATAAACCATCTATCAAACCTGATAATTCACGTGACTATGATAAAATAAAAGGAAGGAATCTTTCCCAATTTGGCTGATTGTGAATATAACAGAAAATCCACCCATTAAAAAGTCTGCACATGTTTCCACATTTGAGCCTTGATCTGAATAAAAAATCTTGATCTTGGATGCATAACATTTGGAAGTACACAACCTGCGTTGTCTGTCCCGGCTGAGCTCAAATAACTGTTCAACTTGTCCTCGGAGAAACTGAGATCCTTCTCTTCACGATCATTAGGGAATGGGCATGTAATTTTCAATGCCATTAGCCTGCAGAGCTCCCTTACTCATGGAGGCCCCCACGTTTGCTTCTTGATTAGCGTTTTGATTGAGATTCCTGAGGACATGATAGAACTGAACTTCTTCAAATTATTTCAACTGAGTTGAGAGTTTCTGATAGTAATGTGCCAGTTCCATGCTATTAGGGGTCTTCTTTAGCTTGAGTGCCTGAATGATGATGCACGAATCTCCAATGATTACCAGCTTCTTGATGGATAGGCTTATGGCTTGGCTCAGGCCTTGCCAAATGGCTAGAATCTCAGCGATATTATTATTTTTTGACCCAGCCCCCAAGCGAAATTGAAGACAATTTTCCCTAAACAGTCTAGCAGGATTCCTCCACTTCCAGTGGGTCCGGGGTTCCCTTTCGAGGCCCCATCCACGTGCAGAATGTGCTTATTCAGAGAAGCTCTCCATTCAATAAATTCTTTCTCCTCGAGCCTGATTTCCCAGGAAGAGTAATGCTTTGTAGTATTCTTGGATCTGGTGAGGAGGGAAGGTTCTACGTCATGGAACCAGCTGAATTCTTCTCTGTCAGGTATAGCTTCATTGGTGAGATTAACTTTAGAGGCTACCAATTCTCCTATCAATGCATTAAATTTTCTAGCCACTTGGACTGGTGAAGCTGCCAAGTCCTTGAAGATTCTGTTGTTACGCTCCATCCAGACTTTCCAGCAGAGGATTTTT
>LPNX010109776.1:9266-27585 GCA_001517045.1 Pseudotsuga menziesii | reverse complement strand
TGAAAAACACCTAGGGGGACTTAGACATGTTCATATGACTCAAAAAAGATGTCTAGCATGCTTATACATTGACACATAGACTCTAATAACCTCAATAGGCCCAAATACCAAGCCGACCACCCCAACTTTGGAGGTATGGAGTAAAAAACTCAGAAATTATCAGTCGTTTATTCAACAACCAATAATAACCAAGGGAAAAAACACCCTGGGCTGATTGGATTGACAAATGAATTCTAAGAGACCGAGTCTTTTACAGACACTATCATGCTAGAACATTTATTACAATTCCCCCATGGGGTATGAACATGTGATATGATACAACAAGCACTTCCCAGAAGTACTTCCAAGGGTCTCTTGAAGTTCCGAACAAGTTAACCCTGTTCGGTTCACCAGGCTCATTTGATAAAAACCACTAAGTACAACTTAGGTGGTAACATTCTGGCTCCATCTGGGACACATTCTCTGACTGATCTTCTGTTCAAAGGAGAGGATGTGAGAACTCTGGAATCTCTGGTTCCTGCAAGGCAATTAGAGTTTGTCAGTAACATGTATATATAAGAAAAAATTAGCCCTAAACAAACTAATGTACATAATTAATCTATAATGTGCAAAAAGGAATATTTTACAAAAACTAATATACAAAGGAAAATTTTCAACATGGTACAACATAACTATAATACAACAATATCAATGATACAACAATATGATATATATACAATTTAAAAATACATGCAGGGCAAGGTTTAGAAATTGGCCCTGAAACCACCGATGCCACTAAAGGCATCAAACTGTCTCGGCGAAAAACAACTTGAGGAGGAAACCATTCACTGGTAGGCTCAATCTTTCTCCTTCCAAGTCATTTAGATAGAAGGAGTTCGTTCCTGCTATTTCATCGATGATGTATGGTCCCAACCACAGGCTGTCAAGCTTTCCATGTTTCCCAGGTTTTTCCCGTCGTTTGTCCCAACGTAGAACCGTGTCACCTACTTGGAAGGAACTTGGCTGGGTAGATTTATCGAAGGCTCTCTTGACGTTGTCTGAATTCTTGATACTATGGTCAAGAGAGTCTCTTCTGCTCTCATCTAGCTCGATTAATTGGTTTATTCTATTCTGGATGGCCTCCTGATCTGAGCTGAATGTCTGGAGGAGTTGATACACTGGAAGCTTTAGATGGACTGGTAAAGTGACATCAAGGCCATAGACTAGTTTGAAAGGGCTCCTCCCTATTGAACTTTTCTTAGTGATCCTGTTAGCCCATAATGCCAATTTGATTATGCTATCCCACGCCGTCTTATTGTCGCCCACAATTTTTTTGATTATGGTCATTAAGTTCTTGTTACTTGATTCTGCTAGACCATTTCCTTGGGGATAGTAATTAGATGAGTGAGATAGGATAATGCCGTACTTGAAACAGAAAGACGACATCTCGGAAGAAATAAAGCATGGGCCATTATCCGTGATTATTCTAGCTGGCACACCGAATCTTGTGATGATTTTGTCTTCTAGGAAATCCATGACTATGGAATCAGTTGCCTTTTTGGTGGGTATGGCCTCTACCCACTTGGTAAAATAATCTGTGGTGGTAAGAATCCAAGAATAACCATTGCTTGAGTTATCCTTGAATTTACCGATGAAGTCAAGCCCCCATTGCTGAAAAGGGGCTTGGACTACTATTGGATTTAGAGGCAAGGCTTTCATTTGTTGCTTTCCTATGAATAAATGACACTGGGGGCAAGATCTGATAGCCTTGTGCACATCTGAAAATAGGTTTGGCCAATAGTAGCCTACTCTAAGGATTTTGTGGGCGGTTTTTTTAGCTGCAAAATGTCCACCACAAAATCCTGAATGGAAATCAACCATGAGTTTCTTGGACTCAGGTTCATCGACACATCTAAGTATCAAACCATCTGGGTTTCTCCAACCCAAACCATCTTTGGTCAAGCAATACTTAGTTGCCTTTAACCTTAATGCCCTTCTTTTATGACCTAGTAAGTGATCGGGGCATGTAAGGTTGCGGAGGAAAAATATGATGTCGGTGTACGAAGGGTGCTGCTTCAATCTCTGAAACTCATATGATACACTTTGCTCTGAATTGTTGCTCTGGCAGATTATTCCTAAATCCTCCTCATTTCCTTGGGTCAACATCTTTGCAAGACCCTGTCCCTTGATTAATTTAATAGGTCTTATCTCCAAATCATATTCCTGAATTTTTGAAACCCACTTACCCCTGACTCCTAGACAGTCTTGCTGAGACATGATATCCTTGACAGCTGCATGGGGTACATATCCAATGATTTTGGAGTAACCTATATAAGTTCTGAAATGTTTAAGGGACTTGACAAGAGAATAGGCCTGTTTCTCCATCGTGGTATACTTCAATTCTGAATTTTGTAAGGCTCTACTCATAAAGGCTATGGGTTGCTCTTGTCCCTCCTTATTCTTTTGAAGTAAAAAACCAGCAATGGTGTCTTCTAAGGCAAAGGAAAATATTTTGAACTCTTTGGAATAATCAGGACTAATCAAGACTGGGGACATGGATATGGCATTTTTTATGGACTTGAATGCATCTTTCCCTTCATCTGTCCACTCAAACTTAGCATCTTTTTTCAATAGCTTTTGTAGAGGTTTCATTAATTCTGCTAAGTTTGGGATGAATCTTCTTATGAAATTGATTTGACCATTAAAGGACTGGAGAGCTTTTAGATTGTGAGGAAAGGGGACTTTCTTAATAGCTTCGACTCTCTCAGGATCAACCTTGACACCATCTTTAGAAATGATGTGCCCCAACAACTTGCCTTCGTCAACTCCAAATATTGACTTGGCGGGATTCAAGGAAATACCATATTTCCGACATCTTATAAAAACCTGCCTAAGATGACTTATGTGGTCAGCTCTTTCTTTTGAACACACAGTTAAGTCATCCTGATATATTTCAATTATTTTGCGTATAAGTTCTTTGACGGCAAAATCCATGGATCTTTGGAAGGTGGCACCCGCATTCAATAAGCCAAAAGGCATTCTTAGAAATTTATAAGTACCCCAAGGTGTGGTGAAAGTAGTCTTATGTTGATCTTCTTTATTTACCAACACCTGGTTATAACCGGGAAAGCCATCCAACATGGACATCATTCTTGATCCTGTTACTCTTTGAAGCAAAGTTTCCATGTTGGGTAATGGGTAATTATCTTTGAGGCATGATGTATTCAGATTTCTAAAATCTATACATATTCTAATTGACCCATTCTTCTTTCTAACAACAACTAAGTTGGAGCACCAAGATGAATGCCTTGTAGGTGCTATGATCCCTGCTGCTAGCATCTTCTGAAGTTCCTTCTGCACAATGGGGGCCAACTTAGGGTTTATTCGCCTAAGTTTTTGTCGGAAAGGTTTGGCCTCCTTAGCTTCTTCTGTGAGGGGAATAGTGTGTTGAAACACATCCTCCCTATAGGCTTTAAGCTCATCATAAATAAAGGCCAACACATCTCAATACTCTTTGATTAGGTTGATCAAGTTGTTCCTTTCCTTTTCTGAAGTGCCTTTTCCAATTTTTATTAACTTGGGATCCTTGGCAGTTCCTATGTTTATTTCCATATAATTCCTAGTTTTTATTTCTTCTTTTTGTTTTTTATGATGATCCTGACGATTGAAAATATTCTCAAAATATATAAGGCTACTCGGGATGTGATTCCTTTCATTATCCTCGCACTCCTGATACTCTTTACCTTCCTGCTGATAACTGATTTTGCAACCTTCGAACTCTTGTAGATTGTGGATGAATCTCAAGAGTTGCTCATCATCTTTGAACACCTGCCAGTGGTCTATATTATCCGGAATTGAAGGTCTGAAATTTCTTTCCATTTTTCCATTCCCATTAATCATTTCATCTGATGGCTGGAGGGTGGATGCTGCTACCGCCAATCTATCTGCTAACCCATTCATTTCCCTATGGACCTTTTGAATGTTAAGTGCATCAAACCATTCCATAGTGTCCCATGTGGCATTCCTATGATTCCTTAGTCTGTCATTTTTACATTGATACTGATTCTTGATTTGGAGGACAACTAGATCTTAATCACCCTTTATGTTCAACATCTTTATCCCCATATCTTTAGTAGTTTCTAAACCTAGGATCAATGCCTCATATTCAGCTACATTGTTTGATGCTTCAAACTCTAACCTGAACGCAAAATTGTAGATTTTATCTGAAGGAGAAATGATCACAATGCCAGCATCCTTTGCCGCTTTGGAATAAGCCCCGTCAAAGTACATTTTCCAAACTTCATCGATCTTTTCATTTTTAATGTTTTCCTTAATGTGGTCCATGAAATTTGACAAAATAGCATAGTTTCCAAAATTATCAGTGAAATGAACAAATTCATTTCCGGGCTTCTTAGGGTTTTCTACATGTCATTTCCTTAGCTTTTCTCTGTGGAGAATCACCCTAGTGTTCTCTGATGCAGGTATAGTAGCATATGTCCAATCCATTTGGATGTTCCCACCAAGAGTTGCGGCCCATTTTCTGGATAGTAACATACCCCAATTATCTGGGACATCTATTACCAGCACATCCATCGTCATGTCGATATATGGATACTTAGCTAACTTGACCTGTAAATTTAATATTATCCCTACCACTTCAACTTCTCTTGCATCCATGGCACAAACATTGTGGTAGGGTCGGGTGACCCTCAGATTTAGCTGCTCCATTACTTTTCTAGTCATAACATTTGATGAAGCACCCGAATCTAACATATAGTTATGAATGAGAAGTTTATCAACTAAAAGGGAGACATAGAAAGGTGGGTGATCTTCTCTCCTTGGATCAACATTGTTAAGGACTATGGGCATATCTATAGGTTCGATAAGTTCAGCTTCAAATATAGCATTATTATTAGGAAGGGGATCCTCCTCGATAATTTTATGAGCTTTACTTTTGCTATCCTCTAAGGCTTTCAATAATTTTTCCTTTTGACCTGGAATCTTAAAGACATCAGTTGCAAAAACACGAATTTTAGCATTACTTATCCATTATCCCATATCAATATTTGACTCAGGGACAATATGAGGATCTAGGAGGGAAGGAGTGGTTACCTTTTGCTTGTACTGTTTAGACAGTGATTGCTTTTCTCTCCTTTGATGCACAGCTCCCTTGAACCTGGCATCCTTCTTTTCCTTAATTTCCTCGGGAGGAGGCATTGTACCATAAAAGTTAGACAGGAGATCCTTCTTGAAACCATAGTTCGTGGCCTGCTGCCAATGCTGGTTTGATAGAGGGTCGGTTCGGCCTACCATGTACACATGATCAGACTCGCTTGATGTTGTTTCCTTATTACTGACCTCTGCCATCCCATGTTCTATAATCTGGTTTTCTATGTAGCAAGTACTTTCTGGGTGGAATTGCTCACAAGGTCTACACCATGGAATTACTTCTTCTACCAGGTTAGTTGAGTCTAACTGGTTTGGAATCCTAGGCTCTTGCTGAGGAAACTTCTTTTGATACACTTGATTCTGTTTTGGCTGAAAATTCCTAGGTCCACTATTTCTCTCCATTGTGACTATTCTGTTTTGGATTTTTGTCATGAATTGGTCCTGACTAGTCAACACTTTTTCAAGCATGCTAGCTATTTTTTCCATGGGGTCTTTAGAGGTTGCCTTTTCCTCTAATTCAATGGCCTTTCCCTTTTCTTTGTTGAACGAAGTATTTCCCCTAGTGTAACCTGGAATGTTGAACTTGCCCGAAGATTGCATATTCCTTTCTATTTTCTCGGCCAGATCTTGAGCAGTTTTTAGATCAACCGGATCTTTATCCCTTAATTGGTATCTCAAATCACTAGTGAAAGCTTTGATGTATGATATCAAGATGGAGGCATCGCTTGGCTTGATGTCTCGAGGGAGATCTGCAACCACACGCCCGAACTTAGTATTAAATTCAGCTATGGTTTCATTCTCCATCTTCTTTATATTATGAAGGGCAGCAAGCAAATGTCTTGGTTCTTTCTTTTCCCCCCACTTCTTCTTAAAACCTGCTAGGAATTCATTAAGGGTTTTATATGAATCATCACCAAGGTTTTCATACCATTCTGCAGCATCATCCTCTAAGGATAAAGCAAAGAGCTTCATTTTGACATCATCATGGTCGTGGGTAGCATCATTGCAATAACTGACTAGGTGCCTTTCGAACTTTCTAAGGTGAGACTTGGCAGTGATGGCATTATTGCCCTCAAACTTGGGGAGCTTCTTGATTGCATCATTCGGAATGTTATGAGGAGCACCTACTATCTGAGAAAAGTCAAGGGGTTTGAAAAATTCTGTCATTTCTTGAGATTGGAAAGTATGACTCTCTAGAAATATGTTATGGATATCTGAGAGGGATTGGTCTCCTAAAACTTCAAGGTTTCTACGAGAAGTCTGCCTATTCAATCTTTCCCTAATAAACCTTTTGGGATCAGGGAGAGGATTGAATAATTGTCGGCGGTTTCTTCGGGTAGAAATTCTTGAAGGGATGTCAGACAGTGGAGTCGTCAGATGGATCGAGTTTTAATTTTTACATTTTTTAAAGACTAGATCAATCAAAAGTTTTTTATCTTTTTAGTTGTTTTAGAAAAACGTTAAGCTAAGTCCTACTCGGGAATAAAAAGATTTATCCCCGGAAACGGTGCCAAAAAGTGTTTCCGCCTTTTCACACACCTGGGTCACGTGGCAGAAATCTTCAAGCCACTCGGTGTGTCCTTGGGGGCAAGTCTTGAGTCAAGGTTGTCACCTTGTTCTTGACTCCTCTGTTTAGGCTCAACTCCTAACGGAGCCAAGGGGGGTAGACCCTATTAAGTTACTAAGGATGAATTCTTAGTATGGTGATGTTAAACTGAATCAGTTATTTAGGAGTTTGAATATTTTAACTATAGACAATTAAAGATGACAAGATACGAAGATAAACACACGAAAGCACAAAGCTGATACACAATATATATATGATGCAAAAATGACCAGTGCCTTAATAATGGAGTCAAATCAAAGAGATCAATGTGCTTGCATGTGCTCGGAGTGAATGTTTTGTGATTGCATCTTGGTATGTTTTAAGTTAAAATTGAAGTATGAATTGATTAAATTAGGCTAAGGGGGGACTCCAGATATACTCGAGAGTACTTGGAGTATGTCCAAAAAAAAACCTTTACGGCTACCCACAAGGAATATGTGGGATGAAATGGAGTCTCTGGGGCTGTTGTTCGTAATGCACCCGTTAGGGTGTGACAGAGATCGGCGCCTCGAGGTCACTTTTCAGTAAGTTCTCGCTTCCTTTGGGTATTTTTCCACCGTAGAGGTTCGATCGAGGTGTTAGATTTTCACCTGATGGTTTGTCAATTGGGGAGAGTGAGTCCTAATTATGCTCATCACCCAAGTGCTTTTGATACAGCTTGATTGATTGGATGAACCGCATCCAAGTGCAGAGCATACACACTGGAGTCTTGTAAATTTTAATAAGTTTTAACTAAGTGTTCTTGTTTAAAAGAAAAAAGCCTCCAAGAACCTCTTTCGATCCAAGTGGATCTCAATCGGGGAATCAAGGAGGGGTTAATTTTAAATTGCTGATAAACAAAAGATGAAAAATAAAACAACTACACAAATCTGGTTTTCTGATTAATCCTACCACGAATCTCTTTCCCCTTGCGGGTCACTCGGGAAATCGTGGGGTAAGTATTATGATTACTTTGAAATGTAAGATATGGAGTATGGAATTAAAAACAAGATCAAGTATACTACCCTGCAAATCAGATCAATTCTAGTGAAAAATAAATAAGCAGAAAATGACAAAAATGGCACCGACGTGAATCCCCCCAGTGGGGATGGGGAATGGGCTCGAAAGAGCCTATTCAAAGAATGATTTTATTACAGCAGTTACAATATCAAAGAACTGATAAATCAGTGCTTTCTTGGTCCTTATACAGGTTGAAACCAATATCTTATAGTTATACAAAAAATTTACAAATTTTGTGACAAAAGAGAGACCCCTGGGGGGATTTGAGGGCTCCAAAAGCCACTTTGGACAGCAGCTTCCTTTCTTCTATGTCAGAACTGATAAAGGAAATTGAGCATGTTAGAATAACAAATGCCCAAAATCACTTTAATATTACCTTTGGGTCAGCCTACTTTATCTCAAAAAATAATGAAATTAAACTAGCTAAACCGACGAAAAAGGAACCAAGGAAAGCAAGCTTTCCTTGGGATCTTGGCTTGCTGTTTGTGCAGCCAATTAAAATGCACTAATATTGCAGAATATTAAACTTATTGAATAGCAAATGAAACTACCTTAACAGCAAGCTATGAATTTTCACTAAATTACTTTCGAAAGTAAGGTACTTTAGGCTAGATCTCTTGATATTGAACTTTATATGAAAAATGAAGCTAAGATATAGAAATTGGAAGGGATCTTGATAATTAGATCTATGTTTTTTTTTCCTGATGAGATAGATCAGATTAATAAGAAGCCTTTAAAGTAACCAGTTTGAGGAAAGTTTAATAATTTTTAAAGGAGAGAAAGGGGAAGAAAGGTGCTTGTTGTTGAAGCAAATTGCTGAGGGAACTTGGTAGAGAAGCACCGAGGGGCAGAATATTAGCAATCTCTGTTGGAAATCAATGGAATCAAACGTGAACCATAGATCTTCCAGCCACGGCAAACCTATAAGCTACAACACAACTCCTGCAGCCAGAACTATCAGATCTGAAGATACATATGAGAAAGGGATGATACAGTATGCAAATAACCTTATTTAACATACATGTATTAACTCATTCAAACATATGCAGCAAATAGAAAGTAAGTAAGCTTACTTACAATGATCTATCCTTATGATTTCAGAAACCATTCAGGCAGACAATAATTAAGTGCAAAAAATTGGAAAAATAGCAGTTTCACCTCAAATGCAGCAAGACAATGGCAATCCACACATGAAAGGTACTCCACAATTGAGCCTCCAAAGCTTCTCTTTATTTCAACAAATGAAAATCAGTACACAGTTACAATGGCAAGCCCTTCAGTCCAGCTCTAACTAGCTTGGAAGAGGGAGCCTCCAGCAGGATATATACAATTTGCAGGCCATCTAGCCTAGGGGGGCACAATTCCTCATGGAATCAAGTGAAATCAACTGATGGAGAGTTCATCAATGCACAAATGAAGCTGGACTGAGCCTACTTGTCAACCGGGGGCCTTATCTGGCTGACACATCAACCCATACACTGACACATCGGCCCAAAACTCATCCAGATGAGCCAAAACGTGTTGAGGAGAGAGGGAGGGAAAAATTCCCCATAAAGGACGCTCAAGATCAACTCTGGATCTGATTCGATCACCTCCTTCAGTCAAGGATTTGTCAGATCCAGTCAATCTGCTTCAGATCTGACTGATTTCAATCAAATCAGCTGAGAATCCACTAATTTATTGTTTTTGGATTTGCTCCATTATTCATCAATTTATTAATTAAAATAATCAATAATTTATTTTTGGGGCTTTCTGACCCGAGTGATGGAAAATCACTCAAAACTAGGAAATAGCGAGTCCATGGGTTTACATGGTGCTCTTAGCTTGAAAATGAGCACCTACATGACTGAAACTGATTATTTGGCCCACTTTTATTACAAAATCATTTTTTCCAATTAAACTATTAAAGAATAGCCTAAGTTTTGGAAAAATTAAAATTTAATAAAAAACATTGAAAAAACTAAAAAATTGAAAAATTGAAAAACACCTAGGGGGACTTAGACATGTTCATATGACTCAAAAAAGATGTCTAGCATGCTTATACATTGACACATAGACTCTAATAACCTCAATAGGCCCAAATACTAAGCCGACCACCCCAACTTTGGAGGTATGGAGTGAAAAACTCAGAAATTATCAGTCGTTTATTCAACAACCAATAATAACCAAGGGAAAAAACACCCTGGGCTGATCGGATTGACAAATGAAGTCTAAGAGACCGAGTCTTTTACAGACACTATCATGCTAGAACATTTATTACAATTCCCCCATGGGGTATGAACATGTGATATGATACAACAAGCACTTCCCAGAAGTACTTCCAAGGGTCTCTTGAAGTTCGAACAAGTTAACCCTGTCCGGTTCACCAGGCTCATTTGATAAAAACCACTAAGTACAACTTAGGTGGTAACAGGGTCGGTTGCGTACCATTTAGCCCTACCACCTACTATCAAAGTTCATAATGTTTTTCACGTTTCTATTTTAAAAAGATATATTCATGATGATACTCATGTGATTGATTGGAATGTGATCCAGGTCGAACCCGAAGGAGAGTTCCAGGTGGGACCGAAGTGTATTCTCGACAGGAGAGAACTTTTGCTCTGGAACTGTACCATCGGACAAGTCAAGGTGCAATGGAAGCACCTTAGTCCGAAAGAAGCTACTTGGGAACTAGAAATTGATATGCGGGAGGCATATCTAGACCTATTCCAGGATGAGGAAATGGAAGAATAAAGCAGAAAGTTAGTAACACCAATTACGGTGTTATCCTCTAAGGGGAGGTGTATGTAATGCACCTGAAATTAATAATTTATTATTAATTTATGCTGAAAATACTTTAATTATTATTTTTATTATTTTTGACAGAAAGAAAAATAAAAAATTTGTAATGAATTATTATTTATTAATAAAAGATATTGAAGGGGGACAAAAGTGGAAATAGTTGTTGAAGAGTGTGTGATGACCCACAAGAGGAAAAGACAAGTGGTTGAATCCACTGAGTGAGAACTCAAGATGCAGGAGGCTCATAAATGACCAAGTCCTAGGAAAAATACAATATAATAGTATGTCCATAAGCAAGCAGGAGGCTAGCATTGGATGGGGATTGAATCTAATGAAAAAGATGGTGCATTAAGAGGATTTTTCTCTCGTGGTTCAACGGATAGGCTCTGGGGTTCTGGAGTAAGTAACTTGGCTGTTCTTGGAGATGGTTGGAAGGAACGAATTTTCCACTTCTATTTCCCCGGCAGTGGTGCCAGGTTCTTATCCTATGATTTAAATTTACAGTAGGTTGTTTCATTATAGATTTGGAATTGCTAATGTAGCACCTAGTATGCATCGATTAGTTCTATATTGTTTATTACTTCCAATTCTGTTATGTTTTGATTAAATTTATAAATGTTAAATGGTACTTAGGGAAGTGCTTAGACCGGGAACCCATACTTGGGTTAGGGATCTCTCTTAATTGTTTATATACTGGAAATATAATTATGTACTTAACAGATAGTTTACCAATTTATACCTATTTCTTTCCTATGAGATGGATTTAGTTTTAATGTATCTCTATATTTGTTGTCTTCTCCATCAATTTTCCTAAGTTAAAAGTTAAAACTGTTAGTATGTAGGATAACTAAATTTTCTTATTTAATTAGTATAAAATTAGATAATTCATGATAGGGGCAAATTGAGGAATAATCCCTATTTATTTATTATGATCATATACAATCGAAGAGTCCTTTGAATATTTATAGTATAGATCTTTTACTAACAAACTACAATACATATATTACAGGGATAATCACCTACATAATAAACATAATTAATTTATAAACGAATTGAGATGGAGAAGATGAAGCACGACGGCTCCTCCGCGGCTAGGGCCAAACCCTAGCCGCCTTGCGTCCTCCAGGCTGTGTATCTGCGGCTCCTTCTCTCTGCGAGTGCCCGCCGTTGTTGCCTCCATCGCGTCCAGCAGGGCTGCGCTTTGGAGCTGCGATCTTTTGCTACGTTTTCTGCATTTCTCTTCCGCGTTTTTATTTTTTTGCTGCGATTTTTGCCATGCATTCCTCCGGTGGTCGGGCCATGGATTCGGTGGAGGCTTTCAAAGTTCTTGTTATATCTGCAGGCCCTAGGGCAAAGGCCTCCCCTCCTGCCAAGTTTGTTAAAAAGATGGATGAGATCCCTTCTGTGGAGCTCTCCCCTTCTGATCCGTGCCGCATGGCCCTTATGCTCTCAGAAAAAGCCCTCATTGGCAAGTTCACTGGTCTGTGGCCCAACCCCAAAGCAGTGGATCAATGGATAGCAGAACGTTGGAGCTCCCTGGCGCCCTCCCATATCTCTCTATGTGCTGCAGAAAGAGGGTATTTTGTGTTTATCTTTGAGAACAAAGAAGAGCAGGATCTAATCTTCAGATATGGACCATACTTTATGGGATCGAGGGGGCTGTTCTTAGCTCCTTGGTCTCTGGATTTCAATCCTGAAGCAGAGATCACGGCTGCCCCGGTATGGGTCCGGCTCCCCCATCTTCCTCTTCATCTTTGGGGGAAAAGCTCCCTTGCTGATATAGGAAACAAGCTCGGCCGTTTCCTGGATAGCGCGGAACCTAAAGGGGATCAGTTCACCTGTGCGCGCATCTGTGTTGAGGTCAATCTCGAGAAAGGGATCCCTGAAGCCCTTAATCTCACCCTGGGCGAATGGAGTCACATCCAAGAGCTGGACTATGAGTATATTCCCTTCAAGTGCCTCCGGTGCCATGTTTACGGTCATTTCGCGAAAAGCTGCCCCAAATCCCCGGTGACGGTGGCTCCTCCCCCGGCTAATGGGGCAGACTTCCAGCCAGTTGCCAATAGGCGAAGGGCTCCCCGGAAAAAGGACTCCAAATCAGAAGTGCCCTCCGCAGAAGAATCTACCCCAGCTAATAAAAACAGATTTGAAGCCCTTCAAGAACTTGATGACCAGGAACCAGAAGCAGCAGTAGCAGCAGAAGAGACGTTGGAGCCAGGTTCAGGCCAGGAAAAGGAAGCACCAGCAGCAGAAGGGGTTTCAGAAGTGCGTATCCCCCCTGGTACCGCGGAAGACCCCACGTCGGAATCCCTTGGCTCGAAGAAAGATCCCATCGATTTGGGCGGCGAGACCTCAGCCCAGGTAGGGCTGGCTTCCTTGGTCCCATCCTCAGAGGAAACCTCCGACTCTGAAGACTTTTCTGCTCCTTCTCCTCCCCTCACCAAAGGACGCAAGACGAACAAAGAACGCAGAGAAAAGGAAGCAGCCTCAAACATCAGTGCGGGCTCTCAGAAGAAACTGGATCCTTTCATTAAAGGACACTCCTCTCTGCCGGTTTAATGCTATGCTTCTGTATTTTTCTCTGCTCACAATTTGTGAGAGTCTACTCTTGTAAGCAGTACTTTTCTCGAAATAGTTACAGGAACATTTGGGATTCATTTCTCAAAGATCTTTTAAGAAGGCTGACTGTCTTATTTGAGGCAATCAACCTTCTTTTTCAGAATTTCTCCTTGTAAGCTTGGCTGGGCTACAGCCTTTTTAAAATTTATAAAAAAATTTATGTTTCTGTTAAAAAAAAAATTAATTTATAAACGAATCCTTTACAGATTCACAAGTAAACAAAGCTTAGATGCGAGTTAATCAAATCTAAACCAAAATTTCATACATTCCAGGACAGATCGCAAGTGATCAAATTGGGGATTATTAGATCCAAGATTATCTCTATAAGCAAGATATACAATTACTTTATTTAATCCATAATTTAATAACTAGTAGCACCCAACTAGTTTGAGGGAACCAAATCTACAACACATCAAACAATCTATTAAAACAATATTGTTCCACATAAGTCGGAAGACTCAATGAGTCGCTCAAAGCATTAAATAAAATTTTCTAAGTATGGTCATGGATTCCATTACTAAACCAAAGTTTAACATTACATACACATGCATAAGCTAAACCAGTGATGTGTAAACCAAAAAAAAGCCTCACATGAGTAGTATTTATCATAGCTAACTACTGCACAAAAAATGTAAAGACTCCATGGGTCGTATCCAGTTAAAACATTATGGTTGTAAGTCCATTTTGTAATGGTTTCCATTATAAACAAAACCAAACACAATGCACAGTAGAGATAACAGAGCTATATAAACTATATTAAAACCTTCTCACGGGTTCACCGTAATCATATTAATAATATCATTATAAGTTTACAGAGTTAACGGTTTTAAACTTAAAACATTGTTTTCAACAAAACATAGCATGGTCGTAAGACCATCAAGGATGGCAGCCTGTGAACCAACAAATAAACACAAATACAATTCCCAGTAAATACCCTAAGGGTCGTTGCTTATAACATACAGTTAAACAACATATGACACGAATACAAGGTGGCTATAAGTCCATCTTTGATGGCTTCCACTTTTTATTTGAAAACCACATATAAATTCTTTTAAGCAAAACCAGTGGCGTGGAGATAAGACCATCCATGATGGAACCCACAGTATCTTTGCAATCCGCACAGGATTGTAAAACGAATGCACTTAAACCCTTACAAAGAAACAAGGTCGTAAATCCTTCTATAAAACAGAGGGTAAAGCCTCTGGGGTTTAAATGAAATAAACTTATCTTATGTAGAGTTGGAGTCTTCTGCTCTCGGATCCTCAACGCTCAGGTTTAAGTACCTGCAAAAACACATATAAAAACACATTAAGATACGAATTGCTACAAAACTATTGTATGAAAGAAAATGATAGAGATAGGGTTGCTTGGTTTTACCTGAGGCATTTGAAGACATGAGCCTGGGAGGAGGTGACCCTATCGCCTCCCTCTCTAATGCCCTCCACCTACAAATGTTTTTTCACAGTCAAAATCGGATAAATAACCAAAAGGAAAAAAAAATAAAACAAGTTTTATAAACCTTATAATATTACCTTGGCGAGTTGCAGAGAGGGCCGGGGGTCAGCTCCTCCGGGGTCACCCTTATCCCTCCTCTTCCTGCAAAATGATAATGTCCTATCAATTTATGCCTTCAACAAATGAATTCACCAAAGGAAGTTTACAGAGTGCTAGATATTTTACATGGTAAGCATGGCAATGTACACGGTCGAATTGTTGGTAGGGTCGTGGAGGCACGAACAACATGTTGCAGATTGTCATAGAATCTATGGAAGCAATTAAATCCTTGGAAAAAAAATGGCACATTTCCATTAACACAATGGTAACAACTCTACACCATAAACCCTAAAAACATCGCCTTGACAGAGCAGAGCTTCGGTTCTTGTCATTTACATACCAAAATGACCAAATGCACTAATCAAGGTTCAAACAATGGAAAATGACATATTAAAAACCCTATGAAAACCCTTGCCATCTCTCCATACAGGTGGAAGATGAAGATCCACTCTCGATCCAACTCAAGGGACTTGGTTGCGCTGTCAACTCTCATCCATGACAAATCATTTAATCATGGCTTTATGGCCAGGACAATTATGGCCCTTAATCATGGCTTTTGAAGTATCGACATCAAGCTCAAGCCATGTGATAAAACATTAAAAACACAAACCATATAATACATTGCAACAGCCATGTCGTAGAACATGTTAACCTCATACAATTTATAATATTCCAAAAACACATTGTATTATAAATTATAGCCTTTACAGCATATGAACGAAGGTGTCACACTATGGTAAATACCATATTCCTTACAAACTTCATACCATCACGCTTAGGATGGATTAACCACATTGTACCATGAGCTTAGGCTATGGTAAGGCTAATGGCCTTAAACCTTTTAAAGACCTTAATTAATTTTGGATCGGGTTAAGACTATGGATAGCCTCCCAATCCTTAGGGATGCTAAAGACCTAGTAAGAACTGTTAAAATGAAAGCAAGAAAACTGAAAACATCACCTGTGAGTGTAGCTGAACATTATATAAGGAGACAGTCGTTGCCTCAGTTGACAGAACCCGGCATAATAAGCAGAATAAAGAGATTAGTAACTTGCTTAAGCATAAATAACTTAGACTTTGAGTAAACTTCCGAGGAAAAAAAACTTAGAATTTGAGTAAACTTCTTGTTAATTATTGCTAGTGAATGCATGCAAATTTTTTTTTACGAAATTTTAGGCATGTTACAGTATGGGCATGTGGGGTTCCAGGTGGTGATGAAGGAAATGAAGTTTGGATCACCTGCATTAATATGTATTACAATGCAAGCAATGAGGAATTATGAGACCAAGTTGGGGACCAGGGATGATTTTAAGGAATCATACTTATTTAAAAGTGTATAAATGTTGGTGAATCTTACCAATTCTTTAAAAACCAACTATAAAATGTTTGGCGATATTTTTCAAAAAATGTTTTAATTTCCAAGGATTTTATATCGTTTATATAATAAATTGGCGATTTTTAGGGTGAAAAAAGTTTACCCCATCAAAATTGGGCAAAACAAGGCTTCAAAAATTACAAAATGGTGAATCTTTTTTTGGAGAAAACCCCCTAAAAATAGCCCATGGGCTAAATTTCGCCCCTTAAATTATCCATGTTGGGGACTGGTATGAAGCACCTTAGAGCCATTTTGTTAATAGGGATACAATCATGAGTATGATTTTTTGTATAACTAGTATGTTGGGAGAGTGAACAAAGGGATTCTTCCAGCAAAAGCAGAAATGCAAGCACAAGTAGGATGATACACTATGGTCTTGATTTTATCTGTTGTTATCTTCTAGTATATGTTATGGGCTATTTATTCTCGATGGTCTTGGACTAGGTATGTGCTTGGATTGTTTTATAAGTTATTTCATGACAATTTTTCTTATGGTTCGGGTTCATTGGATTCAATCCCCCTTCTTAGTTTTCCTCGTAAGGACTTTTGGCCTTACTTTTTTAATTAATACCATAGCTACACTAACTAATATTAGAATGAGGGGAGGTAGGTACAGGTGGGGGGGTATCTTTGACCTCGGAGGAACAAAGGTCCTCTCTTTTGCATGGGGATTGGGAAAAAGGACAAACAATCAGGACAAATGGGTCGCTCTAGTGCAGGGAATTGAATCCATGGAAGATACCAAGTAATCATAATTTCTAAGTTTTTGGTGATTCTTGGATTAACATTCAGAAGGTGAGGAACATTCAGTCCGGGAAGGAAGAAGCCAAAGGGAGAGTTCAAAAAACAATTATTTCTCATATTCCGGACTTCTTAAGGACTTAATTATTTCATGTTAAGCATACAAATAACATCAAGGAGAATCTGGAAGCCAACAAAGGATCTCGTCTTAGGCAAGGATAATTCTTATTTAATAACCACATTCATTTTTTAAATGGTCCCATTGCTTTTAGAATTAATAAATTTCATTCTTAGAACTAAATTTTGGATTGAAGTTGAGCTTTCCTCTCAAGTCTCCCAAGGTCATAACTCTAAGTTTTTTGGGATGAGCCCTATGGTCAACCGATAAGTTTTCGGTTTTCGGATCTATCTAGATCTCAACATCATTAATTATTGGATAAGGGATGTTTTCTCCTGTGTCCTCATGAATAGTGCGTTGGTTGGGGGCATGTGATCACATTTAATGTGTCCCAACGATCTACCTTATTTCACAACTCCTAGGATCTTTGGCATGTGAATTTTTATTACATATGAAATTATGGATGAACAGGTAGGGTTAACACCCCAATGGACATAATCAGATTTAATATCAAGGAAGTCAGGAATTCCTGCTCTATTCCTATTAGGCAGGGTAAATACTTTCCTGAAACTCTCGGTTCAAATTTCAACTCATTTTCCCTTGAGAGGAGTTGCTTCTATTTTTCAATTTAGGCTTTCCAATTCGAAATGGTGTCTTCTCATTGTAATGAGGATAAGAATAAGGAGGCCAAGGAAGGAAGAAACCCTCCTCACAAGGAACCCTTGGCTTGGGAGGAAATCCTATTTGAAATTTCCAAGATAAAGTGTTTCTTTGAGGATTACTGGGAAATACTTAGGTGCATTTACAAAATTTTCTCAGTGGTATGTGAAGAAAATAAGAAAGCTTCAATGGATATAAAAAATATTTCCACTTGCATGGATGATATAGAAGGAAATGAGAGTGCATTCCGAGGAGATCGAAGAAATGATGAACAGGCTCAGGAATGTGGAATCGCTCCAAAATAGAGGTTACAAGGAATGCCTGAGGAAAATAAATGCCTTAAGCATCTAGCAACAATAGTATATGTAGGTCACCAGTGAAAGAAATGGTAGGTAGTTCAAACAAATGTAGGAAAATTTCAGTGCTATGCAATGGGTTCTAGATGGCCCAAACAACGACGCCAATGGCTCAGAGAAGCAAGATGGAATCTCGCTAATGGATGATGTGTCCACTCTTCATCTTGGCACCGAAGGCAAATAGATCCAGGAATGATCAATAATAATTTCTCTTGTTTATGTTAAATGTCTTTTCGTATAAAACTATGTTTTTTTAAGGTTTTCCCTTATAAGGGAGGTAGACTAGGATATGGAGTTTTCCTATTTTTTGGACTCTTGAAAGACTCTTGGTGGGAATGGATCAGACTTAATTTTTATTGCTT
>LPNX010109773.1:121434-272519 GCA_001517045.1 Pseudotsuga menziesii | reverse complement strand
GATTGTAGTTTACTACATGATCAGATGTGAGTGCTGGGCATGCCTTTCTGACGAGCAGGTCAGATGTAAGTGCTGGGAGAAGACCTACATGAGAGTAGGTTTACAACCAACATGAAAAAGGGCTGGCTCTGTAGAACTTCCTATGACGAGATAGTATACAGTTGATGATGACCAGTGGAGATCCAGATCAAGCTATGATCCAGATCCAGTTATGATGACTCCGAGAGATCCAGATTGAGCTATGATCCAGATCCAGTTATGATGACTCCGAGAGATCCAGATCGAGCTATGATCCAGATCCAGCAGTGATGATCCAGATCGAGTGATGATCCAGATCCAGCAGTGATGATCCAGATCGAGTGATGATCCAGATCCTGTCCAGAGAGATGATCCAGATCGAGTGATGATCCAGATCCTGTCCAGAGAGATGATCCAGATCGAGTGATGATCCAGATCCAGTCCGGTGATGTTGATCCAGATTGAGTGATGATCCAGATCCAGTGATGCCATATTTATGATGATCCAGATCGAGAGATGATCCAGATCCAGATGACTTGAAGATGAAGATGACTTGAAGATGAAGATGAATCAGATGATCCAGTTGATGCAGAGAAGAAGACCAGTGCTGAAAAATTTGTGTCGAAAGAATACCTTCCTAGTTAAGAGGGAGTGTTGATGTATATGTAACTTCAGAATGTATTCTTCTATATATTTTATATTATTGTAACCCGATGTTTATTCCGGGATGTTTCTATTATGTATTTGAGTCATGTGGTCATGCCCCGATGTTCCGATCAGGAGGATTAATAATGTAACCAAGTCATGTCAAGTCATTAGGTAAGTCCCCACAGTTTAGGGGCACTTGAGTTATTATACACTAATTAAGGTGTAGGCTCGAGTAGTAATTATTAGGGTTGAGCCTACGTGTGAAATGGAAACTTAAGTGAACGGACTAATATAAATAGAGAGTGTGTGTCTCTCTATTTATCACTTGTGACTCAGCTCTCTTGCTCTCTCAAGTGTGGCGCACTTTTGGAGAAGGAAATTCTTGGGCTTGACAGAAGACAGAAGGCTGCTATTGTGAAGGGAGTTCATCTTACTGTTTTGGGTTCACATCTTGTGGTGATACTATCTTAGAGGAAGTTGAGGGGTTTTCTCCATTTATGGTTTCCCCTCCTAAAATCTTTGTGTCTCTTGTCTCTTGTGATGTGCTTATGTGATTGATGTGCTTGTTATTCTCTCAGTGAAAAGATCTTAACATATTGCTATCTTAAATGTTGAAAAACTAAAATATACAGGGATATCCCGAGAACTGTGAAAGGTATCCCTTCAGTTACTGAATGGAGTGCGGTATTCCACTCAGGCCTCCAGAACCAATCTCGCGACTTCAACCCTCCTAAGGGAGAGGCCCTCTGGTAAACTGGTGGTGACCGTGCCAAAAAGTACTAGGGGATTTTGGTTCCCTAATTGTACAACAACTATGTCTCAAGTGTAAGTAACCGTGGGGTGTTATTGGAAGCCTATCCCCCCGATCCTACCTAACTACAAAGATTCTTTTGTGTTCCCCAAGTGGGGTTAGAATATTGGTTGAGTTAAGTAGTTTTTTAAGGCTCACTTGAATTAGGTGATAGAGTGTGTGCTCATGAGGTGATGAACCCAAAATAAAAGTTCCACACAAAGGGGAAACCTTCTAATAATAATATTGAATCCACAACTTTAACATGCAAAGTTTTCTGAATTAAAAATGCTGAAATTTCAAAAACAGATTCTGTAAAATGGAACAGAAATGATGTTGCAGAAAAGGCTATAAGGAAGTAGGGCTATAGGTGGAACAGACGGCTATGCAGATGCAAAAAATATTGCAGCAAAGGGGCTGGGTCAAAAACAGGACCGCGGGTCTGTAGCGAAATCGGGCGGTCGGACCGCGGGTTTGAGGGAAACAGGCGTGGACAGGTTGCGGCTTTGGGGCTGAAAGTCACACTCAGGACGCAGGAAAATGGCCAGAAGGCGTAGTCGGGCCGCAGCTAAGGGGCTGAAAGTCATGCTCGGGACGCGGGAAGATGGTCGACAGGCGCGGTCGGGTCGCAGCAAAAGGGCTGAAAGACGCGGTCGGGACGCGGGAAAATGGCCGACAGGCCTAGTCAGATCGCAGCAAACAAGCTGATTAGCCGTGGTTGGATCGCATGTACCAGAATTGAATCCATCGGCAGGGCACCGAAAACGGTCTGATAGCCACGGTCGGGTCGTAGATAAAGGCCTGAAAGACACGGTCGGGACGCGACTGCAGAGGGAAAAAATGCGGTTTACGGTGGCCGAAAGGGACAGCCGAAAGGAAAAAGCTAAATAATTTTTTAAACTGAAAACAGAGATTCAAAAGGAAAACCAGTGGAGTCACCAAAACTGTGGCTAGGGTTTTACCCCTAGCTTGTGCGAATGAGCACCTACTAAGGAGAAGTGAATCCTTAGTAGTAGTTTAGTAAAATGAAAATGAAAATGCTAAACAGAAAAAACGAACTACTCTAAATATATGCATGAAACAAAACAACAAAATGTAAAGAATGGTTTTTATATTGATATTACCTCCAATGTGGAGGTTGATGAAGCCCGTTGCGGTGATCCGAGAGGGTTGCTCCGAGCTCCTGCTTGCTCCTTCTCCTTCTCCAATGGTGGAAATGGGCCAAAAGGGGCTCTCAATGGTGAAAGTAGCTCAAGGGTGAGCTAGGGTTTCCAAAGCTGTTTTGGCAGAGTAAGGGTGCTTATGACTGTGGATGTGAAATAAGGGGTCTCCATCACTTATTTATAGTTTTTTAGTGGTGGAGTGATGGCCCATGGTTTTGGAAACCATACGGTTTAGGGTAGCTGTTAAGGGTTTTTTCCTCCTTTTCCTCATTATTTTATATTTTTTCTTCCCTTTTAGGGGATTTTTGCTATTTTTAGAGGAATTTTGGATATTTTTGGAGGAAAATGCTTTTTGGAGGCTTTTTAAATGGTTTTATGGTGTTTTGGAGGCATTTTAGGCCTTTCGGAGGCTTTTTAGTGGGATTTTCAGGGTTTTTAAGGGAAATATGGTAGGAAAATGGACAAATGAGCCATGTAGTGGGGTAGATGAGGTAGTGAACACTTTTTGGGTGTTAACATTTCCCATTCAATTCCTAGCAAGGCTGGATAGGGGTTGCTATCATCAATTATTTCAATCACTTCAAAATCTGTTAAGGTACTGACTCCATCAATGTCTACTAGGACACTAGGGAGTCTTCCTAGGGGCACAATATTCTGTTGATTGGCTAATATCAACTATATAGGGGACCATTGAAGGGTAGGTTTTCCCATTTGTTCCCATGTCTGCTTAGTTAGGACATTTACTTCTGATCCCAGGTCTAAAATGATATCAGTCATGTCATACTCTCCTATCTGAGCATGCAATCTCATTTCTCTTCCAGTTCTTCTAACTCTATTAACAGATTTTTCTTTACCAGAGCTTCAATGAGGTTCGCAAGAAGCAATAACTTTCTGTAACTCATTTAAAGCATTCTGATTTCTTAAGAGCTTCATACAACTCTGTAAAAATGATGACAGTGTACTTACTTTATCCGTCGAAGCTTCTTGAGACTGTAACTACTATTGATACTGTTGCGCAGGTGCTACTGATGTGCTCGGATCAGCAAAGTCTTTTTTGGCTTCCATAAATGTTTCTTTTTCTCTTCCCACATCAAAGTTTGGAAATTTCTCTGGTGTCTTACGAACCCAAGCCTCATCAAGTTGTTTCTCCTTATTCTTCACTTGCATCATAGCTCCACTCCTTGTAACAACGTTAATGGCTAGGACAGGTCTTTTCTCTACAGCAATCATCTGAATATTCTAAGTAGGAGCACCATTTCTTTCTTGTATCTTGGCTATCAGCTATGGGCATTGCTCGATCACATGATCAACTACTCTACAATAGTGACATGTCGTAGTTGGGTTCTGATAGTCTCTAGCTAGATGTCTTGCCTGATTGCAATTATAGCAAATAACCTAGCCTCGATCTCCTCTAGGCATACCACCATGAACATGACCTCTGAAACTACCTCGACCATCACAGTAACCATATCCATCATTACCTTGTGCATCATTTTGTACCCTATAAGCATCATAGGTTCGCTCTCTCATAAGGTCAAAGCTGCGACATTCATCTTCATTGTGTTGAACTGACTTACATAACTTGCAATAGGGATTCTTAGGTACTTGCACATATATCTGCAGCAGATAGCAGTCTTCATATCGATGCTGGCTAGTTGTTCTACAGATCTCACAATATAGAACATTAGGGTTAAACAGGTTTGGTGCACCAGTATTCAGGTAATTTATTAGCACAAAACACTGTTCCTTGTCATTACCTTCTATCTTACATCATGTACACCAAAACTCTTCTTGAAGGGATTTCCCTTTTTTCATGTCGCGCAGCTCCAAAGCCATTTCTGTTAACTATGCTTGTATTTGGGCTATGCCAAAATTGTCTCCGACAGGAGCTGTTTCAAGTTTCATAGCAATTTCCAAAGCTTCTTGTTGATCAACAACCTTCTGTTGCATAAGTGGAGTCCTGATATGAGGTAATAGGGCTGAAATGAACCATTCTTTATGCTGTGCTGGTCCAATAGTGAAACTAACTTGATCTAGCAGAACCTTGAACTTTTGATCAAAGTGCCAAACTGATTCACCTCACCTCTACTGAATCTCTTTCAGTTCAGTTATACACTGTGACTCTGATTTAGGCTTCTTGAACTCTTTGATCATTGTTGTTTTAATATCAGCCAAGACATGGTTCTGAGTACTAGAAAACTTCATAAACCAGGTCAAAGCTCAGTCTCTGAAAGAAGTGACTAGTTGCGCTCTTTTTATATCTTGATCCATAATGTTCTTAGCAGTCCAAATAGCTTCACATAAGAACCAAAACTGCTCTAGATCCTCTGATCCAGTTCCTTTGAATACTGTGAGCTTGATATCATCATTCATATGGGCCATAGTGGATCAAGGGGGGGAACTTACTGGGGTAGACTAACCTACAATAGGATGACTCAGGCTAGGGTTACTTTCAGACTATGACAGGTTCTCGGGGGTAACATATCCTCGCTGTGGAGTTATAGGAGGGTTTCTAACAAAAGGGGTTTCTTCAGGTTCAGGGTCTTCTGGAATTAATGGGAAATAACTAGTATTCTAGCCTAGGGTATAGAATCCAAAATATCTCTTGTATCTTTTACCACTTCGAAGCAAACCACTTTACTCATTGAAGTCACTTTCACTTCCAAACATAAGTTAGTAGCAATAAATCTAGCAATCTGATTCTATAAGCAATATGCCCTTCTCAGCCAAGAGCATTTTAATTTGTAGACTAAATGAATTTAGGTACTTACCCCTTGGTCCTTTGAAAAATTGTCTTTCAACTTCGCTAAAAGAGGTACTTGTGTCGATGGCAAACTCTGTCACAAATGCTTCAAGGGTTTGCGTTGTCCAGAAATCAATAGCTCGTGATATCGCGTTGTTTACCCTTTTCAATATGTTAATTCTTGCGGGGGTCCAGTTAGGAAACTGATCTTCCTTGAAGTTTGTCTTTCTTTCTGTCAACCTGGATAACCACTGGTGCAATTCTATGTGGATACTACTGAAGAAAATTTCATAAATATCAGTAAAAACGTACCTTTGCAAGAAGTCGTCTGAGCTACGACGAGGATCCTTATTTTCTTGTTCAGTAAATTTTAGATAGGTAGCTTCAATCGAGTCACTGATTTCTTTTACTGAGGGCCTCCAAAACATAGCCCTTCAGGTATGACATAGATCCCTCTTTAAGTAGATACTGAGTTCAATCGACAATGGAACCAATTTGTTGGGCTTAGGGAAGACCCGGGTTTTATACTATTATCTTCACACCAACAAAAAGACCCACAGTGTTGGCTGTTTCGGCAACAACCTATGAACAGGTTGCAGTCTCACCTGAAACAGCTATGGGGTGCCACAGAATCAGGTTTCTACAGGCAAAAGAGGGATATTACTGTACCTTTAGCCTTAAAAAATAATAATCATGCAATACAGAGCTTTGACTTTTACTTAAATAGCTTCGCAGTTTAGATAAACAAATAGTTTCTTGCTTAACCCTTAACTGGGAATTCATAGCGAAGTTAATATTTAGCAGTTCTCTTACTTTATCATTTATCTACTTATCAATGCATAAAAAAAATAGAAACAACACCAAAGAACCACCACAATGCAAGATATACGTGGTTCACCCCCAATGTAGGGGCTACGTCCACAGAACTACGTTTATATTCAACTCTTTACAAAAATCACAGTTCTGATCTGTGCACTCAGCTGCAGAGGTCGTCCATGTACACAGCTGGGACTTAACCTTAAACCAAAATAGGCCTTTGCCTCAAATTATCATCATAATATAGCCTACTATAACCTTACTTGACTCCTTTACATAAGTGTCTTATTTATACAAGTGCACTATTACAATACCATGGACTTAAACCATGGGTACCCGAAAATCATGGGACATTTACAAAAAGAGGGACTTTGACTCAACCTCAACACCCCTAAGACTATTTTGAGTCGCAACTCCGCTTACAAGATTCCATCAAAACCGTGGAGTTACCAAAATTAAGGACCATTAAGGTCTGCGCCCCAACACCCTTCTGTCGATCCACCAATTCCACGACAGCAACATGCTACAAATCCACCAACGCTTAAGAATATATTTTTTTCAAATCGAAGGAAACACTCTCAGTCAGCCGCAATAGCTGGTGTACTTCCTCATTCCCCATGTCAATCGCAGTCAGAGGAACTTGAACGTTCCTAGCCTAGGGCTCGTTACTGATCGATAGGACTTCATGCATCACATGCCTCATGGATGTATTCCTAGAAACAATATTAAAAATAGAATTCAACTTATATTTCACCTCATCAAACCCTTCTTCTTTGGACTCATGTATCCTTTTTGTCACATCCGTAGAGGAGTCACTGGCTGCTTTGATGAGTTGCTGCAGTTGGTCTTCCAGTCTTGATCGGGTGTCACTTCCCACATCGTATTCTTGGTGCCATTTGGTGTGAGTCTCCTCCTAAATGCACTGTTCTTCTACCTCAAGGTGTGTCGACAACTCATTGTTAGAGTGATGAACACTCAGCTACTTCTAGGTAGGTTCTTCTGGGGAATCAGGTGGTGGCTCCTTAGTGAGTTTCTCCTGACTCAGAGGTTTGCACCATTCAGCTGACAACTCTTGAATAATAACATCCAATTCTTCATCTGTGACTTTGTAAGCCAGAGGTAGCCACTACTTGTCGAGGTCCCACCATTCCTGAACATAGATGGAATGAGGCCCAATAGCAAACTGAATGAGACATTGATACTTGGTTACTGTGTAGTTAGATAAGTGTGGCAATTTTACAGCGGCAACTTACATCACATCCCAATAGACCCAAAAATGGATCACATGGTCTATCTGTCGACTAGGCTCCTCAACCCACCACAAATTCTCATAGTGTGCCCCTTGGCACACCTTCACCACATACATTGCCTTTGGCTGATAATCTTCAAGTTCCATCCACGTGACAAGTGCAATAAGAATTAACAGCCATCTATATGAAAATGTATGCCCAAAATGAGAAGGCAGAGCATCATTGGGAAACTGGTTAATAAAAAACAAATACCAATTCATTTGTACTCCTTCGATGAATTTTGGAGTGCATGCAACGACGCCCGAGTTACACTGGACCAGTCGATTTCCCCGAACAACCTTTCTCACCAGAATGTGTGCCCAGATCTGCACCTCCTGCTAGTTGATGTTATCAATACAATAAGCATGACCATCATGCTATAATCCACAGCACTCCTTCAGCTGCTTGGCAATATTTTCGTCAGTATCCCTCCCATGGATATACTTTGTCAGATCTTCCCCGACCTTTGGTAATCCTGTAATGCTCATGATTAATTCGAGGGTGACCGGAATGGGCTAATTAAACCAAAGTGTCTCACCATGAAAACAGGCCAAAATTTGTTTGAAACAGACATGGTATTCATTCAGTCGCCCAAAGTGAGGCATATTGATGATCCCCAACAATCCATAGTTGTTCAACCCACTTGCCCAAGGTTGAGGAATCCGCTGAATTGGTGCACCAAGCCCAGTCGAAATTAACTCATAGGGCTCATCTCGGGCATCTTTAAGTAGCAACAAATCATGGTCCTCAAACTTCAACCTAATCAAGGTAGGGATGATATTGACTGAGCACGTCATCCCTTCTGGCAATAGTGGATATTTTGGTGGATACTTCTGATTCTTTATAGGTTTCCTCGACTTCACTCTCAGATGCGTAGGAGTGACATATCCCAAGATATCATGAACATAGATTCCCTTGGGCATCATAGACTCTATATATTTTGAGCTCGATGGCCCAGTCTATGCAGTCCCTTCTCCTTCCACTCTAGCCAAAGTGTGGGTGTGCCTCTTCTGCGGTGGTGTGGAACTGAGCTTTTGAGCCTGTTGCTTTCTCTTGGGGATGGTTGATGATCCTACTGGAATTCTCATGACTTCTTCTTTGATGGCCATGGGATGAATGGGGGACTCTTGCTCACTAGAAATATCAATTTTGTTAGGGTCGCTCAGCATGCCTCACTCCTTAAACCTTATAATGCACCCGAAGATGCTGCACCTTGACTCTGCAACTCACCCAAAGCTGACAACACAACTACACAAATCCCACTCTTCTCAACACTCTACTTGCTCAATTGAACAATGTCATCCTCCCATGTCCCGTGTGGCTTTTATAGGCACCTCCCAATTCAAACTCACCATTGCCAAATCTATGATCTCCATCATGAATAAATCCAGTAGTAATGACACCAAATATGTTAGCAATCTTACCTTTCTAATGGTTGAATCAGCCATTAATGTGCATTTCTTCAACAAGCACCACCATCTAACTATTTTAAATACCTGCATTTATTACTGATTTGACCAACCCATAGCCTTGCAGCTATTGCAAGTGGTCATCCTTTCATCATTACGAACTCTAACCTTGCGCAACCTCTTCCCCTATCCTCGCCTTGCTGTTATCTAAAAAAATATTTCTTGTTTTTTTTTTCAACACCTCAAGTAGTGTGCATCTTTGACCCCATCCCATAGGGCTTCAAGTGACTCCCATTGATGAGCTTTGACAATACTGCACCATCGAATTGTTGCAACTGATCTGCACCTCCAGAAGTAATGGAATGAATAAGATACGGACCTAACTAGTGCATATGTAACTTACCTGGATTCTTCATGACCTTGCTGTCGTATAACAGCACCAAATATCCTTTCACAAATTGTTTTTTCTTAATGTGATGACCATGCCATGCCTTCTTTCGATCCTTCGCAACCCGCTGGTGGAAGCCCACGATAAAACAGTCTTCTTCAAGCTGGACCAACTGTGCAATGCTCTCTTCTAATGCCTCTGCATTATCTATGCCAATCTCTACAGTGATGTGCATACTAGGAAAAATATATTCCATGGGAATGACCACCTCTTGCCCATAGACCAGTTTAAACGGTGTCTTTCCTGTCAGCCATTTACAAGTGGTGCAATAGGCCCATAGCACTATTGAGATTTTCAAGTCCCAATCATCGCGATTAGCATTACATACCTTCGTCAATGTTGTTTACATAATTTTGTTGAATACTTCAACAGTCCCATTTTCCTGTGGATGGTATGGTGTGATTTTCTTATGTTGCACCTACAATTCCTCAGTGAGTGCTCTCATGATGAGGTTGATAAAGTGACTGCCCTCATCACTCATCAATCATTTGGGACACCCAAACCGTGTCACAATATGCTCAAATATGAACTTCGTTGTTGTCACAGTGGTATAATCCATAACTGGTGTAGACTTGGCCCACCTGGTCAGATAGTCAATTGTGGTAATGATGTATCGCACATCAGTCCTCTTCCCTGGTGGCTTGATAGGACCCACAAAATCCACAACCCAATTATCAAAAAGTTGTAGAGTTACTTGTGGTACAAGTGGCATCTAATCCCACTACGATGGTTTACTAATGCACTCACAGATGTCACAACTCCTTGCATATTCTACAGCATCATTATGCAACATAGTCCACCATAGGCCAATGCGCATCACCTTTCGTGTAGTATCCCTTCATCCATAGTGACCTCCTATTATTCATGCATGTGCTTCTTCTAGAATGGGTCCCTACTCATGCGGTAAGATACATCGTCGCAAAATTTCATCTGGGCCAAGCTTATATAACTACCCAGCGATCAACTGGAAATATGAAGCATTTACTACCAACTGCTTCTTTTGACTAATTGACATGTCCTCTAGGGAGACACTAGTGGCCAAGAGCTGAATGATTGGGGCATAATGATCATCTGCAATGTCAACGTGGAACAGTTGTGCATCTAGAAATCTGTCATCAATATTGGTCAGTTAATAATCAGTCTCAATGCGAGACAGGTGATCAGGGCTAGTGTTGAACTGTCCTGGTTTCATAACTATTTCAAAGCCAAAATCCTGAAACAAAAGTAGCCACCGACAGATTCCCCCCCCCACCAACATAGGATTATTGATCAAGTACTGTAAAATAGAATGATCGATGAACATCTTGAAATATCTTCCCAACAAATAGTGGCTAAAATTTTGCAAGGCATAAACCATCACCAAGCCTTCTCTTTCAGTCGTTGTGTAATTTTGTTATACAAATGAAAAATTTCTACTGGCATACGCAATTGGGTGATCCAGGTCGCCCTCTCCTGGTTGTGCAAGGACAACCCCCAGTGCAACAGAAGAGGCATCGACATGCACGTGGAACTCCTTGTTCCAATCTGAGAATACTAGTATGGGCACAGAGGCCAAATTGGCCTTTAGTGTGACAAAAATTCCTTGTCATTCTTGATTCCATTCAAATGAAGCATCTTTCTTTAGTGGATTCTCCATAGGGGTAGTAATCATAGCGTATCCTTTGATAACATTTTAATATTACCCTGTATGCCCTAGCATCGCCTAAAGCATCTTCACATTTGTTGGTGGTGTCAAATTGAGGATTAGTGCAATCCTTGTTGGATCGACCAATAGACCTTCCTTACATACTATGTGCCCGAGTAGCAATATGAAGGTGCACAGAAAATGCATTTCTTAGAATTTGATGCAATCTGATGTTGTCGACACCATTCAAGCATCAATTGCAAGTTGTCGAGGTGATCCCTGATTATCCCCTATACTGTCCAATCATCCATGTATACTTGCAGAAACTTTTGAATAAAGTCTTTAAACACAGTGACAACTACCCAACAAAATATTGCTGGTGCATTATTCATCCCAAAAGGAATGAATGTATATTGAAAACAACCCCATTCGGTGACAAACGTGGTCTTATGATGATCCTCCTTTGTAATCTAAATCTAGTGGTACTCCAAAAATCCATCTAGGAAGGAATACATCTCCTGACCGCTTACTCCTTCAAGGAACTCATCTGTAAAAGGAGTTGGGAACGGATCATGCACACATGCATCATTCAACTTACTTAGGTTGGCGCAAATGCGTATTTTGCTGGTCTTTTTTATCCTAGACCACCATAGGGATTATCCACTCTAATTATTCTACAGGATCGATGATCCCAACATCCAACATTCGGTCTATATCATCCTTCACATGGTCCTTGTATCATGGATTCAGTCGATATGGCCTTATCATACAATTTTTGCATCTGGTTTCAATAGGATTTCATCTCCCCCATGTCCCCTAATATCCCTTTCATTTCCAAAAACTGCGTTGGAAAAATATCATGGAATTCATGTAGAAGGTCTGTGATTTTGGCCATTGTCTCCTCATCCCCAACAATAGAAAAATTTGGGTTCTCTTCCAACCCAATGTTGACTTTCCTAATCTTCAGCGGTAGACTCATCAAATCTGTTAGTTTGTTTGGTGCTGCGACATCGTGTCTTCCTTCTGACTCTGGAATATTAACATTTCGCAACTCATCATCATCTTCGGGTTCCCTAGAAAGGTTGTATCATGTCATCATGGATTGTATTGAGAAGTGCGCATGTGGATCAACTGGGTATGCGATAGGGACGACTTTCAACACTAAGTCGTGTATGATTTCCAATGCATTATGTACCTATGGGTTGTTGATGTATTTGTAACTTCAGAATGTATTCATCTATATATCTTATGTATTTTAACTCGATGTTTATTCCAGGATATATCTATAATGTAATTGAGTGATATTGTCATGCCGAGATGTTCCAATCGGGAGGATCAATAATGTAAACAAGTCATGTCAAGTCATAATGAGTAACCCTTAGATTTTCTAAGGGTTAAAGTCCTTGCAGTTCTAGGGCACTAGGGTTATTAGACTCTCCTAGTAGAGGTCACAGCTGGTATGGTTTTAGTCATGTTGAGATTAGTATAGATAGAGAACTGGAGTCTCTATTTATCACACAACTCATCCACACTCAAGTGTAGCGCATAGTTGAGGAAGGATAAGACACTGGGGCTAGTCAAGAAGAAGATTACTGCTGTTGGGATTTCTCTTACTGTTTTGGGGATTTTGCTGTTTTGGTGCTGATTCTATCTCTGAGGAAGTTGCAGGGTTTTCTCCTTTATGGTTTCCCTGAGGAAAAACGCTGTGTTTATTGTCTCTTGTGTTTGATTTCTATACTTGTTATTCTCTCAGTTAAAGATCCTAAAAATGCTAGCTTAAAGTTGAAAAACTAACATTGTATCAGAGCTAACCTGAGAAGAAGACACTATGCATCTATGAGAACTAGGGATTCCTAGTTTGTGGATATTCCTACACATATTTTCAGCAAAAGTAAGGTGGAAAAACTCTCCTCCTTAGGGCACATCTTTCTGTCAAAGTAGAATCCAATTCTGAGGTTTTTCAATTTTGGACCTGTCACTGCTATTGGAAATTAGGGCTTTTCACAGAAGAGGAATTTTTCAGTGAGCCCAGGCCTCGATTGATCTCCTCCCCAAAATCAAAGTTAGGGACAAATTTCAAGGCATTTGGGTGGACAAGACTCCGGAAAGGAAAAACCCGAATTTCCTCCTGAACCAGTGCTGCAGGATTTCAGCTCAATTTTCAGATCCGACATCTTGAGCTGGTAAGATCTAAGATATTTTGTATTTCCATTTGATATTCTCAATTTAAGATGCCTCATCATACAAATCTTGATGAAAATCTTGAGGGAGCTCATAACTTCTGATCCTGGAAGTATAGGATCTCCCTGGTCGTGGAAGAAAATGAGTTAGACTCCTACATCCATGAGGAGGTTCCAGTTCTAGAGGGAGATGAGGAAAAGGCCTTACATAAGAATAAGATGGTTAAGGCAAAGAGTATCATTGTTGATTCTATCAAGGATCACCTTATCCCACAGGTGTCCTCTGTCAAGACACCTAAAGCTATGTTTGATGCCCTAACCAAATTGTTTGAAGGGAAGAACATAAACTACTGAGGAATCAACTGAAGAATGTGAAGATTGAAAATTCAAAGACTATCCAGTCCTACTTCACAAGGGTTTCTTATATCAAGGAACAATTAGAAGCTATAGATGAAGAAGTCGAGAATGCAGAGATTGTGATGAAAACTCTGAATGGCCTTCCTAGGTCATGGGATTCATTCATCCAAGGAATCTGTGCTAGAAAGAAGTTAGTCAAATTCAACAGACTATGGGAATAATGTTCTCAAGAAGAAGAATGGATAGTAGCCTGAGAAGAAAAATATGGGAAGTGAAGATCAAGCCCTCACAGTTCACTCCAAGAAAGGAAGAAGAGGTACTCATCACTTTAAAGGTAAGAATCCCCATCATAGAGATAATATTAGAAAGAACATATCTAGATCAATATGTTATACATGTGATGAGGTAGGGAACTTTGCAAAATACTATCCTAAGAACAAGATTCACTCTCATAATAAGAAGGGGAACAAAAGAAGACATCATCCTCATGCTGCAGAGAATGATGAACCATAAAAGAAGAGATCCAGATATGAAAGTGAAGATTCTTCAAGTGAGGATGAATATGTTTTGATTTCCGCTCTCATAGGTAACATTACTCATGGTAGTGATGATTGGATTATAGACAGTGGAGCTTCCAAACATATGACTGGATTCAAGGAATCCTTTGTGAGACTGTCAGAACATGAATCACCTCACAAGGTGAAACTAGGAGATGACTACCAATATCCAATAAAAGGTAGTGGGGAATCTTCATATAAACTAGACTTTGGTAAGTCTCTAACAATGAAAGAAGTATTGTTTGTGCTAGGACTCAAGAAGAACCTTCTCTCCATATCAGCATTGGATGCGAAAGGAATGAGAGTTGCATTCATACATGGTCAAGTCATCATGTGGCCAAGAGAAAAGACTATCGATGATGCAGTGGTGATTGGAGAACAAGAAGGAGGTTTGTACAAGCTGAAGGGCCATCTAGAACAAGCCTTGGTCCATGACATAATAGAGCCAAGTGAAATTTGGCATAGAAGTCTTGCACATGTGCATTAAATAGCATTGCCTATTGCAAGTAAAGCTGTTGAAGGTCTTCCAGAATTCCAAGCAAAACATGATGGTGTCCGCAAAGGATGTGCGAAAGGAAAGAATTATACAAACAAGACATTTCCCAGTAGAAAAAGCAAAGAAAAATACATACTATAAATCATCCACTCCGATGTATGCAGTCCTATGTCATCAAACTCACTAAGCGGGTATGCATACTATGTTTCTTTTATTGATGATTTTTCTAGAAAGACATGGGTTTATTTCATGAAGAACAAAGATGAAGTATTCAGTAAGTTCAAGGAATTCAAAGCCTTGATTGAGAACCATACTGAAAAGAATATTAAGACTTTTCAATCATTTAATGGTGGAGAATTCACTTGGAATGAATTCAAAGAGCTATACAAAGAATCAAGGATTAAGAGGGAGTTGTCCACTCCTTATAATCCACAACAGAATGGGATTGCAGAATGAAAGAATAGAACAATCATGGAAGCTACTAGAGCCATGCTTCATGATCAAGATCTTGCTATGCATCTTTGGGCTGAATCTACAAAAACAGCAGTGTATGTACAGAACCATACTCCACATAGAGTACTCGAGAACAAGACTCCTGAAGAAGTCTTCTCCAGCAAGAAACCAGAAGTCATCCATCTCAAAATATTCGGCTGTCCTATGTACATACACATTCCAAAAGAGAAGAGAACAAAATTATATCCTTCTGGAAAGAAGGGTATATTCGTGGGATACTCTGAAAGCTCGAAGGCTTACAAAATCTATTTCCTAGGATACAAGAAGATTGACATTAGTAAAGATGTGACATTTGATGAAGACACAACTTACAGCAAATCCAGAAAGAGACCTACTGAAGAACCTGAAGAAGAAGAAATAGAAGCACCCAAAATTCATGATACAACCATGAATGAAGAAACTCAAGAAGAAGATCGAGAATTTGAAGAACCACAAAGACCTGTAGATCCACCTCTGGATAAGAATCCTCATAAGAGGAAACCTACTTGGGTATGAGAACTTATCCAAGGTGTGGAAAGATATGGGGCTCCAGAAGAGAATCACATAGAAAGGAAGAGGACCAGATCTTGTTCTGAGTATGTATCTTTACTATGTGATTTCATTGATAAATAACCTTCCAGTTGTGAAGAAGCGGAAGAATGGAAAGAATGGAAGGATGCTATGATCTAAGAGTACCAATCGATCATGAAGAATGATGTATGGGATGTTGTCCCAAGACCAGACGGGAAGTCAGTTGTAAATTCCAAATGGATCTACAAGATCAAGCATGCTGTAGATGGTAGCATTGAGAAATATAAAGAAATATTTGTAGCTCAGGGTTTCTCTTAGAAAGAAGGAATAGACTATGAAGAAACCTTTTCACCTACATCAGATCAGTACTTGCTCTGGCTACAGTGATGAAATTGAAGATACACCAGATGGATTTCAAGACTGCTTTCTTGAATGGTGTAGTGGAAGAGGAAGTGTATGTAGAGAAACCACTTGGTTTTGAGACACATGATGGGAAGTCTCATGTGTGTAGATTGAAGAAAGCCCTGTACAGTTTGAAACAGGCACCCAAGACCTAGTACAGTAGAATTAACAGCTTTCTATCCAGTTTGGGCTTTACCAAGAGTAAAGCAGATTCCAACCTTTACTACAAGGTGGAGGATGGCAACCCAGTAATGCTTCTACTATATGTAGATGATCTATTTGTAATGAGTACGGATGGGTTGATTACTGATACGAAGAGAAATATTGCTACTGAGTTTGAAATGAAGGACTTGGGAATGATGCATTACTTTATAGGTATGGAGGTGTGGCAGAGTACACATGGAATCTTCCTTGGAAAAGGGAAGTATGAATTAGAGATCCTAAAGAGGTTTGGGATGATGGACTACAAGGCTATAGCCACACCGATGGCATCGAACCTGAAGCTATTGAGTGATGCTTCATCAGAGTTGGTTGATGCTATGATGTATCATCAGATGATTGGGTCATTGATGTACCTAACGAACATGAGACCAGATATTTTCTTTGCTATGAACACCTTGAGCCAGTTCTTGATAGATCTAAGACATGTTCACTTGATTGCTAAAAAGCATATTCTGAGGTACCTGAAGGGTACAGTTGATTATGGGATCAAGTACAATGTGAATCAAAATATTAACCTAGAGGGTTATGTTGATTTAGATTGGGTAGGCAGTGCCATCGATAGGAAGAGCACTTTAGGGTGTTCCTTTAGTATGGGGTTAGGTGTGATCTCTTGGTTTAGCAGGAAGCAATCCTATGTGGCATTGAGTACAGCTGAAGTAGAGTATGTCATAGCTTGCTCAGCTAGTTGTGAGGCAGTATGGCTCAAGAAGCTACTATTTGATTTATTTGATATCTAGTTGGATGCTACTTGTATACATTGTGACAACTAGAGTTGCTTGAAGATGTCAGAGAATCCATTGTTCCATGACAAGTCAAAGCATATCGATATTAAGTACCACTATATCAGGGATATGGTGCAGAGGGGAGCAGTGAAGCTCTAGTATTTTACGATGGAGGAATAGATAGCTGATGTATTGACGAAGCCATTGGCTAGGGTGAAGTTCAAGTACTTCGAGGATAATCTTGGTGTTCTCCAGATAGAGGTTTCCTCCAAGGGAAAGTGATTAGTCCCATAGCCATTCTGACATGGTGAAAGGATTGTTTCCTTCCATGGTTAGATGTAAGGGCTGAGCCATTATTTCATGGTGAGAGGATTGGTTCCTTCCATGTCAGATATGAGTGCTGAGATGAGTAGCCATTCTAACAAGTAGGTCAGATATAAGGGTCGAGCCATTCTATCACTGTGAGAGGATTTCTTCCTTCCATGTCAAATATGAGCACTGGCCATTCTGTCGAGTAGGATAGATATAAGGGAAATTGCCATTCTTTGAATGGATCTACCTGGTGAGGTACCATGAACATTCAGTCTAGGACTGAGTAGCCATTCTGATGTGATAGATGGATGTGCTCCCACTTGACCAAATTTAAGGGCTGAACCATTATGTTATGGCTAAAGGATTCGGTTCCTTCCATGTCAAATGTGAGTGTTGGCCATTCCGATGAGCACGTCGGATGTAAGGGAAACTGCCATTCTCTAGGAGAATGGAGGCACCTGGTCAGTTACCAGGTAGCTCAGTTGAGGAGGACTGGGGGCCATTCTGATATGATTGTAGTATTAGTTCCTACAAGATTAGATGTGAGTGAAGAGCCCTTCCATCATTGTGAGCAATATGTGTTCTCACCTACGTGGATGTAAGTGCAGGCCCTTTCATCATTTTGGTAGGATGTGTTCTGGCCTAGGTGAATGTAAGTGCAAAAATATTTCATCATTATGGTAGGATGTGTTCCATCCTGGGTGAGAGTCATTCATCATTGTGGTAGGATGTGTTCCAGCCTGGGTGAGAGTCATTCATCATTGTGGTAGGATGTGTTCTAGCCTGGGTGAATGTGTGGAAATATTTCATCATTGTGGTAGGATGTGTTCCAACCTAGGTGACAGTCATTCATCATTGTGGTAGGATGTATTTCAGCTTGGGTGAATGTGTGGAAATATTTCATCATTGTGGTAGGATGTGTTTCGACCTGGGTGGGGGTCTTCCATCACTATAGTAGGATGTGTTCCCACCTGGATGGATGTGATTACTATGCCATTCTGACGAGTAGGTCATATATAAGTGCTGAAGAAGACCTACATGGAGGATAGGCCTACAACCAGCATGAAAAAGGGTTGGCTCTGTAAAACATCCTATGACAAGAAGAATCACGAGATAGCACCAGGGATGATCCAGATCGAGTGATGATCAAGGTCCAATGATGATGATCCAATAGTGATGATCCAGATCGAGTGATGATCACGATCTAGTGATGATAGCCAGTGATGATCGAGATCCAGTGATGATAGCCAATGATGATCCAGATCGAATGATGATCCAGATCCAGTGATGATGTCCCATGATGATCCAGATCAAAAGATAATCCAGATTCAATGACTTGAAGACTCAGAATACCTGAGATGCGGATGATGAGATGATCCAGTTGATACAGAGAAGAACACTAGTGCTAAAAATTGTGTCGAAAGAATACCTTCCTAGTTAAGAGGAAGTGTTGATGTATTTGTAACTTCAGAATGTATTCATCTGTATATCTTATGTATTGTAACCTGATGTTCATTCCAGGATGTATCTATAATGTAATTGAGTCATACTTTCATGCCCTGATGTTCCAATCGGGAGGATCAATAATGTAAACAATTCATGTCAAGTCATAGTGAGTAACCCTCTGATTGTCTAGGGGTTAAAGTCCCCGTAGTTTTGGGGCACTAGGGTTATTAGAATCTCCTAGTAGAGGTCGGCCCTAGTAGGGTTTTATTCNCTCTATTTATCACACAACTCATCCACACTCAAGTGTAGCGCATAGTTGAGGAAGGAGAAGACACTGGGGCTAGTCAAGAAGAAGATTACTGTTGTTGGGAGATCAGTTACTCTTTTGGGGATTTTACTGTTTTGGTGTTGATTCTATCTCTGAGAAACTTGTGGGTTTTTCTCCTTTATTTCTTTCTTGAGGAAAAACACTGTGTTCATTGTCACTTGTGTTTGATTGTTGTACTTGTTATTCTCTCAGTTAAAGATCCTAATAATGCTAGCTTAATGTTGAAAAAATAACATGGGTTGGCATCCCAGAAACTAAACGTCTGCGCAAACAAAATAGACAAATCCTCCCAAGTGTCTATAGTTTTGAGCAATTTTGCTGCTACATACTAGGATCTCGGCATCTCGTCTAAAGTGTGAACAAAAGCATGGACCCACTCATATTTAGGTCATGATGACCATAAGGCCTAACATTCCATCAAGTGACCAGTGGGGTCATTCCATCCATCATATCTCCCATCATGATAGACCTCAGAATCATCGAAATGTACCATCATCAATCACTGACACTGTCCCTAGTCATGAATCATTTGCTTCTGAGTCGCTCACCATCAGGCCTGGGTAGCCTTCAGTGCTACATCTAGGGCCAATACCCTTTGTGGTTCAAACACTTTCTCTTCAAATTATTGAAAGAACTCTACTAATCCCGATATTCCTTCATAAATTGGCAGCTTGACAATCTCATTTTCTACACGTCGGAGAGATTGTGTGATCAACCCACGTTTCCTCAATGACACCTCATGCAACCTGTTTTTTCCAATTTTCCAAAGCATCATTGGAATCAGAGGATGCAGAACTAGTGTTGCACCATTTGAGCTCACCATCAACAGTTGGGTGAATATAATATTTATAGATATTATAGGTGTGATCCCAACTTCTACCGGCTTCATCCCTCATAGGTCCAATATATTGACGTCCCTCTTGAGGGTCCATAGGAGAAATGGCCCTAACATCCTGGTTTTCAAATGTCATAACTCATTTTTTGAAATTGATAACTGTCATGCTATCATTATCCCACCCAATCCCTAGTAGAGTGGGATAGGAACCTCCATCTTCAACTACTTCTATCACATCAAAGTCAACATGCATTTTCATACCTTCAATGTCGACAACCAAGTTTGAGACACGACCAATGGGCTGGACCTTTTCCTAATTCTCTAGTCGTAGATGTATTCGTGACCATCCCAGTGTCAAATTCCCCATCAACTGCCAAGTTTTCTTGGTCATAATTTTTACATCTAATTTGAGATCCAGAATAATAGAGTCAACCTCATAATATCCAATCTAGATATTCATCCTCGTCTCCTTACTTGTCTTCCTCTTTTTCAAGGAGTTCACCCCAGACTCATTCAATGTCTTATCCTAGTTGTACAACAACTTTTCAATATCGACAAGGGCTGTGAGGTTCCTTTCCAGTGACAGACAAATCTTAAAGAACTGCTGTAAGGTACCATGCTACCACAATGGTCCTGGCTATACAGATGGATCAAAAGAAAATCGCATGTCAATAAATAGTAACTTACTTGGATTTCTCCTGATTGCATGCTTTGCCTCAAAGAAACTATCTTTCTCCATTGCAATATCAAATGCTACCTTTTCCTTTCAGCAAGTCGAACTTCCTGACACAATCCATCATCTCCAATTGTCACACCAAGGTGAGTGACAATCCCAATGTTGACAAACTTCATTCATGGTTCGGCATGAATTGTTGCAACCATCCATCCTTGATTCAGGTTTTGAGCTTGATTTAATGGGGGATTCTAATTTAAAGATTGATTATGAGTCTTTGGCAGTTTCTATGGTGGAATTTGAGTTTGTAGTGGAATCTAATTCTACATTTTTAGTTGGTTCTCCATGTGGAACATTGGCGGGTTCTGAGTCTGTGCATTCTCCAACTGAGGGATGTTTCTAGCCTGCCATTTTGCAATCACCTAAGGGAAATTTTCAACATTATGCTCTCTGGCCACAAAGTATGTACACTGCGCATGAGGAAGCTCCCTCTGGTAGTTCCCAAATACTCCACAAGTATAAAACTAGATTGATTATTGACCTCATCTGCAGCCTCCTCCTCATCCTCCTCATCCTCCTTGGAATCCTCCTCAAAATAATCCTTACTAAAAATGAAGTTGGGCCGTCTTCTGTTGTGGGGGGTTTTCTTGCTGGTGCACATAGTGCGTAGCTTGAACATATTGTTACTGAGGATGAATGAGTGGTACCTGATTATACTATGGTCGTGGCACAACCATTGGTTGCACTACGAACTTCGGTTGCAGTTGAAATGGGATAAACTGCATCTAGGGCGGCGGTGTATACTGGAACTACGCTGCTTGTTGTACCATCTATGGTTGCGCTTGCATTTCTCGAGGGTCCTCAACTTTCACAAAGTATGAATCATATGTCCTTTTTTGGAGTAAATCATAAGCTCAACAGTTTTTATCATCATGTCCTACTGATCGAAAAAATGTATAGTACATATTCTCTACCTTGGTAACCATATTTTGCATGTATTCACAGTTCTAATGTCGATGCCCATAGACCTGACATATGTGGCACCATGGTATACCAGCATAGATCAACATGTTCAGAACTCCTAAAAGCAAATAATTTCAGAACGTCGGACATTTATCCTTGGTATGTCCATCTACATGACACTGGGTGCACCAAAGGTCATCACAATTTTCCTTGGCCTTCTTGATATCTTGCAGTTGGAGCGACAGATTGTCCAACTATGCTTGAATCTGGTTCATCCTAACCATAGTTTCTCCTACCAGTGATGCCTCAAATTTCATCACGGTTTCCAGAGCCTCACCCTGTGTCCGAATATTTTGTTGCATTCATGGTTGTCTGATATATGGGACAAGCGCGATAATGAACCACTCCTTATCCTGAACATCGCTCATCTAGAAGCTGACTCAAGCCATAAACATCTTAAACCACTGATCAAAGTCCCGAATTGTTTCATTAGGGAAATGCTTGATTTCTTTCAACTCGGTAGTGTACTTAGCCTCAGACTTCGACTTCTTGAATTGTTCAAATAACACCGTATTGATCTCATCCAATCTTTTTGCGGTACCTCCATGAGGAACCCCAATGAATCTCATGTACCATTATAGTGCATCACCCCTAAGGGTAGTTTCTAGATGGATTTTCTTGACGTCATCATCTACAATCTGTCAGGCAGTCCAGATCGCCTCGCACAAGAACTAGTATTTCTCTGGGTCATTGTTGCCATTTCCATGAAATATTGGTAGCTTCATTTTGTCACCCTCCATTCTGGGACTTATTCCTCTAGCTAGTATTCTACTTCTAGACTGTTGTTGATGCATGGAAAGGTAAGGGGTAGATGGGCATGAATTCTGGTTAGAATGTGAAGGTCGCCAAGGAAACAAGTGGTTGTACAAGGGGAGGGGCAAGGTTTCGAGACAAAGAATCAAGTTTACTATTGTAAGCCCCATTTCTCATAACCAAATGGATCTTTCTGAGGGATCTTGCTTTCCTTCACTCTCATAAAACTCAAGATATAAGCTACTTTTGAAGGAGTGTTGGGTAGGTGGTAATTTAACCTTTTTTAGAACTCACCGACTAAGTACGAAAAAGGTGCACCTTACTTCTTCGGAAGCTAAGAGAGTTATTTTGTGGTATGTTTTATACTTTTCTATCCTCGGGAAACTAAATTGGATGAAAAATTACCCCCTGAGAGTCTTCTTCGGAGTTTTCAGACTCTCTAAACATGAAAACACCAATGAGCATGTACTAGTTAGGGCTCGTAAAATCAACGAATCAGTGACACTAAAGCATTATTCTCTCCCCTCTTCAAGCTTGTCAAAAATGAAGAGAGACTTGAGTTGACTTTGTTGATGTAATTGTAACTTCAAAATGTATTCACTTATATTTCTTATGTATTGTAACCCAATGTTTATTCTGGGATGTGCTTATGTCATGTCATGCCTTGATGTTCCTATCGAGAGGATCTATAATGTAAACAAGTCATGTCAAGTCATTGTGGGTAACCCTCCTATTGGCTAAGGGTTAAAGTCCCCATAGTTCCAAGGCACTATGGTTATTACAATCTCCTAGACAGGTCGGCCCTAGTAGGGTTTTAGTCATGTCAGGAATTAGTATAAATAGAGATATATCCTCTTTATTTATCACACACTCAGTTGTAGTGCATAGTTGAGGAAGGAAAAGACACCGGGGTAAGGAAGAAAGAGGTTACTACTATCGAGAGATCATCTTACTATTTTGGGGTTTTACTTTTTGTGTTGATTCTATCTCTAAGGAAGTTGAGGGGTTTTCTCCATTTATGGTTTCCCTGAGGAAAAATAATGTGTTCATTGTTTCTTGCATTTGATTGTTGTGCTTGTTGTTCTCTCAGTTAAAGATCCTAATGTTATGCTAGCTTAATGTTAAAAATATAACATGGTATCAGAGCTAACCTAAGAAGAAGACACTATGCAGCTATGGGAACTAGGGCTTCCTACTTTGTGGATCTCTCTCCATATATTTTCAGCAAAAGAAGGTTGCAATAACTCTCCTTCTTATGGTGCATCTTTCTGTCGAAGTAGAATCCAATTTTGAGGTTTTTAGTTCTGGACCCGACAGTGTTGCCGAAAATTAGGGATTTTCACAGAAGTGGAATTTTTCAGTGAGCCCGAGCCTGGATTGATCTCCTCTCTAAAATTGAACTTAGAGATAAAATTCAAAGCATTTGGGTGGGGAGAACTCCAAGAAAGCAAAACCCTAATATGCTCCCAAACTAGCACTGTAGGTTTTTAGCTCCAAATTCAGATCCGACATCTTAACCTGGTAAGGTCTAAATCTTTTGTATTTCCATTTGAGGGTCTCATTTGAGATGTCTCATCATACCAATATTCATGAAAATATTGAGGGAGCTAATAACTTCTGATCCTAGAAGTATAGGATCTCCCTGGTCCTGGAAGAAAATGAGTTGGACTCCTATATCAGTGAGGAGGCTCTAGTTCCAGAGAGAGATGAGGCAAAGGCCTTACACAAGAAGAAGTTTGTTATGGAAAAGAGGATCATTTCTAATTTTATCAAGGATCACCTCATACCACAGGTGTCCTCCCTCAAGACACCTAAAGCTATGTTTGATGCCCTAACCAAATTGTTTGAATGGAAGAACATAAACCGGAAGATGAATCTGAGAAACCAACTGAAGAATGTGAAGATTCAGAATGCAAAAACAATCCAGTCTTACTTCGCAAGAGTTTCTTAGATCAAGGAACAACTGGAAGTGGAAAATGCAGAGATTGTAATGACCACCTTGAATGGTCTCCCTAGATCATGGGACTCCTTTATTCAAGGAATCTGTGCTAGAAAGAAGTTAGTCAAGTTCAGCAAACTATGGGAAGATTGCTCTCAAGAAGAATCTCAGATAGAATCTTGAGAAGAAAAGATGGGAAGTGAAGATCAAGCTCTCACAGTTCACTCGAAGAAACCCAGAAGAAGTTCTCATCACCCCAGAGGTAAGTCCTTTCATAAAGATAACTCTAGAAAATATTTGTTTAGAATCAGATGTTATACATGTGACAAGAAAGGACATTATGCTAGAGAATGTCCTAGAAACAAAAATTTCTCTCACAAGAAGAAGGGAAATAATAGAATACATCATACTCATGCTACAGAGGATGATGAACCTTCATCAAAGAGAACCAGATATCAAAGTGAAGATTCTTCAAATGAGGAAGAATAGGTTTTGATTTCCACTCTCACAGGAAACATTACTCATGGAAGGAATTATTGGCTTATAGATAGTGGGTCTTCCAAACATATGATAGGATTCAAGGAATCCTTTGTGAAACTTTCAGAACATGAATCACCTCACAAGGTGAAGCTAGGAGATGACTACCAGTATCCAATAAAAGGTAGTGGGGAATCTTCCTATAAGCTAGACTCTGGAAAGTCTATGAAAATGAAGGAAGTATTGTTTGTACCAGGACTAAAGAAGAACCTCCTCTCCATATGTGCATTATATGCAAAAGGAATGAGGGTTGCATTCCTAAATGGTCAAGTCATCATGTGGCCAAAAGGAAAGGCTATCGATGATGTAGTAGTGATTGGGGAACAAGAAGGAGGATTGTACAAATTGAAGGGCCATCCAGAACAAGCCTTGGTCCATGACACAGTAGAGACAAATGAGCTTTGGCATTAAAGTCTTGCACATGTGCATTTCAGAGCACTACCAATTGCAAGAAAATCTATTGAAGGTCTTCCAGAAATTCAAGCAAAACATGATGGGGTCTGCAAAGGATGTGCGAAAGGAAAGAATACAAAGAAGACATTTCCAAGTAGCAACAACAAGGAAAAGGTAATCTTGGAAATCATCCACTCTGATGTATGTGATCCTATGTCATCAAGCTCACTAAGCGGGTATGTATATTATGTTTCTTTTACTGATGACTTTTCAAGGAAGATATGGATCTACTTCATGAAGAACAAAGATGAAGTATTCAACAAGTTCAAGGAATTCAAAGCCTTGATTGAGACCACACTAAAAATAAAATCAAGACCTTTTGATCAGATAATGGTGGAGAATTCACTTCGAATGAGTTCAAATAGTTATGCAAATACTCATGGATTAAGATTGAGTTTTCCACTCCTTATAATCCACAACAGAATGGGATCGCAAAATGGAAGAACATAACTATCATGGAAGCCGCAAGAGCTATGCTTCATGATCAATATCTTCCTATGCATATTTGGGAAGAAGCTTCCAGAACATAAGTGTATGTACAAAACCATACTCTACATAGAGTAATGAAGAACAACACTCATGAATAAGTCTTCTTGGGTAAGAAACCAAAAGTCAACCATCTCTGAATATTCAGCTGTCTTGTGTACATGCACATTCCAAAGGAGAAGAGAACAAAATTAGACCCTTCAGGAAAGAAGGGTATATTTGTGGGTTACTTTGAAAGATTGAAGGCTTATAGAATATATTTCCCACGATTCAAGAAGATCAACATCAGTAGAGATGTGACATTTGATGAAGACACAGCTTACAACAAATCCAAAAAGAGACCTGCTAAAGAACCTGAAGAAGTAGAAGCACCCATAATTCATGATACAACCATGAACAAAGAAACTCAAGAAGAAGATCGAGAATTTGAAGAACCACAAAGAATTGTAGATCCACCTCAAGAGAAGAATCCTCACAAGATGAAACCTGCTTGGGTATGGGAAATTATCTTAGGTGCAGAAAGATATGGGGTTCCAGAAGAGAATCACAGAGAAAGGAAGAGGACCAGATCCTACTCCGAGTATGTAGCATTACTATGTGATTTCATCAATAAAGATTCTTCCGATTATGAAGAAGCGACAAAATGGAAAGAATGCAAGGATTCTATGATCGAATAATATCAATCGATCATGAAAAATGATGTTTGGGATGTTGTCCCAAGACCATAAGGGAAGTCAATTGTAACTTCCAAATGGATCTACAAGATCAAGCATGCTGTAGATGCTAGCATTGAAAAATATAAAGCAATATTTGTTGCTCGTGGGTTCTCCATAAAAGAAGGAATAGACTATGAAGAAACTTTTGCACCTACTAGATACACTTCCATCAAATCAGTACTTGCTTTGGGTGCAGTAATGAAATGGAAGATACACCAGATGGATGTCGAGACTTCTTTCTTGAATGGTGTAGTAGAAGAAGAAGTATATGTAGAGCAACCACTTGGTTTCGAGACACATGATAGAGAGTCTCATGTATGCAGATTGAAGAAATCCCTGTATGGTTTGAAATAGGCATCCAAGACTTGGTACGGTAGAATTGACAAATTCTATCAAGTTTGGGCTTTACTAAGAGTAAAGTAGATTCCAATGTTTATTACAAGGTTGAAGATGGCAACCTAGTGATGCTCCTACTGTATGTAGATGATCTATTTGTAATAGGTATGGATGGGTTGATTGTTGATACGAAAAGGAATCTTGCTACTAAGTTCAAAATGAAGGACTTGGGTATGATGCATTATTTTCTAGGCATGGAGGTGTGGAAGAATGCAAATGGAATATCCCTTAGACAAGGGAAGTATGTAGTAGAGATCCTGAAGAGGTTTGGGATGATGGACTGCAAGGCTATGGCCACACCTATGGCATCGAACCTGAATCTATTGAATGATGCTTCATCAAATTTGGTTGATGATACAATGTATCATCAGATGATTGGGTCCTTGATGTACCTGATGAACATGAGACTAGATATTTGCTTTGCTGTGAACACCTTGAGCCAGTTCTTGACAGATATGAGAAATGTTCACTTGGTTGCTGCAAAGCATATTCTGAGGTACCTAAGGGGTACAATTCATTATGGGGTCAAATACAAGTTGAATCAGAAGATTAACCTGGAGGGTTATGTTGATTCAAATTGGGTAGGCAGTGCCATCGATAGGAAGAGCACTTCAGGGTGTTGCTTCAGTATGGGATCAGGTGTGATCTCTTGGTTTAGCAGGAAGCAATCCTGTGTGGCACTAAGTACAACTAAAGCAGAGTATGTCACAACTTGTTCAGCTAGTTGTGAGGCAGTATGGCTGAGGAAGCTACTGTCTAATTTATTTGATCTCCACTTAGATGCTACTTGTATATATTGTGACAACCAGAGTTGTGTGATGTTGTCAAAGAACCGGGTGTTCCATGACAAGTCAAAGCATATCAAGATCAAGTATCACTATATCAGGGATATGGTACAGAGGTGAGCAGTGAAGCTCTAGTATGTTGCGATGGATGAATAGATAGCTGATGTATTGATGAAGCCATTGGCTAGGGTGAAGTTTGAGCACTTCAGGGAGAATCTTGGTGTTCTCCAGATCAATTTTTCCTCCAAGGGGAAATGATGAGACCCAGAGCCATTCTGACATGGTGAGAGGATTGGTTCCTTCCATGGTAAGATGTAAGGGATGAGCCATTCTGTCATGGTGAGAGGATTGGTTCCTTCCATGTCAAATATGAGTGCTAAGCCATTCTTATATGACTGTAGGATTGGTTCCTACATGATCAAATATACAGGCTATTGCCATTCTTTGAATGGAGCTGCCTGGTGAGGTACTAGGAAAAATTAGTCTAGGACTGATGGCTGTTCTAATATGATTGTGAAATGTGTTCTCACATGATCACATATGAGTGCATGGCCATTCTAATGTGATAGAGGGATGTGTTCCCACTTGATCAGATGTAAAGGATGAGCCATTCTATCATGGTTAGAGGATTGGTTCCTTCCATGTAAGATGTGAGTACTGGCCATTCTAACTTGGTGTCAGATATAAGGGCTACCACCATTCTTGGAATGGAGCTACCTAGTGAGGTACCAGGAATCCTTAGTCTAGGACTGAGAGCCATTTTTATGTGACTGAGGGATGTGTTCCCACATGATCAGATGTAAGTGCAGAGCCTTTCACAGATGATAGTAGGTGTGTCCTATCAGGCTGGTGGATGTAAGTGTTGTGCCTTTTCACAGATGGTAGTAGGTGTGTCCTACCATGCTGGTGATTGTAAGTGCTATGCCTTTCCACATATGGTAGTAGTTGTGTCCTACCATGCTAGTGGATGTGAGTGTTGTTCCTTTCCACAAATGATAGTAGTTGTGTCCTATCATGCTGGTGGTTGTAAGTGGTGAGCCTTTTCACAGATGATAGTAGTTGTGTCCTATCATGCTGGTGAATGTGAGTGTTGGGACTTTCTGATGTGATTATAGGATTGGTTCCTATATGATCAGATGTGAGTGCTGGGTGGGCCATTCTGAATTGGTGTCATATGTAAGCGCTAAAGAAGACCTACATGGAGGCTAGGCCTACAACTAGCATGAAAAAGGGCTAGCTCTATAAAACTTCCTGTGATGAGAAGAATCATGAGATAGAACCCGTGATGATCTAGTAATGAAGATCTAGAAGTGATGATCCAGATCGAGTGATGATCTAGATATTGTGATGATGTCCATTGATGATCCAGATCTAGTGATGATGTCTAGTGATGATCCAGATCGAGTGATGATCCAGATCCAGTGATGATCTAGATCTAAATATGAAGATGAATTGAATATGAATATGACTTTAAGATGAATATGACTTGAGGACGCATATGACGAGATGATCAAGAGAAGAAGACTAGTGATGAAAATTGTGTCGAGAGAATACATTCCTAGTTAAGATTGAGTGTTGATGTAATTGTAACTTCAGAATGTATTCACTTATATTTTTTATGTATTGTAACCTGATTTTTACTCTGGGATGTACTTGTGTCATGTCATGCCCCAATGTTCCTATCGGGAGGATCTGTAATGTAAACAAGTCATGTCAAGTCATTGTGGGAACCCTCCTATTGTCTAAGGGTTAAAGTCCCTACAGTTCCAGGGCACTAGGGTTATTAGACTCTCCTAGAGAGGTTGGTCCTAGTAGGGTTTTATTCATGTCAAGAATTAGTATAAATAGAGAGCTAGCCTCTCTATTTATCACCCACTCATCCACACTCAGTTGTAGCACATAGCTGAGGAAGAGAAAGACACTGGGGCAAGGAAGAAAGAGGTTACTACCGTTGAGAGATCATCTTGTTGTTTTGGGGTTTTACTTTTGGTGTTGATTCTATATCTGATGAAGTTGTAGGGTTTTCTCCATTTATGGTTTCCTCGAGGAAAAACACTGTGTTCATTGTCTCTTGTGTTTGATTGTTGTGCTTGTTGTTCTCTCAGTTAAAGATCCTAATGTTATGCTAGATTAATGTTAAAAATCTAACAGACTTTCTTATACTCATTAAAATTTAACAACAAATATAAGGAAGAAGTATTCTTTTTGGGTTACAGACGGTGGCAGCATGTCCTCCTTGAAACTACCTCTTTATAAAAATTTTGATACTCATGTATCAATGTACACTTTCGGCTCAACTATTACTTTGAGCTTTCTTACTCCTCCACTTGTCCTTTATACATGGGGAATTTGATCATGTCTCCTACATAACAGGTAAGTTTAGTTGTCCTATATGCAAAGCTAAAAGCTTCCTTGGTTCATCTCTTTGTCATGCTCACTGTTCAATGATTTATCTATGCATCTAATTGTTATCCTGATTCCATCATTATCATATCTGAGTATCATTTGTGTCTACCTTCCCATGTCCCATTCCTAGTCACTCTTGTGATCTGTTGGAGGATCTATTGCCTTCCTCATAATAGTATGGTTTCTCATCAGCACTTCCTGAAGACAAAGACCTAGAGTTTTAACGATGGTACCTTAGGTTTCACTATCATTATTGGTGAACTCCTTTGCTTAATTTTGTTAGTTTCACCTATTGATTAACAATTTGTTGAGTTCTTTCCATGTTCAACTTCAAAAAATCTATTCACATGGTAAGGATTGTACTAGTTCCCTTGGATTTCGATGGTGACCTTAGGTTCACATTTATAACCTAAGTTGCGCAAGACTATGTTTTGATCAGTTACATAGCTTCCAAATTTTGAGGACTCGTCATTTTATATTGTGGCTTCGATCCACTGTTGTAATATATGCAGTCTTGTACCCATATCATATGATGTAATCAAATATTGTAAAGGAGCTAGTGTTCAAGTATATTTAACATGGAATCCTCAGATATGATTTTGTCTGTGACATTGATATGTATTTGTTTTAGGTTCTTCCTCTGTAACCTTGGACTTTTGAGTTCTCCAAGATAAACATTGTAATGTATTTCGGCCATCACTTCCCTCTGACCTCACACATTAGGGGGAATTTGTTATCAGCCAAAATGTCACTTCTCCATCAGAGTGCTGACATTCATTATGTCGGTACACAAAAGGACAATTAGGATTGAAGTGGCCAAAACACTATAGATGTGCATGACCTTTAATGCCTGATCTCCAGACCAGCCTGCTATATTTTTATTCTGAGTTTTGGGTTGCACACATGACTATGTGCATTGCATACATGAGTTTCCTTTAGCAACAAGCATGTCATATGTGCCTTGCCCATATAAACACTCATGTGTACCTTAATTTAACATTAAAAAATATAAATCATGATTAGATGAGATTAGTTGGGCCTTAATCCATAACTATCCCAACTGTCTGAACCATCCTAACCTTCAAAGCCACTCTATTTCCCAATGTATAAATAGAGGCCTTGGGATGGGGCTAATCAATCAATTTTTAAACAGCAAAGTTATGATGGTGGTATACCTTCAGATTCTTGGAGTAGCAAAACTCAGAGTCCTCAGTTGCAGAAGAGTCCTTATGTCAAAAGATGGGTTGTATTCTCACCTATTCATTGTTTGTTAATAAAGAGAATTCTTCTTGCAATCTTTGTATTGTTCTTTTATCATGTATATTGGTTAATGAATGATGTTATTTATATTATTAATATGTGTTCCATCTAACCTCTGATATATATATGTATGAGATATTGCTTGAAGAATCGGCTCTTTGCAAGTGAAGAGAAGCAGCACTAGAATCTTTGGAGAAAGTTGAAGTGAGAGAGGACCAATCTTGGATCAACTGTCATAAACTGGGTAAGCCAAACTCTCTTCCTATTCTCATTTCAATTTTTGTAAAAGTTGATTATCTACAAGTCTAGTAGTAAGTTGGTAACCCTAGACCCTAGGTTACAAGGGTGTATTGTCTTGTACAACACTTGGTATTACGGGTGAGGGCTTATCTCCCCATTTTGTTTTGAACCCTCTTGTTGACTTTTGGTCTTGTGTGAACCCCTTGTTGGTCCTAGTGACAGCGCCCACTCTTCAATGTGGTACCTTGACCCTTTTATTATGATAAGTTAACTTATTTTTTTATATTGTATGACATCTTCACATTTGGTACCCTAGCCTAAGTCAACATTATATTATTTTATATTTTACTCCTAAAATCTAGGATGTATTGAGTAATTATAAAGTCTTAAGCTTGATCCTTCTAGAAGACAATTGAAACCTATAAATAAAGTTTTATATCTCATTATGACTCAAGTTAGAGAAGATATGAGATATTCTCATCTACATATGATACACGGTTATTTATATTTTGGCTTGACATCTAATGGTTTGTATTGCTATTTTTGTCTCCCTCACACGTGAGCATTATTAGGGCTTCCATGAGCTTGTTTTTCTAAGTTGTGACTATTGTTGATATGTTAAAGCTAGGTCATTTTTGTTTAAAGGTTGTTAAATCTAGGTTGTGACTATTTGAAAGCCTTCATGGTTGGTTCGTGACTGGTACAAGGCTACTATGGATGGTCTGTAATTATTGCTAGTATACTAGGGCTTCCATGATGGTTGTCGTGACCTACTAGGGTTGACTTAAGGGCTTCTGTGACTTTCTATGGTTGTCATGAGGGTGTCGAACCTTGTTGTGAGCATGATCAAGGATGTTGTGACCTATGTTGGGGTTGTTAATTCATCATGGGTATATTTTATGGACTGTACCTTCACCATCACTTTGTTGTATGGTGTTGTGTGCTTGTCTTATTGAGTTGTGACTCTGTTGATCATGTACAATGGTGTTATGATCCTATTTGTCTTAGTCGTGACCATGTTGAGTCATGTGAGAGGGTACTGTGAGACTACTATGGTCTTATTGAGGATTCTATGGGTTGTTTATAGGATGTTACCCCAATCCATGTGTTATATTTGCTTGGGTTGTTACCTTATATGTTGGACTATCACTTCTTGTGTTCGACTGCCACTTCTTTTGTTGGACTATCACTTTGTTCCCTGGTTTGTTACCTTATTTTTTGGGCTTGATATTTCACCATGGATTGTCTTGGAGATTAACACTACACCATGGACTATGTTTTGGAACCTTGGACTAGTTTCTAGGATATTAATATGGGGAAACACACTTTTTTGTGTTTGTTTACACCCTATGTAAGGTTTCCCTTTGGTTGAGTAATGTTGCTAAGGGTTCCACTATTTCTTAAAGATACCTTATGAATTTCTATTGGCTGATTTTGTTAGATTAAATTCTACACTTCGTATTGTATTGTTATAAATATAACCTACAAGACTTCCTCTCTCTCTCATGTGTGTCCATGCCCTCAGATAAGGTCCAAACTTCTTCCATTTCAGCAACTTGTCTTTGAGAAGACAAGGCATTACTTGAAATATTTTGACTATAAAAAAGGTCCAAATTAGACTTTATTTTGTTAATTTTTGTTAGAATAATGTACAGTTGTTCATGATGATGCTATTACTATTTTTTTTTCTTAAGTACTTTACAATTGTTATGATTTTGTTTCGGTCGTATAACTTTAACACATGGACCTTTGGGAGTGTTAAAGTTGAAAGAGATGAAACTACCTATTGCGGTATGTTTGTGGGTGTCTCTTCCTCCTTGAGGGTGTCATCCACTATTGGATCTATCCTTGTACCTTTTATCCACTTATATGAGATTTCCACTCCTTGTTGTGAGTCATTTGGGAATATCGTAGATTTCTAGAAAGTTTCCATTGATTGTTATGGGTATTTTTATGGATGACCTTCATTGTTGGGAACTTGTTGAATGTCTCGGTGAATATTGTGGGGTTGATATTGGATGTACTCTACCATTTTCTAATATGTTTACCTGTCTATCCCTCATCACTATGATTCTCTCTCAATTAGGTATGTTCACACCCTAAGGTAAGGGTTAGTTTTGTTCCTATTATTGACTTCCCTCTGAGAGGCAAGAACTAATTTGAGAGCTGTTTCTGAGTATAAGGAAGGTTCTTCAAAATAAGCAAATTATCAAGTCTGGTTGTAAATTAGTTTATTTTATTACTGTTGTTGTCCTACTATAACTTGTGATATTATTTCAGCGTTATTTTAATTTAGATTTGCACTAAAGCTCAATTTCATTTATTTTTGTTAAAAACCCTAATTTTAACAATGATAACCACCATGAGGGATGTATATATGCTTTATATGGCTCCTAAATTTTTTTATCACCAACATATATTCATATTAAACTTCGATCTATCAAGCACTAGGAATGATCAAATTATTTGAGGTGCATATATTTTTTTTGATGTGTAAAAAATTTAATAAAAAAAATTACACAAAGAAATTTGATCCCTTTCAATTCTTTCTAGATCCAAGTAGACTCTTCATCTATATAGTTTTCTTGTATGTGTGTAATTCAAAATTGAGATTAAGTATGCTACTAAATAACTTTACTGAATTTTTCATCTCCCCCATACTGGGCTTAAAGTACCTCACTACTCTTGGTATAGTCATTTGAATATCAAAAATGAAATGTTTTGGAATTATATGAAAGGAAAAATGTGTCAATAATGATCATTAAACACCATTTTAATCCAATATAAGCCATCAGCCAAAAATATTAAAATATTAAAATATAAATAATTTGAGCTACAATATGTTTTGAAATAGTTTTTACTTATTGTTTTGATGATAAGTTGTTGGAAACATTTCCACTAACTCATTCTAAATTGACTATGTAGGTGGTGCAATCTTTCTCATCTTGTTCATATTTGGCATCAGATACTTCTTTGACAATGTTCTCAATGAAAACTAACATAATAGATCATATTGCATTTCTTTTAATGTCATTTTGTCCGAAAGAAATCGTTTCAATTTTGGAACTTGTAGTCATTCTATAATTTTATTCTCGTGCAATGGAACCAAAAATCCTCACCAAGGAAGTCATGAAATCATTAAAGTTGTTGTGTATGCAGAAAGAAGTGAAGCTGAGATTCCATAGAAAAACTACCTTGTATTTGATATTTTTTATTATTACTTTCACACATCCAATTCTATATGTTAATGACATGATAGTTTGTAACCATGTTCAACATTTATCTCTATTGGTTGTTGGAAAACTATCATTATATTGGGAGATTTGTCACACTTTTGTTGCATCTGAAAGCTTGCATGAACTTCTCATCCATCCTACTACTGAACCTACACCTTGTATATCTAAAGTTGTTCACATTATTTACCTATATTGGGTTTGTACTCAAATTTTCATATATGATATATTAGGAATTTACTTATGATAGAGATGGAAATTAATGAAATAATTACTAAGACTCAAAGTGTTTATTAGGAGAGAATGAGTATCTACGATGAGCAATAAAAGGGAGAGTTATTGGAAAGCAAGGTTTGCATATATTGTTAATGGATAGAGGTGGTATTTCTTCTTTTTTTGATGTTATGATGGAACATATGCAATCAAATGTTTTCGCATATTGTAAAGAAGATTTATCTGGTGGTTTTCTGACTATAATTATTGGTGCAACATAATGAAAATTATTTTGAGAGATTACTAAAGGAAATGTGTAGAGATGAATATGGGGATATTCTAATACACTCGGCTGTAAGGAACATTCCTAAGGCTTTATCATCTTATCGCTTGTAAATGTAATACCATCTTGACATTTACTATTCAAAAAATACCAACTATTATGAGTCCATGAATTGGATCTCTTTATGCAATAGTGATCATGTGAATAACGAAATATAATGGAGCTCTATATGCACAAATGATGGTGATTTTGTTGTCATGGTGGTAATCATGTGTTAATGGTAGCATTCATCACATGTATTTATTGTAACCATATTCATACCATGTGTAGAGATATTGATGATGTTTTATATTTATTAATTGACTTTTGTTTAACATATGTTATGTTATTTTATTATAGTCCCCCTTAGTGTAGGTGTTTGTTGGAGGAATAGGATGCTGGATGTTGGATACCATGTATTGATAATTGTTATATGTTTGATACATTTTATTTGATTTCATTAATAATTCTACAAAGGGTGTAATGCTTAGACAAATGCTAGCTCACTAGTCTCATAGATGTGAATGTGTGCACTTGTCATAAACCATACTTGAAATGGTTTTCTAATTGAATATGTTACTTAAAAATATTATAATAATTATTATATGACATCAAAATTTCATAAATTGTATATCAAGTGTTACATGATGGGCCTATGTTATGGGAATAGAACACACCCATCCAACTTAGGAAAATAAGGTCAATTGTAACATCCCTAGCCCCAATGCTCTTAATAATCTACATTTTTTCATTAAGATATTTAGTTTGGGACTTTCTGATGAATAAAATTACTAGATTAGCATTGAAAGATTGAAGTTATACTATATGTAGAGGGATGGAGTAATTGTTCAAGGTTCCTTGATGCCTTTTTGCAAAAGAGATAGGGCCATAATGTGAATCACTAGTCAAAGTTGGTTTCCATGATGTCTAGCCATCCAAACCTTCTGGAGAGATACACTCTTCCGTTGGAGAAGGATACAAACACAATTGGATACTTTGTCAATTATGAGGGAAATTTTGGAGTATGGAAATCCTATAAAACAATATTCCAAGGGATGTGGGGGTGCATAGTTTATGCAAGTTGTAATAGGGAATAGGTATGTTGGTTCCTTTCAACCTATTGTTAAAGAACCTGTGGATGTAAATAATCTAAGGTATCGTGTTGCTGCCCCTAATGGAGAGGGCCTGAAAAAAGGGGTTGTGGTGGGAAAGAGTGTTTCTAGAGAGGTTTTTGAATTTATATCAGACTATCATATTGGTAGAAGTAGACTCTTAACTAATGATGAGCCAGGATTTGTAGGTGTCCCTCCTATATTGATGATTCAAAGTTCTCATTATGCATTTTACAATGCAACAGTCATGGATGGTTTAGTCCCAAAAAACAAGAGCAATGTTCTATTGGATGGAACATTTCACCTCCTGCGGATAGCAAGGTGTTCCACTGGTCTGAATGGTTTAGATCCAGAACAAATAAAGGACAGAGGTTGAAGACTCTCCCTAGAAGCTGTAGATATATGGAATAGAAGGATTTCATAGTTCACTTGTGTACCTGCAAAACAAATCTAAACACGAAACAAATCAAAGCAACCAGAATATGATCTAATAATCTATGTTAGTGACTAAGGAATCTAGCAACATATATATGCGAAATCACAACAACAACATCATATGTGGGACAGAAATCAACTTGCATTAGAAATATGATGAATTTTACAACCAAGCATTAGTGTTGACATGCATCTCCATGAAACCAGCTATTCATCCCCAAAAGCTCCGACTCTAGCTCTCTATGCTCTCTCCAAATGATCTTGGGCCAAGAATCAATCCAACAGCATAACAATACCTTCAAAATTCTCCTCCAAACCATGGCTATGAGCTCATATTTATAGGGATTTAATGGATAGAGATGGTTGAGAAATTATGGGGTGAGGTGGCCTCTAAGATCCTAGGATGAGGGATCTCAAGCTCAAGCAACCCACAATAGTAGGGATAAGGCATTCCACAAGGCTTATCATCTAGAAGCCTCAAGAAACTTCTCTTTTTCCCTTTTTACCCAGGGTACCACGCTTCTCCTTCTATGATAGAGTGGTTTTGGTAATAGCTGCCTAGGGACCAAGGGCAATGGGCGGTGGCACTACTTGTGGACAACCGATGAAAGGTGGTGCAAGTAGGGGTATCGCTCCTGGATAAAGGGGTATGCACGGTGCTGGGAATTTGTATGACAGATTGATGAAAAACCATTTTTTTTTCACTCCAGAAGCTAGGATTTAGGGCAAGTAGGTATGTCAAAAATTTCTTATCACATGATGGTGACAGGATTTTGGTATAACATGATGCCCCCCAAAGCATGAGTCTTAGAGTGATATAATAAATGATATCTTTGAGAACAAGTCATCGACAAGAGATGAAAATGTCAGATCAATCAGAGTATGCAGTCAAGTAGGCATCTGTAGTACATTAGTATGTTGACTCATAGACACAAGTAACCAAACTCATAGTTGCAGACCAATACAAGGCAAATCCATGAGTGGAATAAACAAGAATGGATACTAGAATATAAGATAGATCCATGTGATAGAGAACTCAAACTTGGACATAGCTACTAGACATACAACATAGATCTATGTCATACAGATGCAAATTTGAGCATATCCATGACCATACAAATGTCGATCCATGCTAGATATACAAAACTCCATTGCAACCTAGGAAAAAAGCAATGAATTCTTTTAAACAAATGCCTAGGGTCTTCGTCTCGTCTTCCACAAAGTACGATTCTATCCATGTGATTACAATGATCTAAATTCGAACATGGTAGAAACCACTTGATTATAGGCCAATGATGTGAACCGTTAACAAGTGCGAGGGAGATCACCATTAATGTCAATGATTCCCAAGGTACCCTAGTACAATCTACTAAGTGGGAATAAATGTCTTGATGTCAAACACCCAGTCAATTATATTGATCAAAGGTCAATGATGTGAAACTATGTCGAGAGAGAGAGAATATGTCATTAAGGCATACAAATATCAAGGTACTAAATATTTTTTCTAAGACTATTTTTTGGATGATGAGCTGATGTTGACGGGAATAGTCTCATCGAAGGAGGGCCATGATGAGTCCCACATCGATGAAATGAAACTTCGAACATAGTTCTGGAATGATGTCAATGTAGTAACCATATGAATAACTCAAATATACTGACACAAAGACTGTGTATACTATAGAGGTAAAACTTCTTTAGATCCCCTTTGAACATCGGGTGGCACAACAAAATGACTTGGCATCATGACTAGACAGGATAGATACACAATACGATAGTGGACAATGCATTGTTTTGAAAGACTCAAAGGATTGACATGACTCATGAAAGTGGATCATCATGGAGATCAGTTGAATACCCAATTGACTGACATGAATGTGTAGATAAGTGCCATGTTCAAAGGTAATGACAAACAACTGCCATTATTTACAAAATGATTCCCTTCCCATTTCCCCTGTCATGATTGATGAGTGCCTCTTTTCAGTTTTATGAGTTCAAAGAGGGTAACAAACACTCGATATAGCTTATCGAAAGACAAGTCCAGACTCATGTTTTACAAACCTGAGAGAGGAGGGGTTCGATCCCAAACCGAGTCTCTCAATGTTTAATTTAACGAGTCCACTGAAAGAAAACTCGGTATCATTCACATTTAGAGAGTTTAAATGAATACAGAAGAAAAATCCAAAGGGGCCCTTTTTCGTATGATTTAGTCTCTAAGGCATGAAAAAGTGTAAAATCATACCTTAGAGAACTCTTCCAGTCATGATTGGCTGGAGTGTTCCTTTCTCGTAAATAGTCCTATCCGAACCGGAAAAGAGATAACCTACCGTCGGAAGGATGACTCTTCAAATACTTTAACAAGCATGAAGAAGACAAGATCACTCAATGATCTTTTCGTATTTAGGGAGCTTGAAAAGAGTTTAAAGAGAAATCCATTAACCTTTTTCATGTTTGAATCCAGAGCATGAAAAAGTAATAAACTAAGCTCAAACCACTTTTCATGTTTGAACTAGAGCACAAAAAATGAAAAGTAAGCTCAACACCATCTTACTGTTTTTAATGAACTCGAAGATCGGTTGAAAGAATGCTCAAGCATTGGTTTCATTTTTATGCAAGCTCAAAACCAATGAGTAAACTATGCTTGAAAAATCCCATTAACATGCTATACAGAGGTTGGAATATTTCCCATGGCATGATTTCTAGCGAAGCTTACCCCTAACATGGTTGCTAGCGGCTCGTCATGCCCCCAAGCTTCGTTTCATGGGACGATTATTCTTCCATACCCAACCTAAAAACCTGGTTACTAATGTGAAAATGTTCACTAGGGGGGTAGGAAGAACGATAATCGTGAAGGCAAAAAGAAGGTTCAAGTTTTTACACTAAAGTGAATACTCGACTCAAGGGAATGGGATCGTTTCATTTTTTATGCAAGCTTCAAATAGAAGGTAACTATGCTTGGAACATGGTTTCATTTTTATGCAAGCTTGAAACCAAAAACATAAACTATGCTTAAGGACATCCTTTTCATTTTTTAACAAGCTTGACATAGAATGGGAACTTTACTCAAATATTGACATGATGGTCAGGTGTTGTTTCATTTTTTAACGATCTTGACACATAATGGGAACTTTGCTCAAAACATGGTTTCATTTTTATGCAAGATTGAAACCAAAAGCGTAAACTATGCTTAAGGAGTGGTTTTATCTTTTAATGAGCTTGAAACCAAAAGTAAACTATGCTCTAGACATGGTTTCATTTTTATGCAAGCTTGAAACGAAAAGCATAAACTATGCTTGAGTGGTTTTATTTTTTAATGAGCTTGAAACCACAGGGTAAACTATGCTCTCGATGTGGTTTCATTTTTATGCAAGCTTGAAACCAAAATCGTAAAGTATGCTTAAGGAGTGGTTTTATTTTTTAATGAGATTGAAACCAAAAGTGTAAAATATGCTTTAAAACTTGCTCCTACCCAACGTGATATCCAGAGGTTGGTAGGTTTCCCCCATTTCATAAAAGCTAGCGGCTTAGCTCCATTATGATGTCCATAGACTAGAGCCATGCCCCCTATTTTACCTATGATGGGAAGAAGCTAACTAGAAGAAGGGGAAGGAACTACAAGAATGTGTGGCACATTTAGGTTAGTCTGATTACTAGGAGTAATGTCATGATAAGGTGTAACAAACAAAATATGATCAATGGTCACCATCTTCCCATCATGGGGAAAATGCATAACTCTAAAGAGTGTGGACACAACATCCTTCATGGCATAAACATAATCATGTCCAAGGAGTAGATTAAAATCTAAAGGACCTTGGACCACCATAACATCAATACAGATAGTTTTCCCTCCTAATGTAACAGGAAAATAAGGAAGGGTCCCTAAAGGTGTAGTAGGCCTTCGATTAAAATCTAGTATATGATTGGTGGATGGCACAAGCTAAGGAGAACCTAAAGTTTGCCAAGCAGTTGAGCATATAATACTAATAGAAGCCACTTCATCAACAATAGTGTGAAGTATCTTCCTAGCAGTAAAATTCACAACTATCTAGAAATGAACACTCGAATGAATACGAGACTCTGTTAGATTACCCCAGTAAAAGTAAATAACCTCACTACTCGGAGAGGGTTCTATCGAGACAGACAAAATTTCCTCTTGTCGAGAACAATCAGAATAAAGCATAACAACTTCGGTAGGTTTTGGTTCATTCTCTACTGGAAGAGAAGAACAAGATGAATATTTGGTCAAAGAGACTACTTCAGTCTTAACACTCTCTAATGAAAGAGCAAGATTGGGTGGAAATGACACTGACTCAACCACTTTAACTTCACTCTCCAAAAAAAGAGTGGGATCAACCACAGATGAATCCCAATTGATCACTTGGTCAACCAGCGAGGAATCGAGGGATAAATTACTATCACATGTTGGAATCACCTGTTGATGATTAGTAATATTTTCCAACCAATGTGAAGCTTCGTCCATGCTTGGACAAAGAAAAGTATGATGCATAGCCTTGCATATCAAACAAGGATACAAGACTTTACCCTTATGACCTTTTACCAATGGGTCACTGGTTGAGGGAGTATCATCAACATGATGATTATAGGTTGATGACATAGACGGTTTGGACCTTTTAGACCACTCTTATTGTACATGGGAGAGACTGGGACACTTCTTAAGAAGGTGGTCCCCCTTGCAAAGCTTACAAGGGAATTTGGGTTTTCCAGCTGTTCTCTTAGAATGAGCACCATCAAGAGTAGATAGGTGTCCCTCCTATATTGATGATTCAAAGTTCTCATTATGCATTTTACAATGCAACAGTCATGGATGGTTTAGTCCCAAAAAACAAGAGCAATGTTCTATTAGCTGGAACATTTCACCTTCTGCGGATAGCAAGGTGTTCCACTGGTCTGAATGGTTTAGATCCAGAACAAATAGAGGACAGAGGTTGAAGGCTCTCCCTAGAAGCTGTAGATATATGGAATAGAAGGATTTGATAGTTCACTTGTGTACCTGCAAAACAAATCTAAACACAAAACGAATCAAAGCAACCAGAATATGATCTAATAATCTATGCTAGTGACTAAGAAATCTAGCAACATATATATGCGAAATCACAACAACAACATCATATGTGGGACAGAAATCAACTTGCATTATAAATATGAATAATTTTACAACCAAGCCTTAGTGTTGACATTCATCTCCATGAAACCAGCTCTTCATCCCCAAAAGCTCCGACTCTAGCTCTCTATGCTCTCTCCAAATGATCTTGGGCCAAAAATAAATCCAATGGCATAAAAATACCTTCAAAATTATCCTCCCAACCATGGATATGAGCTCATATTTATAGGGCTTTAATGGATAGAGATGGTTGAGAAATTAGTGGGTGAGGTGGCCTCTAAGATCCTAGGACGAGGGATCTCGAGCTCAACCAACCCACAACAGTAGGGATAAGGCAGTCCACAAGGCTTATCATCTAGAATCCTTTAGAAACTTCTATTTTTCCCTTTTTACCCAAGGTACTGCGCTTCTCCTTCTATGACAGAGCAGTTCTGGTAATAACGGCCTATGGACCAAGGGCAATGGGCGGTGGCACCGCTTGTGGACAACCGATGAAAGGTGGTGCGAGCAAGGGTACCGCTCCTAGATAAAGGGGCATGCGTGGTGCTGGGAATTTGTATGATAGATTGATGAAAAACCATTTATTTTTCACTCCAGAAGCTGGGATTTAGGGCAAGTAGGTATGTCAAAATATCTTATCACATGATGGTGACAGGATTTTGGTATAACATGTTCTCTACAAAAAAATGAATAATGTGAAAGAAGTTTTGGATACATTGGTCCTCCAACATTTCCTATTCATGAAGTACAGAAGATTAATGTCTGCACATTAGGATAGAAAATGTTGATAGGAATGGAATAAATATCCTAATTTTCATAAATTAATTATCATTGTGGAAATTAATGGTAACAATTATTTATGTGCATGTCACTATTGAAAAATTCAATGGTGACATTTAATTTTGTGCCACCACCATTAAACAAATTAATGGTGATGTCGAATTTTATGGTCATCACCATTAATGAAACTTCAGGTACTATCCTTGAAGGCTCATAATTATTAATTTTTAAAATATAATATAAATGGTGAGGGTCATGTATAGACCATAACTAATGAATTTCATATTTGTTAAAAGTAATTTTTTTGCTAAGTATAGTCACCCTATATGAAATGATATTGAGGGTCATTAAAGGCTCATCACCATGATTCACTATTGTTCTTTGGAGATAGTGACAGTCATTAAATGTTTGTCACTAAATAATCAGTGTTGTGCATAGGAAATGGTGATGACACTCAACCATCATCATCATCATATATATATGTGTGTGTGTGTGTGTGTGTAGTGACGATCAGTGAAGAGATGTTAGTATTATTCATAGGAATTAGTTATAGTCACAATCATCACTAATAATGTTTATTGGTGATGGAGATTGGTTGTCATGAATACTCCTTTTTGGTGATAGAATAGGAACATCACCATATCCCCCCTACTTTTGGCTACACATCCTTTGGTGATGTTCATTTTTTTGTGAAAAAATCTCTTTTAACCATCACCAATGAGGTTATCGTCGCATTTTTTACCCATCATCGTAGGAATTTTTTCTTGTATTTCTCTACCCAGAGAAACATCTATGATGTGATATTTCTCATGCACTGCACTAGTAAGAATTCATATATACAATTGTACCTTATAGGTACCATATCACATGATTTTTTGTACATAACTATGTACTGACTTCAAACCCTATATCTAGCCTAGTTCTAACCTAGTACCTATCAACTATCTATGTGATCTTCCAATTCTTCATAAGAATCAGATTCATGTCAATATGCGTGGCCAAATACATACAATCCATCATCCTCAATTTGTTAAGGATATCTACTAAGTATTTTCCTTAATTAAGGAAAATATCATCTAGTTCTTGTTACCGGAAATTCTCAATCAATCTAGAAAAATATTGTTTCTCTAGTCTACATTGGGAATATCTAGTGAAAAATTATCATAGCAATGCATCCTTTCTATTATAGAGAAGATATCCTATGGCTTGGGGTGGACCAAAATAGACAGGATGACATAAAAAATAAATCCATTCCCAAGCATGGTAAATATACAAGTGAAACTAACACTAAGGAACAAAGGGGGTGTACCTTATTCTAAATGATCGAAGTCGATCCCCATTGAGATTTCAATCAAACATGTACCTACACATTTCCCTAAAAAAATATATATATATATAAAAGCATGATATATGTAAAGCATTAGAATCTACTATAGCATGTTATGTTCCAATACATAATCAAAGTAATTACATCCATGGATAAAAAATATTTATAATTACACATGCAATGGATGAGAAATGGATATTTATATTAATATGAATAGAGATTAAGATGATAAAATCTATCGGCACCTTGTTGAAAAAAAGAAATTGAGTCCCTCCACCTGGGCCTCCACCACATTAATCCTCCATACAAAAGAAATCTGACAACAATCAAGGAAAGCTTCAGAAATAGCATTAATGGTTGCTTCAAGGAGAAAGGGATGTAGACTCAAGTACATAAGAATGGGACACAATTCCACTATAGTATATTTTATCTCCAAGTTCTCCTTCTCTAATGCTTCATAGTAGCTCAATATATCCCTTCAATAGGAGGTGAAGGGTTAAAGTGGATTGTTTCCAAGCATATGGAAGGCCAAGGGACAAGTCCTTTGTTACTTAATGGGGGGGGGGGTAATCCAAATAATTTTTCTTTTTTAGTACATTTCTCGATGTATGTGGCTAACATTGGTACAAACTACATATACATGGGTTGTAGACTTGGGACCCACATGTGTGTGTGTGTGTGTCTTTTAAGCCGTTCCAATGTAGCATCCGGGTCATAGTGAACAAAAAGGGGTAAAAGGAGTCTGCATAAGGACAAGGATAGGTCATCAAATCATGATGTATCTGGTGTGCTAGATCATGCAATAATAGATTCCCCCTAATGTGTGAGATCAAAGGGGTACACAATGGATGAAATACATTATAAAATTTCCAAAAGTCGAGTACTGAAGAACCAAGTGGAAAAAACCAACCACTCATCAATACAATACACTGATAGATATCTACACATGACTGCAAATACATAGCAGTCCTTGATACATAAGAGTATAGTGGAAATGAGTAGGCATAATAGACATATGTCATGAGTGGTCATGGCCACATACAATATACAATGAATTAAGGTCTCCATATTGAATGAAGTCATCAAATGGTACACTAGAATCTTGTCATGGCAGCTGCAATCTCATAGATATTGGAATGATCAAGGGTGTAGCATATATGGAATGCCACCAAGATCATATGTCTTCGACACAAATCATCACTATTTCATGTCCCATCACATGAATAAAAGTGTCACAGTCAAACATAATGGACCATCATCTGATTATCGGTCATTGATGTATACAATTAATAGACATGCGATATCCCACCTATAAAAATAATGGGAATCAAGGTATACAATGCAAAAAAACAAGTGTGAATAGATGTGTTCATGTCGAACACTTGAGATAATCCATTATTCAGGGGACATTGATGTATTCCCAAGTTCGTCGATGGTGATAGGACCTACCACTGATGACTTCAAGTCTCAAGGAACTCAATAGACACTAGATCATTATTCCAGAATAAATGTTCTAAAGTTGATGGAATGCAATCCACTGGAAGGAGGGAATTAAGGAATCCCCCATCAATCAATGGGAGGTACCCAACAATGTTAGATATTTCGGAAGAACATGAACAAAATTTGCATGAACAAGTAACAAATGTATTGGGAATGGTTGACATGTAGAGACAATATAACTGAGGAATGGTTGACTCAGGATCAAACTTCCTTCTAACAAGAGCATGAGGCAGATGAAGACACATAGGAATAATAGAATCACAATGCATAATGGGAAAACTATATGACACAGGAGGAATCAACAAAGGCTCTACAGGGATTGGAAGCATAACTAGTCATTGGAGAAAGCAAAGAATAATGAGTACAGCTCCTAAAGTCATACTATAACCCACCAATGGATGAATGTATTGTTCTTTGCTCGAAGGTGAAATGACACGACATGTTCCAATATAAAGTAATATCATTTCTCATCCATATTTTTAATTTTTATGATTTTTTGGTATTTTCATATTTGAAAAGCTTGAAAAATAATAAAATCGCGTATAGTACACTAAGGAGGAAATGAGTGTCATAGACAAGAAAACTAGTTATAAGTAGTGGAACATACCTATGCTTAATGCAATGAAGCACATGCAGAATAAGGACACTTGAGGGGATGTCTCCTTTGGGTGAGGGATAATAAATATGAAAAATATATATGGGAGGCTCTTATTTACTAGGATTGAGGTAAGATAAGGTATATGGATTATAAATTGAAGCAAGGAGTTGTCGTAAAGATGAATACAGAAAGTGAATGTATGCAAATGCAGTTAAAAATTGATACAAAAGTGATTCCCAATAAAATAAGGCTAGTATAAAGTTCAAGAAAGGACATGAATTTCTTTACTCGAAGAAATGGAGGACTAAAAGGGACTCCCATACCTAAAGGAGGATGCTCAACATGGGAACCAAATGGTGAAACAAGATCTAAATAGGGTACCCATGATAAGGAAATATCTACCACTTATGTAATTCCACTTCTAGTAGAAGTATGAATATTTCATGTCATCAGGAAGTGGGTTAGTACCTATGGTTAATGTGATCTCATCACAGGATAATGTGAGATTCATGTGGAAAAATGATCATATATTATATGCTATTTTAGTAATCTACCTTCCATAAGCATGAATCGGTCAAAGTCTCAGTGAAGGTACATCATAAGAGGTTCCTACAAAAAAAAAATTAGTCCAAACATATGAAAATGGTTAATAAGATGTCCAAACTATAGTCCAAGTTGTTATACTCAAATCCTATCACCAACATGTGATGAGATCCTTAACACCTATGTTTTCCCTAAATCCCAAACTTGGAGTGGAAACATGATCTGGATGTCAATTCTACATAAAAAAACCCTAGCACCACTTTTTCCATTTAGCTAATGAGCAGTACCTTGTTCAGCACCACCTAAGTCTTGTTATAGAGAAGCGGTGCCACCACATATGTGCTTTGTTCTTGAAGTTGTTCTTACCCTTCACCGCTCTATCATAAAGGGATATAAGTGGTACCCTTGATAAAATTGGAAAAAAAAGAGGATTCTTGAGGTTTCTAGAACATGACCTCATGTACTCCCTTATCCTTATCAATCTAGGTTGGTTGGAGTCAAGATCCCTCTTAGTAGGATATTATAGCCACCTCACCCACAATTCTCTCAGCCATACCTATCCATTTTATTTTTATAAATACAAGCTCACATCCATGGTTGATGGAGAGAACTGAATGGTAATGTTATGTTGTTGAATTTACTATCTATCCCAATCCATTTGAGAGCACAAGAGAGCATGTTGGAGCTATCAAGGATGAGGTGTTTCTCTTGTGGAGGAGTTTGTCAACACTAAGGAAATGGTTGTAAGCTTCTTCATTTATTTCTTAATGCAAAGCTGATTTCCATCCTACATATCTGTTGTACTGATCTCGCATGTATATGTTACTAGATTCCTTAGTCACTAGTATGGATGTGTAAATAATATTCTGGTAGCTTTGATGTTCTTTTTTGTTTAAAATGTTCTACAGGTACATAGGTTTGTCACCAAAGCATTATTCTAGGTGTTTAAAACATTTAGGGAATTTTTTCATCCTTTGTCATTCACTTATTTATTTTGGATCTGAACCATTTAGACCAGAGGAATAGCTTCTATCCGCAGAAGGTGCAATATTCCTAACAACAAATATGGTGACTCCGCTAGCGATAGATCCATCTTGTTCTTCCCCAGTTTCTAAAATACTATTGTCTGAATCCAAGCTCCATCCTCCTATATTTGCAGTCAAATCTACATCTGATCTATTGAAATTTTTGGTTTGAAACCTTCATATCTCTTCAGATCTGAGCCACCCTAATTTTCTGTGCTATGTATTTTGGTTGATTCATCAGTTTTTATGAGATTTTTGGCATTTCTAGCTTGATTTTTCGCAATCCTATTGTTCTGGGTTATTAAAGAGAACCACACATTCTTTGGCAAGAAGTGGTGCCACCTCTTGAGTCTAGCTAGCAGTAGGTGGTGCCACTGCTTGAGTCCAGTGAGCAAGGAGTGATTCTGCCTCAAAACCACCTGTCAGAAGCTTCATCTGCGCGGTTCCAGGTAGGCCCCATTCTAGACTTTGTATTTTGATTTTTGTGTGTTTTGGCTTGCTTTTTGATGAAAATGAAGTGTATTTTTCTACAATCGCTTTGATTTTTATATTCTCTCTGCATTCAAAGAGAGTTTATGTTTCTTGTTTTGGATTTTACCTTATTTTCTTTACTTGAAACCTCTTTCTCTTTTCTGTAGATATTATTCATTGGAATTGGAAATATACGTTTCATTTTCTTGTGTATGCTTTGGTTTGTTTTGGACTTGGAATGCGTGAGTGATCCATGCTGTTTTGAGTCTTTCTTTGCTTGGGGTAATTCTTGTTTCCTTTTGGACGCTGATTTTTTTAGTGCTTGGTAGCAAATATTGGTTCTTCGTTTCCTTCTTTGTTTTAAAGAGAAGTTTTAGTTTTCTCTCTCCTTTGCTTTATTCGAAAGCATTGTTGAGCGATTTTCTTCTTGGTTGTGCATGATTGTTCAAAATTCTAGATCTTACTTTCATTAAGAAGAAATATTTGTTTTCAGCTTTGCGTTCATTAGAGTTAGTTTTGTTTGGAAACATGAGTGAAATCATCTTTCGATTAAATTTTTATGCATCTTTTCCAAGCATGAAAAGATAGGAAACATTTTTGGTTTATTTATGTTTGATGTTCTCTAGATCTCTTTCTTATTTTCCTTGAATATTGTTGGGGTGCATTTATATTTCCCTTTTGGTTTGAAAAGATAGAATTGCATTTGCATTTGGGTGTGCATTTTTGGGAAGAAAAGTAAATCTATCTCTCTCTCTTAGGTAGAATTTCATTGAAGAGGAAAAATTGCATTATCATATAGATCAGTGTGCATCTTCTTTAAATTCAAGTTTTCACTCCATGGTTCCACCTAAATGCACAAGATAAAATTAATGGTAGTAATAGGTTAAAACTTTTATCAATTTGAGTGATAAGTTAATGACGTGTTTGGGCATCGTAAAATGTAAGAGCTGTCATTAATTTGTCTACACTACAACTCGAGACTCACGTGGTTCTTCCATGTATCTTCATCATATCAAATGACCTTTCATGTACCCTTGAGGTATATATAAAGGTAATTCACGTACTCAATTGTATATCAGAAGGCCCCTTGTGAATGATTGTGCATCAGATAGCACTACTACCGATTTGAGCTCCCACATACCTAGCGTATATCGAGAGACCCATTTAGGAATCCTCAAACCATCTGAGCTATCCTTTTGGCCTGTGTTGTGAGGTTCCTGACACTTATCCACTCCTTTCACATGTTTTCTTGTTGATTTTAGTTTAAGTAGTACTTTCTTGTGCATGGTTGTTATAGAGAAAACATTATGTTATGGAGAAAAATTCTTATGGCTTGGGGTCTACCACAATAGACAGAGTAACCACAGAAATCAATCCCTTCCCAATATGCAAGAGAAATAAAACATCTAACACTAAAGGATCTCAAAACATACCCTATTTTGGATGGTTGATGTAGATCCCTGTTGAGCTTTTCCAATCCCACTTGTGTTAACAATCTTCTCTCTCAACAATCAGCAAACAAGACAAGCATGCTATATAATGGTGTTAGACCTACTAAAGCATATATAATCAATAATGTATAATAAATTAAAAGCATCCATGGATTAAATATTCATTTCAATGCACATCATTGGATAGGAAAAGATATTTCTATTAATATAAATCAGAGATTACATGAATGGCAACCTCTGTCGGAACGTCTGTGAACCAGAGAAACTATGTCATCCACCTGGGCCTCCACTACCTCAATCCTCCATCCCTTGATAGCAAGCTCACAAGCAAAGGAAAGCTTGGGAAGAATACCAAGTGCTCCAAGGGACAAAGGGATGCAAACTCAAGTATAAGAAAGCTACGACAACAATGGACTATAGTTTTCTTCCTCTTCAATTCCTCTTCTTCAATGTATACAAAGGGTTCCTTATATAGTGGTTCAATGGGGTAATGGAAGGTCGAATCCGAGTGATCTTGAGGCACATGGAAGTCTAGGAGACAAGTGACTTGGGTCCACATCAAGGAAAACTCCAAAAATATTTGGCCTTTTGCACACATCCCGATTTACACGGGTTTAAGGGTTATATCTATGTGTATATGTGAGAAAGGGTTAAAAATTCACGTATAGAAAATAATAGGTGTTTTTAGGGATGACATTGGAAACATAAAAGGTACAAAAATAGTCCATGGGGTCCAAAAAAGTCTGCAGAGAAACAGGGAAGGACATAAATGTGTGATCTACTGTGTGTGGTAAAATCAGCTATAACAGTGGTAGTTAGGGGGTTATTAGAGAGTTTAGAGATGGAATCCTCATCTAGGACTACCACTCAAGAGGTCCCTTTCCAAGGTGTACCTTTTGTATTCCCTCCAAGTGAAGGTATTGTTCCTCCCTTTATTGTGTGACTCTAAATCTTACTTGGTTAACTATAGGATTATCGTTCTGGCTGTTTAATCTAGTAATTCTTGTTACACCTAATGTTTCAAATGTCACCTCTCCTCCAAGAGAGGATTGAACTCAACCTAATCCTTCTCTTTCTTCTCTGGTTGTGGTTTCATCCCTTTCTTCTTCTCTGTTTGACCAAGGCTCTACGGTTATTAGTAAGATGGATAAAAAGAAGAATAAAGGAAAGGATAAAAAGAAGAAGGATAAGAAAGAGAAAAAGAAGCAACCATATACTCTTGATGGTGTGCATTCTAAGAGAATGACCAGAAATCCCAAGTTCCCTTGTAAACTTTTCAAGGGGGACCATCTTCTAAAGGAGTGTCCCGGTCTCTCCTGTGTACAACAAGAGTGGTCTAAAAGGTCCAAACCATCTGTGTCATCAACCTCTAATCATCATGTTGATGATACTCCCTCAACTTGTGACCCATTGGTAAAAGGTCATAAGGGTAAAGTCGTGTATCCTTGTTTGATATGCAAGGCTATGCATCATACTTTTATTTGTCCAGGCATGAATGAAACTTCGCATTGGTTGGAAAACATTACTGATCATCAATAGGTGATTCCAACAAGTGATAGTAAGTTATCCCTCAATTCCTCACTGGTTGACCAAGTGATCAATTCAGTTTCATCTATAATTGATCGCACTCTTCGTTTGGTGATTGAAGTGGTCGAGTCGATGTCGTTTCCACCCGATTCCTCTCTTTCATCAAAGAGTGTTAAGACTAAAGTAGTGTCTTTGACCAAATATTCGTCTTGTTCTTCTCTTCTAGTGGAGAATGAACTGAAACCTGCCGAAGTTTTTATGCTTCGTTATGATTGTTCTTGACAAGAGAAAATTTTGTCTCTTTCGACAGAACCCTCTCCAAGTACTGAGGTTATTTCCTTTGAATGGAGTAGCCTAACATAGTCTTGTCTTCATTCAAGTGTTCCTTTCCAGATAGTTCTGAATGTTACTGCTAGGCAGATACTTTGTACTATTGTTTATGAAGGGTCTTTTGTTAGTATTCTATCCTCAATTGCTTTGAAAGATTTAGGTTCTCCTCAGCTTGTGCCAGCCACCAATCAGATACTGTATTTTAATCGAAGACATACTGCACCTTTAGGGACCCTTCCTTATTTTCCTATTACATTAGGAGGGAAAACTATCTGTATTGATGTTATGGTGGTCCAAGGTCCTTTAGATTTTAATCTACTCCTTGTACATGATTATGTTTATGCCATGAAGACTATTGTGTCCACACTCTTTAGAGTTATGCATTTTCCCCATGATGGGAAGATTCTTACTATTTATTAGATTTTTTTTGTTACACCTGACCATGGTGTCACTCCTAGTAATCATATTTCCCTGAATGTGTTGCATGTTCTTGTGGGTCCTTCCCCTTCTTCTAGTTAGCTTCTTCCCCTCATAGGTAAAATTGGGGGCATGGCTCTAGTCTATGGATATCATAATGGAGCTAAGTCGCTATCTTTTATGTAATGGGGGAAACCTACCAACCTCTAGATATCATGTTGGATAGGAGCAGGTTTTAGAGCATAGTTTACTTTTGGTTTCAAGCTCTTTCAAAAATAAAACCACTCCTTAAGAATAGTTTACCCTTTTGGTTTCAAGCTTGCATAAAAATGAAACCATATCATGAGCATAGTTCTTTTTCTATGTCAAGCTCGTTAAAAAATGAAATAGATGCCTTTGATCAAAGTTCCCATTCTATGTCAATCTCGTTAAAAAATGAAATGGATCTCATCAAGCATAGTTTACATTTTGGTTTCAAGCTTGCATAAAAATGAAATCATTCTTGAGAAAATTTCCCATTCTGCATCAAGCTCGTTAAAAAATGAAATAGATGCCTTTGATCAAAGTTCCCATTCTATTTCAAGCTCATTAAAAAATGAAATGGATCTCCTCAAGCATAGTTTACCTTTTGGTTTCAAGCTTGCATAAAAATGAAACCAATCTTGATCATAGTTCATTTTATATTTCAAGATCATTAAAAAATGAAGTAGGTTTCCTTAAGCATAGTTTACCTTTTGGTTTCAAGCTTGCATAAAAATGAAACCATGTTCCAATCATACTTACCTTCTGTTTCAAGCTTGTGTAAAAATGAAACAGATCCCATTCCTTGGGTCAAGTCTTCCCTTTAGTGTTAGAACTTGAACCTTCTTTTCACTTGCCTAATTCTCATTCTTCCTACCCCCTTGGTGAACATTTTCATGTTAGTAACCAGTTTTTTAGGTTAGGTATGGAAGAAGAATCATCACATGAAACGAAGCTTGGGGGGCATGTTGAGCCCCTAGCAACCATGCTGGGGGAAAGATTCCAACCTTTGTATATCATGTTAATGGAAATTTTTCAAGCATATTTTACCCATTGGTTTTGAGCTTGCGTAAAAATGAAACCAATATTCAAGCATTCTTTCAACTGATCTTCGAGGTCATTAAAAACAGTAAGATGGTGTTGAGCTTAGTTTTCATTTTTAGTGCTCTAATTAAAACATGAAATTTGGTTTGAGCTTAGTTTATTACTTTTTCGTGCTCTGGATTCAAACATAAAAAGTCTAATAGAGTCTTCTTTAAGCTCTTTTCGAACTCTTAAAATGTGAAAAGATAGTTGAGTACTTGTCTTATGCAAACTCATAAAAGTATTTGAAGAGTCGTCTCTCCGATGGTAGTTTATCTCTTTTTCGGTTCGGGTAGACTATTTATGAAAAAGGAACACTCCAGCCAATCATGACTGGAAGAGTTATCTAAGGTATTATTTTATACTTTTTCGGGCCTTAGGGACTAAATCATATGAAAAAGGACCCTTTGGAGTTTTTTTTAGTTTGTGCAGACTCTCTAAACATGAACTACGTTGAGTTTTCTTTCGTTGGACTCGTTAAACTAAACATTGAAAGACCCTTTTTTGGGAATGAACCCCTCCTTTCTCAGGTCTGTGAAATATATGGGAATGGACTTATCTTCAGATGAGCTAAAATGAGTGTTTGTTACCCTCTTTGAACTCATAAAAATGAAAAGAGGCACTCATCAATCATTATGGGGAAATTAAGGGAAAGGGAAAACATTTTCCAATAATGGCAGTTGTTAGTCACCTTTGAAAATGGCACTTGTTTTCATTTCATTTAGTCAATTGGGTATTCACCTTGTTTTCGAGTCGATCCACTTTCATGAGTCATTCCACTCCTTTAAGTCTCTCAAAGATTGCATTGTCCATTGTCGCATTGTGTTCCACCTCATCAAGTCAATACGGCCAAGTATTCAGTCGTGTCACCTTATGTTCAAAAGGGAAATTGTTTTGAGAGTTTACACCTGCAGTCAAAATAAATTTTTTGAATCAGTAACTTTTGAGTCAGTCCTATGGTTACATTAGCTACAAAATTCTTGAACTTTGTTCCAAGTTTCGCGTCGACGATGTGGGATTCATGATGGCCCTCCTTCAATGAGATTATTCCTGTCGACGTCAACTCATCATCTGGTAATTAGTCTTAGAAACAAATTTAGTACCTTGAGATTTGTATGCCCTAATGACAAATTCTCTTTCTTTAGACATAGGTTCACATCATTTACCTTTGATCGAAAGACTCTGCTAGGTGTTCAACACCAAGAACTCTATTGACACTTAGTAGATTGTACTAGATTACCTTGCGAATCATTGACATTAATGGCGATCTCCCTCGCACTTGTTAATGGTTCACATCAATGACCGGTAGTCAAGTGGTTTCTACCATGTTCAACTTTAGATCATTGTAATCACATCGATAGAATCGTACTTTGTGGAAGACAAGATGAAGACCCTAGGTATTTGTTAAGCATTCATTGCTTTCCCCAGGTTACGATGGAGTATTTGTATGAGTCCTAGCATGGATCCACATTTGTATGGTTGTGGCTATGCTCAAATTTACATATGAATTACATAGATATATGTTGTATGTTTGGGGGCTATGTCGAATTTTGAGTCATCTATCACATGGATTTAAATTGTATTCTAGTAGCCATGGTTGTTATTCCTGTCATGGATCTGCCTTGTATTGGTCTATAGCCATGAGTTGGTTACATTTGTCTATGAGTCAAAAGTATTGATGTATTGCATATGCCTACTCAAAAACACTCTCTGATCAAGCTAACTCTTACCTCGAAGTGACAACTTGTTTTCTCAAAGCTCTCGCTTATCGTATCCCTCTAAGCCTCATGCTTTGGGGGAAATTCTGTTATACCCAAATCATGTCACCAACATGTTATGAGATCCTTAACACCTATGTTTTCTCTAAATCCCAAAATTGGAGTGGAAACATGCTCTAGATGTCAATTCTACATAGAAAACCCTAGCACCACTTTTTTCCTTTAGCTGATGAATGGTACCTTGTTCAGCACTGCATGAGTCCTATTATAGAGAAGCGGTGCCACCACGTATGTGATTTGTTATTGAAGTTGTTCTTACCCTTCACCACTCTATAATAAAGGGATATAAGTGGTACCCTTGGTAAAATTGGAAAAAAAGAGGATTCTCGAGGTTTCTAGAACATGAGCTGCATGTCCTCCCTTATCCCTATCAATCTGTGTTGGTTCGAGTCGAGATCCCTCTTGGTAGGATCTTATAGGCACCTCACCCACAATTCTCTCAACCATGCCTATCCATTTGAGTTTTATAAATACAAGCTCACATCCATGGTTGAGGGAGAGAACTGCATGGTAATGTTATGTTGTTGAATTGACAATCTAGCCCAATCCATTGGAGATCGCAAGAGAGCAAGTTGGAGCTATCGGGGATGAGTTGTTTTTATTGTGGAGGATTTTGTCAACACTAAGGCAATGGTTGTAAACTTCTTCATTGATTTCTTAATGCAAAGCTGATTTCTGTCCCACATATCTGTTGTACTAATCTCACATGTATATGTTACTGGATTCCTTAGTCACTAGTATGGATGTGTAAATAATGTTTTGGTAGCTTTGATGTTCTTGTTTGTTTAAGATGTTCTGCAGGTACACGGATTCATCATCAAAGCATTATTCCAGGTGTTTACAACATTCAGCGAAGGTTTTCATCCTTTTTCATTCACTTATTTTTTCTGGATCTGAACCATTTAGACCAAAGGAACAACTTCTGTCTACAGAAGGTGCTATATTCCTAACAACACAAGTTCGTAATTTTTTTTAAATAGTAAAAAAATGACATTTTTACCATACCATTTGACTTTTACCCAAAACAATGCATTTGGAGAAACTTAGACTTCGAAACTTCAGACGATGATTCTATAAGATATGGACTGCTAAATCTATATCCATCGGGACTAGGTAATTAATGTGGCTGGGTAAAAACCCTAGCCACGTGCTAATGCACCTTCCTTTCATAAAAGGGACGAAAGGATAGAGTTTGGAATGAAAAAACTAGCTGCAACAAAACTATTATTAGAAAAACATAAACAATTACATAAAAACTACAAACTAAACAAAATTGATGAGACTGTTATACCTCAGATCTATTGTAAAAGGGGGCCACCATGCCTTGACTCAGAAACAACACCGCCTCTCCACAGGATTGGGTAGTGTGGAGGTTGACTCAACACATAAGATGGGGAGAAAATGGGGGCAATGGAATGGATGGGAAGAGTATCCCGAGAGTGATGGTCTCTAAAGGACTCATGCAAGTATAATAATTATGGAGGCAAACAAGTCATGTGTGATGTGGACCTCCACCCCTCTATTTATAGTTTTTTCTCTCATTTATGGTTTTAAGCCCTAGATTAGGGTTATGGGCCCTACTTAGGGTGTTAAGCCCCTTTCTCTTGTTTTTTATCTCTTTTGGGGGTTTTTAGGCCCTTTTTTGTGGCTTTTTCCCCTTTGTGAGCATCTTAGCTCTCTTGTGAGATTTTTTAGCTCTTTTGTGGGTTTTCAAGCCCTTTTTATTATTTTTTGATCTTTTGAGAGAGAGTAAGGTTAACCATAGGTGTGAAGGTCAAAACGGGTTAGGAAATGGATGTTTGTATGTGGTGTAGGATTCATAGAGCAAGTTAAGAAAAATTTTCGTTAGTGGATTACCCCTAATGTGTGATGGTAGGAGCTCATCGTATGGCCAACAAACATCATTGGACCTTGGGGACAGTGGAGAGATCTGTGAAGAAGCAATGCTCCCTTGTTCGAGACATGGTGGCTTTTGGTTTTGTATTAATGTTGGTTCCGATCAATGCGTGAGATACAAAGAATATGTGACATGTATATGGACGATGCGGGAATTCCCATGGTCATAACAATGTCAAAATAATAATGCGATCAAGGCTCCAAAATGAAAGAGTTAATCATATACAATTGTTGTTACATAATGGTGGCCTGAATGAGAGGTTGAATACAATACTGATATGAAGAACTGGTATATTGGACCCATGGAATTCTCACGGAATGCATTATCTTCACAATTAATGACTTGTTGGATTTGGAATTTTACATAACTGCAAGGACTCACTAATGGAGAGTCAGAGTATCTGTGGTACAATATGCCTCATCAATCATGAATCTATGCAGAAGCACTGCTCTAGGGGATTTTGAGCACTATTTCCAATGCAACCCAGAAATCACAAGGGATGTGAACTTGTCTGGGTCCCTTAATAGACTCATCAATGTGCTAGAGTCAGGTGACAATCGGGGTCTTGGACCAAATACTGCACGAACCAATACCCTATACGAATCGCAATGGTACGATGTTGTAGGTGAATTCGATCATGTGATACCTAGCTATCCCAAGAGGAACTAAGGACTCCTCTTAAGTGATCCCAAGAATTCATCAATGAATTTAATGAACCTAGGATACAGGGACCTCTAGGTCTATCCTCTGGAATAGATGTGTTGTCATTGACACAGGGAGACCTACAACTTCTCAAGGAAATAAGGTTTCCTTGACAAGAAGCTCAAGGGGGATAACCAAGGCTATGGGACAATATGGGGAATGGTACACTGAGTGGGGAAACAGGTGCAGGGGGAGTGCAAAGGACTCAAACTTTCTTTTGGGAGTATGACGGCAGGACTGGCCTGGCAGCAAATGAAACTAACTCATGGGAGAGGCATCATAGCTGTAATTGCATATGGTACATACATGGGGGGAGGTAGCTTATACCTTTGATATGCAGGGGATCCAAGGAAGACTCATTGCATAACACTCTAAACAAAGGCAATCCAATGGGGGAATGATGTCAAACTGTGACATATGGGGTGGTGCCTAAAGAGAGGGTTATGATACAATATCATGGATATTTAATGAGCCCAAGAAAGTAAATGCTCTATGGTACTTTCAATTTTAAAGAGTCTTAAGGCATGAAGAAGACTCCAGTGGGGTGTCTTCTTCATCGATAGTCTCCTATGCTCGAAAAATGATAAAAGTGTACATAGGAGGAATCTCCCACCCTTATTGGGGAACATGAGACTTCTTTACCATTTGTAGTCCACTTAGGCCGAAAAAGGTTAAACCTGTACTGATTGGACAGTCATTCAAATAATTTTACAAGCATGGACGAAACCAAGTTTTCTTGGCAATAGTTTCTTGCTGAGAAGTCTAGAAAAGAGCTTAAAAACAACCCGTGATGAGATTTTCATAGATTTCGGTCCCCATGGTCTAGAAATCATAAAAGGATGCAAAGGAATACATTCTTGTCTTGAGTGTGCCGAGGTGGTCCCTTTTGTGGTAGTCTACATATCCCACAAAAGGAGATAAATGAGGCTGTGTAGGCACCCTTTTCAATACTTAAATGAGCAGGAAAGTAAGCAAGTATGGTCGGTGATATTTTCATTCATTTAGGAGTCAAAAAGAGATTAACAAAAACTATGTAATGGTCAACCAAGAAAGGGGGAACTAATGGTGCCCCATTGTTGGACAATGGAAGGTGGTCTAAGGTGATCAACTGTGCAGTATGGATGGAGTGGATGGCTCATGAAAATGCCAATAGATATAGAGGAAGACCCGCATGGAGGAAGACAAATTGAGGTGAATTTTGGGAAGTGGTCCAGAAAATCATGGGTTGAACATGAGACAAGGGTCTCATCTAAATATAGAGGGTAGAAAACTGAAACCAATGGTGTGAACAGCGTCCCAAAAGGACTCTGAGTGGCTCTGTAGTGCTCGAAAGAAAAATAGACCTAATGAGGCCTATAATTAGGGGTGGACCACATGATAAGGGTCATTGTTACTATTCAGCGCTGAGTTGGAGAGGAGGACCGCAGGCTTCTTTCATTGATTTCTTTCATTTCGACTGGTGATTTTCTGATACACAAATTTCAGGAAAGAGTACATGAAAAAATCATCTATTTTAGTGGTTTAGTTTGTTTTTTTGCTCACCTAGAGGCCTAGGAAGCACTGCTAGGGATTCTCTAAGCCGAATCACACCTTTCTAGGCCAAACTCGTGACTAGGTCACTATTTTTGTTCATACAGAAGTGACTGGGCGTCTTCTATTGGGAAGAAAGGTGCGACTTAAAGTCACATCTGTTTGGCCTGAAGGTGCAACTCAGTTGCACCTATTTGGCCCAAAGGAGCAACTTAGTCACTGGTTTTGGCCAATAAGGAGCGACTTGGCCCCATGATGAGTTGTTGTTGATAGTTGTGGCTAATAGGGGTTTGGTGATTGTGCAATATGGCTTGACCTATGTGGAAAGAGAAGGATTGCAAACATATACGGAGGGATTCTCTTTGAAATGAATATGCACGGGATGTACTGGCTCACTATGGACTGCTCAAGTTCATTCAAGTTCCTTTGATGAAAACCCTGTGACAGATACTTGATACGTTGGTGGGTTTTTGAGATGTTAATGGGGAGTGCTTTATCATATAGGGGCAACATCTTAACATTATGCTACAATATGTGAACTTCATAACTGGGCTCCCAATGTTGGCAATGATTGGTGATATGGATCCAAATCTCCCACACAAGGAGACTCTGGATGAGCTCTACGAAAGTCACTGTTATACCTCTGCGCATGTACGTGGCTCATATATCTTGATGTGTGACATTAAGAGTATTTCAACTTAAGCAGTTACAAATATGGTGATGCAGATCCTCAGATTGTCTGGGAACCATAAGGTATCCAAGGGGCAACTCCAGATGGTGGAGAGTGTGATGAGGGGCACATATTTTGGATGGGCCCATATGTAATTGTTCGTGGTTCAGCATGCACTAAACCACACCAAGATGGTTGGTTGGGAATTTTTTTTTGCATCCTTCATATACTCCTTCTTATTTGAGAGAGTTTTGACCCTTCAACTGCACTTAGTAGTATAGGATGGTGGGCCTCAAGAGCCTCGGATGCGTAGGTGGTGTGAGATGACGGTGCAGGAGGGGGGCAACATGGTAGGATGCTCTTTTACTTAGGATCTACTACACCAATGGAGACAGATCTCGGTAGTCATTGAGGACTACCTATATGTTAAGATGGATTATGAAGGGGACCCAGAGATGCCCCGACCTTTAGGCTTGGCCTAGGTACCAGATGGTACGTATGCATGATGTTTCATGTGTTTACATTCATATATAGAGTACTTTTATCTTATTGGTAGCTGGTTGATATATAGGGACTGATGATATCCTTATGTGCATGTGAAAATATTGGGCCTCTCCCAACAACAGGTTACCAACATCGGATGGGTGTAGTGGCAGGGTTGGAGCCACCTGCATCAGGACATAGGAAGGAGCGAAAGACTATTAGTGAGCTTCGACAATACATGGACTGCCTACTCGAGGGAGTGACAGATGATGGTTGAAAACATCTAGATGATGACCTTATTGCCACCTGTTACCATGCTCCCCATGAGTGGATTCCTCTGATGAAGAGGATTGTCATTGCTGATGAGTATGTACAAGTGGTGGCATTGGGAGATTTGCCCATGGATGACGACAACGAATTCAAGGAGGAGGACAAGGAAAAGGAGGAGTCTAAGGAAAAGGTCGATTTAGAAGAGCAAGATGATGAGTCTGGATCTTATTAGCATCTTATGGAGCTACCCCTAGTATCTTGGTGCGCTTAGGATTTTTGTACCGCTATGTATACTCTGATGAGAAAGATTGTGTAGATTCTCATTTTAGACTGGATAGTTTATGACATGTAATAGTTATATATAATATTGCATTCTAGAATATCATTAGACATTTGATATTCTATACTATTGAGGTTTTTGGGAACATGTGTGAATGTAATGGATTCAAATGCTCTAACCATTTGTTTAGTGCGCAGGAACTTTCTAAAAAGGTAGGATTGCATACCTGGTAGCGATTATTCAACTGGGAGACAACCAGCTAGGATTCTAAGAAGAAATTGAGGTCACGAATACCCAATTGGAGGGCAGCAACCAAGAGGCTAGTGACACCATCATAATCATCCTGGTTGTTGCTTGTAATGCCCATGCATATTTCATCGATGTGGATCAACTCATGTGATGGGGAATAGAGAACCCATGTAGTCGAGGTGAGATTTGGAGACCATCTGCTTGCTCTATCATCAAAGCCAATGTAGCGAAATGACGTAGCCTCCATCTAGAGCAATCAAGGAAGAAAAGTGTAAGACTCACTTCAAGGACCGTGTAAAAAAAAAGAGAAAATTATGCTACAAGTGACTCATTGTGGTGATGTTAGGCATAAAATATCATGAGTTAGAGCCCATTGCGGGGGTTATTCAAGAGTTTTCCATCAGATTCAACAACAATGCATGCCCCCTTACTGAGGTAGTGGTGAATGACGTATGGGCTGTACCACATATATTTGAACTTCCCTTTGCCCAACTTATCATTTGCTTGGTATTAAAAAAGCACCATTTTCCTTCACTAAAGGTGTGATGGTGGACATGGGAGTCAAAATGTGACTTCAAACGAGTTTTGGATGCTTCGATGGCTTGGAGAGAAGCATGATGGTCCTAATTAGTTTGTTCAAGAAGGAGGAGGTGTTATTCTAGAGGCGAAGTGTTGGGAAGTATTTCCACTACGAGGCAGAGTGATGGGATCTTGCACTCTATGGGGAGTATTGATTCGACGTTGTGTACTAAATGGAAAGGGGTGAATTTGGTGGTGGTCTTCATGGATTTGTGGTAGGCCCAAAGGGATGAAAATATAATGTGGTTCCAGTTGGTTTTGTGGTTTCCAACCATGCTCTGGAGCATGGTATTGATTATTTTATTGACTGCTTTGACTTGGCCATTTACCTAAGGGTAGTAGGACAATGAGAAATGGTGCTCAAATTTCAACATGGTTTAAATATCTTCCCATATAGTGTCTTCAAAATGTTTACCGTGGTCAGATACTATTTGTTGGGGAACACCGAATCATGAAATGACGTGGTTGAAGAAAAATAGTACTATCATTTCACCTTTGCAATTGAATTTGGGCATGGACTTGGCCCACTTGGTGAAGTAATCAAAAACCACAATAATATATTTTTGGCCATCATCTGAGGTAGGATTGATTGTCATGAATTCAATCACCCACTTGTAGAAGGGACCAACTGTGACAATAGGGTGCAGTGGTGCGGGGGGAGTCCTTGTGTTGATGTATTTGTAACTTTGTAATGTATTCATCTGTATTTCTTATGTATTGTAACCCGATGTTTATTATGGCATGTATTTGTGATGTACTTGAGTCATGTCATACCCCAATTTTTATTCTGGGAAGTTTCTATAATGAGAAATTCATGTCAAGTCATTGTGGGTAACCCTCCTATTGGTCAAGAGTTAAACTCCTGATAGTTGTGGGGCCCTAGGGTTATTAGAATATCCTATTTAAGTCAAACCTAGGTGATTCATTGTAAGTCAAGGAAATAGTCCCCACGATTTTGTTAAGGATAAACCTCCTTGTTGGTTGGAGGAGACAAAGTCCCCACAAGTTGTGGGGCACTAGAATTATTAGACACTCCTAGAGATGTCGGCTCTAGTAAGTAATTGTTAAGTAAGGACGACATGTTGGAGTGGGTTCCAAGTGAATAGAAGAATATAAATAGAGAGTGAGAGCCTCTATATTAATTATACTCATACAGACACACTCACTCATTGGGTCGCATGAGTGAGAAAGGAGAAGCTCTCTCATTGTGAGAGAGAGAGACTGCTACTATTGGGAGATCATCTTACTATTTTCTAGTTTTACCTTTGGTGCTGATTCTATCGCTGAGGAAGTTGCAGGGTTTTGTTCTTTATGTTTTCCCTGAGGAAAATTCTTTGTGTCTCTTGTCTATTGTGTTGTGCTTGTGTTTTATTGCTTTACATGTTATTCTCTCAGTTAAATATCCTAAGATCATAATGGCAGCTTGAATGATAAAAATCTAACATGGTATCAGAGATAACCTGAGAAAAAGACATTATGCAGCTATAGAAGCTAGGGATTATTATTTTTTAGGTATCTCTTTATAATCCATCAACAAAATTATGCTAGGCTGACTCTCCATTGAAGGGAGCATCTTTCTGTCGAAGCAAAAATCGATTCTGAGCATTTTCAGTTTTCAACGCAAAAATTAGGGATTTCTATAGAAGAGAAATTTTTGAGTGAGCCTAGAATAAGATTGTTCTCCTCATCAAAATCAAATTTTAGAGACCTAGATCAAGAAAATTGGTTTGGTGAAACTCTGGGAAAGTCAAACCCTAGTTTGACCCTAACCTAGAAAAACCCTAAATACTAAAATTGCTAAGTTTTGGTACATTTGCTATATACCAATATTGGCAAAGGCTTAGGAGCGAAAAATTTTAGAGGCCAAATATAAAATTGTGATTCACACTTTTTCCAAAATTCGGCCTCAGATTCACTATATTCTGGAAGATATGATCCCTTCAATTTAGGGTTCTAGCCTCTTCCAGAATTCATCCCTAAACAGGACACCTAGGTAGAATTGCTATAGCTTGGGCTATAGAGGTCCAAATGGAATTCCTAAAGCTTTCCCAAAAATAGCATGGAATTTAATTTCTGTGGTCCAAATTTCAGACCCATAAGATGAAACAGTGACATGTGGAAGTCCATACAACTTCATTGTTCTCAACAGTCCTGTAACAGGTCACCTTGGGAAAAGGATCATAAATCCCAATTCGTGAAACTGATTCTAATGAAACCTATGGTTTTGGATCAGGGACAAGAGAGGTTACCTTAGTGAGAAATTTGAGACACAGAGGAGAATTAAGTTCGTAGATATCAAAGAAACAGTGACAGGATTTCTGTAGAAGAAATTGGAAAACTAGGGCTTCCTGTTCCGAGAGCTTCCCTCCACTGTTTTCAGAAAAGGAGTACATTGGACAGCTCCATTTGAAGAGATCTATATATTTATACAATAATATCTAAAATATTTCAAGTTTTGAAAATTATGTTTTCTATGACAAAACCTAGATCAGCCAACTCTAGAACCAGGATGGACACCTCAAATCGGTAAGATTTAATCCTTTGCTATTTTCATTTGAGGTTCTCATTTCAAAGTGATATATCACATCATCTTGATGAAAATATTGGGGAATTTAACAACTACCAATCCTATAAGTATATTATCTCTCTAAAGAAATTAATTGGACACCTACATGAGTAGAGAGGTTCCAGCTCCAGAGGGAGATGAGGTTAGAAGCCTTACACAAGAAGAACTTGGTCAAGGCCAAGAAGATCATTGTTGATTCAATCACGGATCAAATTGTACCACAGGTGTCTTCCCTAAAGACATTGAAGATGTTTGATTCCTTGACCAAGCTATTTTAAGGGAAGAGCATACATCTGAAAATGACCTTAAGAAACCAGTTGAAGAATGTGAAGATCCAGAATGCAGAGACCATGCAGTCATAAGGGTCTCTCAAATCAAATAACAACTTGAAGCAGTAAAAGAATAAGTGAAGAATGTAGAAGTGGTGATGGCCAACTTCAATGGCCTCCCAGGATCATGGGATTCATTCATTCAAGGAATGTGTGCCAGAAGGAAGTGGTTACTTTTAGTAGACTCTGGGAAGAAGAAGAAGCTCGACTCATAAGAAGAGAAGAGAAGATGAGAGCAACTGAAGAAGATACCTCAATCGATGAGGAATATGAAGATCTCAATTCTTGAATAACCTCTTATCCACCTTAACATTTGGATAAGAAACGATTCTATTATTAATGAAGAATATGATGAAGCTGAAGGCTCAAAAAGGAGTCTACCCATGGAACAAATAAAGATAAGTATTCAATTGTCAGTTCATGATATTGTTTTGTTATGCATTTGTTTATATTCATTTGATGTATTATGCATGATAGAATGTTTGCATTAACGACTGCATACTACTAATATGCATGTGATGGGTCAGTAGCTCATGGTGCTATACAACACACCATTGCTAATGATCTATAATGAAACCTCTTTGCTGAGATATTGGATTAGTGCACAATCTCAATGTTGTCCTAGTAGAGATGGAAGGCATCTAGAAAGTTTCGTTGAGATATGGATGAATGTTGTATTGGCTAAAGTAGTTGCATGATCATATATGTATGCATAAGAACTTGCCAGTATGAATATTCCTTATGAAATGTTTCTAACCATACAAATGCATTTGACTTGTATGAAATATCGCGTACATAATCGCCTACAAGCAAAAAGAGACTTGTTTCGAAGAACAAGTGACGACAGTTAAAGATGAAGAATAATATGATGAATGCGGCGACATCATTAATGCAAAACCTTAAAGCTATGAAGAAGTAACCAAGAAGAAAGGGAAGACCAGTTCAAGAAGAATGATGTCTAGGATGCAGTATCGATACGTGAAGGGAATTTCGCAGTTCCATCATGCAGTGTATGGAAACATCATACAAGGCAAGATTCATAGCATAAGGCCTCTCATGAAAAGAAGGCTTAAACTTGAAAGAGACATTTGCAGCCAACTTGATGAATACCTAAACCTTTTCTACAAGGTTGAAGATGAAGTTATATAGATGATGACAAGATCTCAGATGGGTACAAGAAGAACTTTTGAAAAAGTTCAAGATAGAGGATCTTGGTATCCACTGATCCTAGATAGATACATAGAAAGCTACTTGTCACTCCAGTACAAAATGTTTCAGTGCATAGTGTACAAAAGACAGAGGGAGTATGACACTTCAAAGGGAGTGACTACAAAATATCCTTTGTTTCGACATGGTACGATAGGATGGACAGATTACTAATGACTCTAGGCTCTACTGAAAGTAAAGTGGATTCCAATATTTGCCTCAAGGTTGAAAGAGGAAGACTAATGATTATCATGTTATGTGTCGACGCACTATTTTCTAAGCATGGAGGTGTGGACAAGCGAAGTATGCAGTAGAGATCCTGAATAGGTTTAGGATGATGGACTGCATGACCACACCTATGGAATCAAACTTTAAGCTATTGAGCAATGCTTCATCAAAGTCAGTTGATGCTATGATGTACCATCAGATGATTGGGTCATTGATGTACCTGATGAACATGAGACAAGACATTTGCTTTGCTATGAACACCTTGAGCTAGTTCTTCACAGATCTGAGAGATGTTCACTTGATTGCTGCAAAACATATTCTGAGGTACCTGAGGGGTACAGTTGATTATGGGATCAAGTACGATGCGAATTAGAAGATTAACCTAGAGGGTTATGTTGATTCAGATTGGGCAGGAAATGCCATCGATAGGAAGAGCACTTCAGGATGTTGCTTCAATATGGGATCAGGTGTGATCTCTTCGTTTAGCAGGAAGCAATCCTATGTGGCATTGAGTACAGCTGAAGCAGAGTATATTGCAGCTTGTTTAGCTAGTTGTGAGGCAATATGACTACATAAGCTATTGTCTAATTTATTTGATCTCCAGTTGGATGCTACTTGTATACTTTGTGACAATCAGAGTTGCGTAAAGTTGTCAGTTAATCTAGTTTTCCATGACAAGTCGAAGCATATTGAGATCAAGTACCACTATATTAAGGATATGGTGCAAAGGGGAGCAGTGAAGCTCCAGTATGTTGCAATGGAGGAACAGATAGCTGATGTCTTGACAAAGACATTGACTAGGGTGAAGTTCAAGTACTTCAGGGAGAAGCTTAGTGTTCTCCAGATCGAGATTTCCTCCAAGGGAAAGTGATGAGTCCCATAGCCTTTCTGTCATGGTGAGAGGATTGGTTCCTTCCATGGTCAGATGTAAGGGCTGACCAATTCTGTCATGGTGAGAGGATTGGTTCCTTCCATGTCAGATATGAGTGCTGATATCCATAGCCATTCTGATGAGTAGGTCAGATATAAGGGTGAAGCCATTCTTTCATGGTGAGAGGATTGCTTCCTTCCATGTTAGATATGAGTGCTGGCCATTCTGTCGAGTAGGATAGATTTAAGGGAAATTGCCATTCTAGGAATGGAGGTACCTGGTCATTTACCAGGAAAACTCAGTCTAGGACTAAGAATCCATTCTGATGTGATAGAGGGATGTGTTCCCACTTGATAAGATGTAAGGGCTGAGCCATTCTATCATGGATAAAGGATTAGGTTCCTTCCATGTCACATGTGAGTGCTAGCCATTTTGAATTGGTGTCAGATATAAGGGCTACCACCATTCTTTGAATGGAGCTGCCTGGCCAGGTACTAGGAAAACTCAGTCTAGGACTGAGGGCCATTCTGATATGACTATGAGATTTTCTCTCACATGATTAGATATGAGTGCATGGCCATTCTAATGTGATAGAGGAATGTGTTCCCACTTTATCAGATGTAAGGGCTGAGCCATTCGATCATGGTTAAAGGATTAGGTTCCTCCCATGTAAGATGTGAGTGCTGGCCATTTTGACTTGGTGTCAGATATAAGGGCTACTGCCATTCTTTGAATGGAGCTACCTAGTGAGGTACCAAGAATCCTCAGTATAGGACTGAGATCCATTCTGATGTGATTGAGGGATGTGTTCCCACATGATCAGATGTAAGTGCAGTGGCCTTTCCACAAATGATAGTAGTTTGGGTTCCTATCATGTTGGTGGTTGTAAATGCTGAGCCTTTTTACAAATGACAGTAGTTTGAGTTCCTATCACGTTGATGATTGTAAGTGTTGTGCCTTTTCACAGATGATAGTAGTTTGAGTTCCTATCATACTGGTGATTGTAAGTGCTATGCCTTTTCACAAATGGTATTAGTTTGAGTTCCTACCATGCTGGTGATTGTAAGTGCTGTGCCTTTCCACAAATGGTAGTAGTTTGAGTTCATACCATGCTCGTGGATGTGAGTGTTGTTCCTTTCCACGGATGATAGTAGTTTGCGTTCCTATCATGCTAGTGGTTGTAAGTACTGAGCCTTTTCACAGATGATAGTAGTTTGAGTTCCTATCATGCTGGTGAATGTGAGTGTTGGGCCTCTCTAATATGATTATAGGATTGGTTCCTACATGATCAGATGTGAGTGCTGGGCATGCCTTTCTAACGAGTAGGTCAAATGTAAGTGTTGAGTAGGCCATTCTAACTTAGTGTTAGATATAAGCACTGAAGAAAGACCTACATGGAGGCTAGGCCTACAACTAGCATGAAAAAAGGGTTGGCTTTGTAGAAATTCCTCTAACAAGAAGAATCATGAGATAGCACCCGTGATGATCTAGGGATGATGATCCAGTAGTGATGATCCAAATCTAGTGATGATGTCCAATGATGATCCAAATCGAGTGATGATCTAGATCTAGTGATTATGATGATCCAGATCAAGTGATGATCTAGATTCAGTGATGACGATCCAGATCCAATGATGATGATCAAGATCGAGTGATGATCTAGATCCAGATGAAGGTGACTTGAAGATGAAGAGGACTTGGCGATGACCCAAATGATACACAGAAGAAGACTTGTGCTGATAAATTGTGTCGAGAGAATACCTTCCTAGTTAAGAGGGAGTGTTGATGTATTTGTAACTTCTGAATGTATTCATCCATATTTCTTATGTATTGTAACCCGATGTTTATTCCAGGATGTATTTGTGATGTACTTGAGTCATGTCATACCCTGATGTTTATTCTAGGAAGTTCCTATAATGAGAAAGGCATGTCAAGTCATTGTGCATAAACCTCCTATTGGTCATGGGTTAAAGTCCCCACAGTTTCCCTAGGGTTATTAGACTATCCTAGTGAAGTCGACCTTAGGTGAGTCATTGTAAGTCAGGGAAATAGTCCCCACCATTGTGTTAAGGATAAACCTCCTTTTTGGTTGGAGGAGGAAAAGTCCCCACAAATTGTGGGGCATTAGGGTTATTAGACACTCCTAGAGATGTCGGCTCTAGTAAGTAATTGTTAAGTGAGGAGGACATGTTGGAGTGGGTTCCAAGTGAATGAAAGAATATAAATAGAGAGTGAGACCCTCTCTATTAATTATACTCATACACACACTCACTCATTGGGGCGTATGAGTGAGAGAGGAGAAGCTCTCTTAGTGTGAGAGAGAGAGACTGTTGCTGTCAGGAGATCATCTTACTATTTTTCAGTTTTACCTTTGGTGTTGATTCTATCTCCGAGGAAGTTACGGGTTTTTCTCCTTTATGGTTTCCCTGAGGAAAATTATTTGTGTCTCTTGTCTCTTGTGTTGTGCTTGTGTTTTATTGTTGTGCATGTTATTCTCTCAGTTAAAGATCCTAAGATCATAATGGTAGCTTAAAGGATAAAAATCTAACACCTTGTTTTTGAGGAAAAGAATTGATAGCTGTGACATGGTTTTACTGCGTTGATGCAATTAGTGAAAATGGAAGGCCAAAAATACCCAGCGCGTAGAATCTTTTGCACAATTGCCAAACTAGAGAGGTGGACACCGCAGGCTCCACTATGAAAGTCATTGAGTACATGTTCAGCCTCGTCATGGGTGAGGAAAAAACATAATATGGTGTTGACTCCCTAACGGTACAGAACATCTCCAATAAGGAGATGATGAGCATCTTGGTATCGGATGCACCATCTATATTTTCAACTTAAGTGAGCCTCAAAGTTTTGGGTGCACAAGTACAAGAGAATTTTCCATTCCAAGGATCTTCCATTAAGATGAAAAACAAGAATTTGTCAAGAAGGTCAACCCTAAGTGGTGGTGTTGCAGACAACAAGGGCAATTTCTATCATTAGTGAAGCTAGTGTCAATGCCTTGGTGCTTTTCAGGGAAAGGAATTTCAAGCTGAACTCTTGGAGGATGACTATCCACTTGGTTGTGTGACCTTGTAGGAGGCAGCAGATCAAGAAGTACCACATGGGATTGGAATCGACCACTACTCAAGTATGGTTTGTGATAATGTAATGGCGCAGTTTTTGGACTGAAAAAACTAGGGTGATGGCCATCTTCTCTTTAGGTGAATATTGCAAGGGGGGGCCGGTGATCTTCTGGCCAACATAGTAAATCATGTGCTCTTGATGAGCGTCGTTTTCCTAGACCAAAATTCTAGCGTTGACATTTTCAGAAGCTAACACTTAGAGGATGACATCCCAAATGAAGTCAGGTGCAAAAAGTAATGTGGCAGAAGATAGAGCTTGCTTTACCACCTCAAATGCATCTTGTGCCTATTGATCCCAAACAAATGGTATGTTGGTACAAAGAAAGCATAGGAAACCATGGGATTTTGTCACGTATTCTGGTATGAAGCAATGAAGGAAATTTTCCTTGCCTTGGAGACTTTGCAATTGGCACAGAATTCATCGTGAGGGGAATTCAAGAATATCTTGAACTTTAAGAGGGTCAACTCTCATTCCTTTGTAGGACACGATGAACCCAAGTAGATAGCCCGCTAGAACACAGAAAATAGACCTGAGTAGCTTGAAGTATATTTTTTACTTACAACATTGCAGTAAGACCTTTCATAAGTCATCTAAGTTCTATGCTCACTTATGTGACCGAGCAGTAAGGTCATCCAGATAAACCAATATGATGTGGATGAGGTCATGGAAGCAATATGTCATAGTGCATTGAAAATTGGCTCCAACATTTTTTAGTCCAAATGGAATCACTCGGTAGGAAAATGTGCCCCAAGGGGTCATAAATGTGGTCTTGTAATGATCTTCCTTCTGGATTTGAATTTGGTTGTATTCATGAAGGAAAATACCTCATGTTCGGTTCATGCGTCAATGATTTGGTCAATAAAGAGAGTTGGGAAGTTTTCCTTGGGACAAACCAAATTGAAATTGTGAAAGTCTATATAGACATGGATGGTACCCTATTTCTTATTCAGGGGGACAAGGTTGGAGACCTAAGTGGTGTATGCGATGGGGTAGATAAAACTGGTTGTGCTCAATTTATCGATTTCTACTTTGACCATAGCAGCTTTGGAAGGATGGATAGGATGTTTATTTTGGAGAACGGGTGCCACATTAGGCCATGGCTCAATGTGATGTTCAATGATTGACAAATCCAATCTTGGCATCTCAGTGTAGGACCAAGCAAAGATGTCCCAGAATTCTTCAAAAAGTGCTTTGTAGGAAGCGACTTATTCAGCAGAGCATGATGGCCCTAGCGTGATCTCTTCAATGATCTTAGCTTTGGTTGAGATGTTAACCTTGATGGTAGGTGATATATTCACCATGTTCCCCTCTTAGAAGGTGTTTGCTGCCGAAATGGGGTTTTGAACCAGTCAAATTTCCTATGGACAAAATCCTTAGCTTGTACTGAAAACTGGTCTCACGATGACAGAATTTCTTCAGGGATGAAGAATGAGCGGTGCTGCATACCATCCCATGGGTATTCAAGAGCGGTCAAGGCCTAGAGTATCTCCTCATCATTGCTAAAGAAATGATTGGATAGATCTGAGGGATCATCGATGGTTGTGGAGATAGGAGGGTCGGTGGAGCTGGACACCATGTAAATGGTTGTGGCAATTGAGGAAGAAATCAGAGGGTGTATTTCCTCAATAACAGTGATTTCAGATTCAAGGGAATGTCTTTGAAGATTTCTAAGGGAGGATCAAAACTCAGACATTTATCTCACCACTTCAGCAAAGTCTTGGAATGTGGTGAGATAAAGTGTGCATGCATGGTTTGTCCTCAAGGAATTTTTTTTTACTGTTGGACGAATCAGGAGGATGATTATTGGGATGTTCTCCATTGTATCAATGGCATCTAGGTGTGTGCGATGAATGCATATTTTTGGACAATTCTAGTTTGTGTGACCCTATACACCACACACATCACATGGTGGAGTTGGTCGAGGTTTGGCGACTGCTTAGTGGTTCTGCCTTAGGTCCTTTTTGGAGGAGGCGGGGATGATGCAAGTGTGGAAGGCGGTTTTGTTGGCCAGGAGGGGGGAGTGTCTCGACCACAATGGTTTGAATGAGAGTCAACATGACTTGGGGAATTAGAGGTTGAGCAGGTGGTTTGAGGTACCACATAGGAATCCCCAACATAAAATTCGGTAAGTTCAAAGTAGCCATCAATGGCTTACTCATGATGTCGGATGGTGGGAAAAGGAAGGGAATCATATGGAATGGGAGAGAGACCCACTAATTCTCTGGTGACCGCATTTGAGGTTCCAGCTGCGGATGGGGTTGTGACTATGGTTGGGATTTGGGTGCGATGGTACTGGATGAGAGCATGCACAAATATGTGATGTCACTTGATGCTGGTGGAGGAGATAACAAAGGGAAGGAAGCCATCAAGAGGTGGTTGCATTTTTTATGGAGGTATCAATGGTGGGGATGACATTGACTGGTGTGGTCAACGCTTATGGATCATGGTAAGTTAATTGGTCTACTGTCACAATATTCCCATCACGAGGGAACATCAGAAAGGCAAAAAATGGTGGATGCCATGGAACTCATAGAATACATGTTATAGCTGATTTTACCACACCTAGTGAATCACACTTGTATGGCCTTCCCCTATTCCTTTGCAAACTCTTTGGACCCCATGGACCTTTTTTATACCTTTGACGTTTCCAAAATCATCCCTAAAAACATCCTTAATTTTCTATACACGACTTTTAAACCCTTTCTCACGTATATACGCGGGTTTGACACATAAAACCACATACATCGGGATGTGTGCAAAAGGACAAATTCTTTTGGAGTTTTCCATGACATGGATCTGAATCACTTGTATCCAATCCTTCCATATGCCTTGAGATCACTTAGATTTGACCCTTCATTGCCCCATTGAAGAGCTATATGAGGAACCCTTTGGATACATTGAAGAATGTGTGAGAATTAAGAACAAAGAAACTATAGTCCATTGTTGCCAAAACTTATGCTTGAGTCTGCATCCCTTTGTCCCTTGGAGCACTTTGGTGTTCTTCCCAAGCTTGCCTTTTGCTTGTGATCTTGATATTGAGAGATGCAGGATTGAGGCGGTGGAGGCCCAAGTGGGGGATTTAGTTTCTTCGATTCGTAGACGTGTCGACAAAGGTTGTATTCATTGTAATCTCTAATTTTATATTAATAAAAATATCGTTTCCTGTCCAATAATGTATGTTTGAATAAATATTTTATCCATGGATGATTTCAAATGCTTATACATTGTTGATTATATATGCTAGATTAGATATAACACCAATACATATAGCATGCTTGTCTTGTTTACTGATTGTTGAGGAAGTAATTTATCAATTCAAGCTGGAGTTGGAAAGCTCAACGGGGATCCACTTCAACCATCTGGAATAAGGTACAAGTTTTGATCCTTTAGTGTTAGATATTTGATTTCTCTTGCATATTGGAAAGGATTGATTTCTAGAGTCAAGCTGTCTGTTGTGGTACCTCGAGCCATAGGAATTTCTCTCTGTAATAGAATTGGTGACCATACTGGGGAGTTCCTAGTCATTTTTCCTTTGGGTGTTTTTATCGGCACAATGGGCTTGATATTCTTGACTTACTCTTTGCTTCTCCTTGTTTCTGTATTGCATTTTATAGTATGTTCATCCATGGACACTCCCCTTTATTGGTTTGACCCTTGGCCTACTTTTCACCACTTCCTTCTCTGTATACACAAGTTTTTGGCCAAAAATGCATACATACATAGAATTTTGGCCAAAAGTCACGTATACACGCAGGTTTTTGGCCAAAATCCATGTATACATGCAGCTTTTTGGCCAAAAGTTGTGTATATATGTAGCTATTCTTTAAACAATCGTGTACATCCTCCCTTTTGGTGAGTTTGATGTTATGGGAAGTTGTTGGGTGGGTTGTGAGTGTGGTTGGGGATTCCTTGGGTCTGATGTTATCTGTTGAATGCTTCTTTTGTGACTAGAGACTACTTTTTCATTGATTTTTCTTTGAAAGTAGTTTTAGTCATTTATCCTTTGTGTTTTGCCATTAGTGCATTACTCTTTTTTGTCTTGGTGTCTTGCTGGGCTTGCATTTTATACTTGCTATAAAGACTGAGAGTTTTAGATGACTTTTATTGCATTTTTCATTCTTTTATATTGAAAAATACAAGTCGGTGCATTTTTTTTTTGCATATGGATTTGAGAAGGTACTTGCATTAGATTGCTTGGATGAAAGTTTTATTTAAGTTTTCATATAGGAAGGATTGCATTGGCATTCAGAAAGGAATATATATTTATGGATCTCATGTAGTGGCATACCCTATTTTTCATTTGACAAAGATTGCACATAGCATTGCTTTTTATGGTGTGCATATTTGTTTCACTACTAATTCATAATGTCATTAGTTGCACGGCCATTTCCCTTTGGGTAATTACAGCTAATTAAAATCAACACATAATAAAATGAATTACACTTTTTTCTTTTATAGGGTGCACCAATAAGATTAGGTTTTAGGGTATTGGAATAGTTCATTGTGAGTTAATTCTCCAAGACCACTAAACAACAACATGTATGTGTCTGTCTAGGTGAGAGTGTGAAATTCCTTGGTATAATTAGTGTTTCTCAAGATCCTCCTCTCAAAAGGGAGTTAAGCATGAGGCAGTGTGAGTGGTTATTGATTGGGATGACCCCTAGTCATAACTGAGTAGCACCAGAGATATTTTTAGGTTTGTATTCGTATATTGGGGATCTTTCGAGATTTTTGGGCTTTGCTACCCTACCCATATGGTCAATCCAACCTACGATTGTCCACCTAAGCATGGATTATATTGAGGTGACCTTATTTTCCTTACCTAGGTTATCGAGAGGGTACTTCGCAGAGGTTATTCTGCAGGTGTCCTGGCCAGGTAGAGATCAGACATCATAGTCATTTTATGCATTGAAGCTAAGGGCCACTATAATTGGTTGCATACCTCCACTTGTACTGTATGAGAGTTTCGAGCCTCTCCTAGGCGAGACATACCTACTACATTTGGGAGCTCACATATCCTCCCCTTGGCTTGCTTGTAATTTGGATGTATATTTTCTTAGGAGTGTGCTCTTTGTGTGCTAGTTGGCCTTTGGGATCGTAGTTACTTGAGTATATTTATGCTCTCTTGAGTTTGAGTCCTTTTATTTTCAGCATGCTTGGTGTCCTATCACCTGTCCTTGGTCCTAGTATGGACCCTACTGTCAAACTTGGGGGCATCACAGCCCCTTATCATGCTCATAGATTTGGGAATTGTCATATTCCATCCTCTACTCCATTTGTGGAGGATTTTTATTCCCTTCGCTTGGTCTTTACACCGGTGGTCACCCTCATGGGGGTGGTAGTGGATGCATGAATGTTGGGTCTACACTTTATATTACTTTTTATGGCCCATCATCCACCACACTGTTTCCTTTGAATTTATTTGTCATGAATATTCCTCCCTATTCCCTATAGTTTGGATTCTTTATTAACTATTTTGGGTTGTTTTGGACTTATATGGTTGTCATGTAGGGTCCAGTTTTTGTACACTCTCTTAGAGGTTTCAACCTATTCATTCCTATCATAGGTATCATGTCAAAACTAGCATATAGGTTAGGATTTCACATCCACTTGCATTTTGCATGACCTTATGACTATTTCATTTTAACCTTAGGTATGAACCCATTCCATGGTATCACGAAACCTTCATGCTGTTTTTATAAGTGGTACTATGTGAATGGTAGAGCTTTCCTATACATGGGTGTCCTAGTTAGCTCCCCTTTGAATTTCGTACCCATGCTGTGAGTCCTCTCTTAGGTCCAAGAGTCCCTTTTAGTCCTGCCATGTCCTTGAGCAAGAGCTTCATACTCCTCTTGAACTTTATATTGGCCATTTTCCCCTCGAAATCCCTTGTATATGTCAAGTTGTAATTGCATTATCATGAGTTTTTCCTACCTCACTGAGCCTTATATCTGCTTCCCTTACTTTGATTATCAGATATATAGCCTGAGCTTGTCTCATGTCTAGATATGTAGAGCCATTTTGTATATCCTTTGTAGCTTGATTCCCTATTCTTACTAGGAGGGGACTTTCCCCCGAGTGTCACTATCCTAAACATGTGTCCTTGCATTGAGCATAGGTATGTTCCACTGCCTAGAACTAGTTTGTTTTCCCATTTGACACTCGTCTCCTCCTAGTCTATAACTTTAAAGCAATTTTATTCTTTTTCAACATTTTCAAATATTTGAAAAAGTCCAAAAAAAATTAAAAAACCAAAAATCCGGACAAGGAAAGATGTTATCTTTGGCAACAGTTGAGTCGTGTAGCCTTTGAACAGAGCACTATATATCACATCCATTGGTTGGGTTTATAGTTTGATTTTAGGAGCTGTAATCATTTATCTGAGTTTATCTCCATTGACTGGTTAAGATTCCAGTCCCTATGGAGCCTCTGTCAATGCCTCATGTGTCGCAGAGATATCCCAGTTTTACATATCGAGTATATGTTGCCTACATTTAGTCACCATTTGTCGTTATGCTCTTGTTCGAAGGAATTTGAAACCTAAGTCAGCCATTCCTCAGTTATCTTGACTTTGCATGTCAACCATTCTTAGTACAGTTACTAGTTCATGAACTTTATGATCAAGTCCTTCCACATTATACAGCTTTGCTGAGTACCTCGTGTTGGATGATGGGGGATTCCTTAATGCCCTCCCTCTAGCGTATTTCATCCCATAGACTTCAAATCATTTACTCTGGGATAGGAATCTAGAGTCATATTTGAGTGCCTTGAGACTTTTAGTCATCAGTGGAAGGTTCTCTCGCCATCGACAGTTTTTTGGGAATACATCAATGTCCCCTGATCAATGGATTCTCTCAAGTGTTCAACCTCAACACATTTATTCACACTTGTTAGTTCGCACTCTAGTACCTTGATTCCCATTTTCATTATCGGTGGGTGATCTTGCATCTGTTAACAGTATACATCAATGACCGGTAATCAGATGATGGACTACTATGTTCGACCTCAACACCTCTATTCACATAGTAGGACATGTACTCGTAGTGGTGTGTGTAGAAGACCTTCCGGATTGGTGGCATTTCATATACCTCCTTGATCATGCCAATGTTCATGAGATTTCAGCTCTCATGACTTGATTCCAGTATATGTTAGACATTTCCAACCATCATGGAGATTTTGATCTATGTATATTGTATGTGGCGATGACCACATATGTCATATTGTATCATGCCTATTCATGGCCATTGTACTCTTATGTATCCGGGACTGCTATATGTATTTGTAGTTATATGCAAAGTTCTATCATTGTATAGTGTTGATTGGATGGCTATTTCTTCCACTGGGTTCTTCATCACTTCATTTCTGGGATGGACTTATAATGTATTTTGGTAATCATATGACCCCTCTGACCTCATACAATAGGGGGCATCTATTATAGCTGATTTTACCACACCTGGTGAATCACACTTGTATGGCCTTCCCCTGTCCTTCTGCAAACTCTTTGGACCCCATGGACCTTTTTTATACCTTTGATGTTTCCAAGATCATCCCTGAAAACATGCTTAATTTTCTATACGCGACTTTTAAACCCTTTCTCGTGTATATACTCGAGTTTGACCCCTAAAACTGCGTACATCGGGATGTGTGCAAAATGCCAAATTATTTTGGAGTTTTCCTTGACATGGATCTGACTCACTTGTCTCCTAGCCTTCCATATGCCTTGAGATTGCTTGGATTCACCCCTTCATTGCCCCATTGAAGAGATATATAAGGAACCCTTTGGATACATTGAAGAATGTGTGAGAATTGAGAGCAAAGAAACTATAGTCCATTGTTGGTGGAACTTATGCTTGAGTCTGCATCCCTTTGTCCCTTGGAGCACTTTGGTGTTCTTCCCAAGCTTTCTTTTTGATTGTGAGATTACTATCGAGAGATGGAGGATTGAGGTGGTGGAGGCCCAAGTGGGGGATTTAGTTTCTCTAATTCACAGACGTGCCAACAGAGGTTGTATTCATTGTAATCTTTGATTTTATATTAGTAGAAATATCTTTTCCTGTCCAATAATGTATGTTTGAATGAATATTTTATCCATGGATTATTTCAAATGCTTATACGTTGTTGATTATATATGCTAGAGTAGATCTAATACCAATATATATAGCATGCTTGTCTTGTTTACTGATTGTTGAGGAAGTAATTTATCAATTCAAGCTGGAGTTGGAAAGCTCAATGGGGATCTACTTCAACCGTCTGGAATAAGGTACAAGTTTTGATCCTTTAGTGTTAGATATTTGTTTTCTCTTGCATATTGGGAAGGATTGATTTCTGGAGTCAAGTTGTCTGTTGTGGTACCCCAAGCCATAGGAATTTCTCTCTGTAACAATACATGTAACTACGTCTGAGGATAAGATTATAATCCAACTGAGCATTGACAACATATATCTCAATTAGAACTATCTTACTAGCTAATGATAGGGGCACATGTGGAAGAATGCCTTAGGCCTTGGTGGGATGGCCATCATAGGTGCGTAGTGTAGTGGTAGACAGTTGGAGGGTAGGGGACTCAATTTTTTGCCAAACCAACATCAACATGACACAAGTGGATGCCCCTTCATCAACAATACATTGAGGCACAACCAAATTCTAAATTGATATTGGAATCTGGAAGGCAATGGTTGATGGCATTCTAGGCTCTTCATTGTCCAAATCAAATGTGATCAGTCTAGAATTGGAGGGATCCACGACATCGAGTACATTCAATAATGATTTATACTATGGCGGGCATGTTTTCAATACTTCTAGAGAGGACATGGCCATAGGTGATTGGGCTAAGTCATCAACAATGCTATAGTTCACCGCTGCTCTGGTGGTGGCATTTTTGGCAATCCGTCGCATGGGGAATCATGGTCCTTCGGTCGACATGTCAGGGGGTAGTGGGGGTAGGTGAAGTAGTATGTTGGTTGTGTTGGATGTGGATGTCTCTGATTGGTCAGTGGTTTTAGTAGTGGGCCCATACTAATTTTTCCTAGTCTACAAGTTGACCTCTTTAGTTGTCATGGCCAGCACATGATGAACACCTGTCTCTATAGGTGGGGGAGCTATGGGAGCTGTAGGAGTAGGTGGGGGTGTAGGTGCGATTTCTACCAATCCTTGGAGTGGTAACAGGTTCTCTAGCACCATGGATGGAGGGCCTGGTGGTGCTAGATTGGGTTGAGCTTGAGCTACTGCATTTGTATCATGCTAAGCTTCATTCTTAAGAACATGCTTAGCGTGACCCATGAGGGGGGATTCATGTGTGTAATGACCATAGACGTCGCATATTTTGAACAAAAGGTTGGTCCGTAATGGAGCATTTCATCTAGGTGGATTAGGATGTTGGGAGTTTTGAACCGATAGGTTCATGATGGTGTTTTTGGGAGGATTTGGTTGTTGGTCATTTCCTTGTGGTTGGTTGATACCCCGGTTCCTAGATCAGTTTTTCTTCCCTTTCCCTTGTTGGTTATTGGGGGCCGGTTGGTTGGGACAATTATGCTGAGCAAAAACTTGTCCCGTGGATGTCGGAGGAGATGGATGAGGGGCTAAAGTGGCTTGCATGGGTGGTGAATAGTAGATCAGAGGGGCTACAAATCTAGTCATTGGTCTCGAATATGATTGTGCTAGACAAGTTGGTGCATGGGCGTGTTGTTGTAGTGTGGGCTATGCAAAAGGGGTTGTGGCTCCAGATTGAGGCATCATCCTTGAGTAGTCAGGAACTTAGTTTGGTGGTGTAACACTAGGGGTGTTTCTTGGGTGTGGTGGCATCCTAGGAGGTGCTGCATAGTACTATGGATTTTATGAGATGAAACTTATGATTCCATCCATAGCATGGGATTCCCCTGGCATGCCAGGGTGAGAGGTGCGAGCATGGGGAGTGTCTGGAATGATGGTGTATGGTTATCTAGTCTGAGCATAAATCAAGTCAAATTGTTGGGCCTTCAAGATGGCCTCTTCCTCAGATTGGGGACATTCAGAGGTGATGTCCTTGAATAAAGGTGGTAGCAAGGTTTTTAAGAACTAGTCCAGGAATCTCATATCATCAAGATGAATATTGCATAGGATACGACATTGTCGCCACTCATGGATGTGGTCAGTTATATGAGTTGCAGTGTTTTGGAGGAAAGATAGCAAGATCTCAATGCCGTCGTCGTATATGGTGGGGAGTTGGAAATATTGTAGTAACATGAAGGCTAAGGAATTGAAGTTTAGGTAAGAGGCTTGAGGTAGCTCAATATACCACTTGGTCATGGTGCTAGTGAGGGTGCACTGGAACAACCTAAGCCTAATCGAATCATTGTCAATGATGTTTGAAGAGAACCATAGATGAAACGACATGATGTGGTTTTGGGGGCACTCACCTGCCTTCTGTTCAAAATTTGGGATGTCTGACAGGAGTTTGGTTGGCATAGGAGGCCAACGGGGTTGATGGCTGATTGGGTCATTGGTTAACCTAGACAAATCAAGAAAGTTGGTGTGATCCATGAATGGGAGGTTAGACCCAAGGTTGGTGAGGGACGAACTGGCAATGGTGACTGCGTTTGCAGGAGCGTGATGTCCATGCATGACTAGGGGCACCTGAAGTTGAATTCCCACAATGTAGATAGTCGAGATAGTCATGGAAGGGACACTACGCCCAGGTATGAAAGGTGGTACTATGGGACTTGTAGGAATTGGTGTAGGGCTACCACTAATAGGTACCATATTCACAACGATATGAGAAGCGGTACTAGGACCACTAGCCGGGATGTTGCTGATGATATGAGGCATGGATGCGGCTCTGCTGCCAACCACCCCTCTGGAGAAGGGATCAGTATTTACATCACACATGGGGATAGATAGTGTAGTGAGAAATTTTGGATCAAATATATAGGAATCTGAGTCGAAAGCAGAGGCTCTATGGCCTTCTAATGGAGAAGAGGGTTGTCGAGGAGGGCCTCGATGGTGATGGTCTAAATATCCAAGCTTAGGGGGATCACCTCTTAGGCGTGAGGAAGAGCATGGTGGATCAATGGTTTCTTGTTGGTGATAATTGGTAATAAGATTTGGACCCTGATTTAATGGCTTCCTATTGGTTCATAGCTGTTCACTCGGCCACCAAGACTGCCAGAAGACAGCACTTGGCTTTTTCCTCACGAAGGAATTTCTAGTCAATTGAAAGGGGTCGTTTCCCATTTTGATTGGCAATTCCTCTTGTTGGCCAGCTACTTTGGGGTTCCTGTGGCACTCCTCATAATGATTTTTAGGGAATAGCCCAAGAACTTTCCACGATTAAGGTGAATGAGACTTATGTTGTCAAATCACAAGATTTTGATTACGTAAATTGGTTCCTTTTGAGTTATATGGTGTGAATGTGTGCACTCTATGTATGAGATTGTTATTTTTTATTATTTTGTTAATTATGTGGTGAAAAAATAATACTGGATTTTCTGCAAAGATCAAGCTATGGGAAATACAAACAGTAACATGTGAACCAATAAAATAAAATAGAGCTGAAGTGCAATACAAACTATAAAATGTAATCAGCAGTGTGACTACCCTATTTTTTTAGCCCTCAAGTTCAAGAAAGATTGTTGGTCTCTCATCAAAGTGGGAACAATCCCACCCATATATCCACAGGTCACTCTTCAAATGCCTGGTTTCTCAACAGGGAGGATGTGAATGCCATGAAACCCCAAACAATTTCCGCTCCCTCTAGATTCCAAGCCAGTTGTTTGTAGTGGAAAAGAACAATGACAAAGATAGGTTCCTATTACTAATCTTTATCAACCCTCTATATTATATCAGAAGACCTCGAAGGGTGATGACTGAGTAAAGGAGGAAGGCATAAATAAGATGGTTAATTTCCAATGTGCTTTAATAATGAAATACTGAAATTAAACTTGCAGGAACAAACACAACAGTAAGCATATTTGCATTTTAACAATCAACTAGACAGGAAACTGAATGTAAAAATAATTGAAAAATAGATAGGGAACTTTTTTTTACTGGACAACGTCGACTGAGTCACCTAAATAGTCCAAATAGTAGTGATTGGCTCTCCTTTGGGCCAAAAAAAGCAGTGATAGTGCCCTGGGAGGTAGGTCGCTCCCTTCGGCGCTGGAACAGTGAATGGGTCTCTCCTTTAGGGATTGAATCAATGAATGGGTCACTTATTTCAGCCTAAAATTAGTGACCTGGCCCGAAAATAGGAAAAATTAAAAAGCAGAGCTGGGAATAGCTGACAGTAACTGGTATTGGGGCCGAACGAACTTAGCTCAGCCTCGTTAGTGCTCAATCAGGGATGACTATGGAAGAAAAACTGCAAAAACTTATAAAAAACCATGTATCCTAAGGGATCAACTCAGTGTGGTCACCAAACTGTGGCTGGGTAAAAAACCTAGCCATGTGCTAATGCATCGTCCTTCTGTCAAAGGGATGGAAGGATAGAGTCTGCGATGAAAAACCTAGCTTCAACAAAAACTATTAGCAGCAAAAAATAAATAAGTACATACAAACTACAAACTAAACAAAAATGGTGAGACTATTATACCTTGGATCTATTTGAAAAAGGGGCCACCATGCCCTAACTCATAAACAACACTACCTCTCCAAAGGCCTGGGTAGTGTGGAGGTTGACTCAACACAAAAGAGAGGGAGAAAATGGGGCCAATGGAATGGATGGGAAGAGTAGCTTGAGAGTGATGTTCTCTCAAGGAATCATGTGAGTATAATAACAATGGAGGAAAACAAGTCATGTGTGATGGGGACCTCCACCCCTCTATTTATAGTTTTTCCTCTCATTTAGGGTTTTAAGCCCCTAATCAAGGTTTTTGTCCCTACTTAGGGTTTTAAGCCTCTTTATCCTATTTTTTATCTCTTTTTGTAGTTTTTAGGGACTTTTTGGGGGATTTATCCCCTTTGTGATATTCTTAGCTCTCTTGTGAGCTTGTTTAGCTCTTTTTGTAGGGTTTTAAGCCCTTTTTTATTATTTTTTGAGATTTTGAGAGAGAGTAAGGTTAAACATAGGTGTGAAGTTTAAAAAGGGTTAGGAAATGGATGTATGTATGTGGTGTATGATGTATATATAAAGTTAATAAAATTTTGCATTAACAATTCATAATCACATTCTTCACCTATTCCATGCATTAATTTTTAGTTTTGGTGGTGGATTTTTATGCATTAAGCAACCAAACTTGAGGATATCAGCCCATGCGGGTCATAGTTCATCGAGCCACATATAGGGATTGATGTAAATAGGAAAATCAAAGCATTCTCATGTACATATCATTACTGTTATAAAGAACAGTCATGTATAGGTTCGGGTGTCTCAAATTTTATGGTGAAATCTCACAAAAGATTAGTTTTTCTTGGCATGATGGTTTTGGAATGGAGAGAACATGCAAAAGAGGATGTTGATAGGGAATTCATTGGTGATGTAAATTATCAACAAGACTTAATAACTTATGTGTCATAAAAAAATTTGAAACTTGGGGGTTTGAGCGCCCAACCAAGACTCCTCCACATGTTCGTAGATTACTGGCATCTAGACACAAAGGCCTGTATACTGGATGGTATGCCATTGAGATTAGAGGTATAGGACATATACTTGATCATAGGAATATCTCATCGAGGAAAGGTAGTTAACCTATGAGCTCATGGATTGGGTGTAGCACTCACTATTGAGGAGTGCATTGTTGACACAGAAAAGATTGAAAGTCAAGTTCTTGTGAATGATATCCAGAGTATCAGTCTCATGGTGATATTTTTGGTATTGACCATAATACAAGGTTTGGAATCACTTCATTACACTTAACAACCTATCATCTTCTACTTGGTGGAGTGCATGAGACCTATTGTTATTGACTCAAGCACAACATTTCTGAGTATGAAACAACAACTAACCGACTGCAAGCTAGGTAGGATAAAGAAATTTTGGTATACCAGAATTCTAAGCACTTTCTTATTTGAGAGGGTACCAATCCTCATCTGTAGATTTGATTTACATCCTCACAATCCACAGGATCTATCCCAGACTCGTTGGGTGGAGGAGATGCAGACACTACGGGGAGGAAGGACACCTTCTCCCTTCCAATTCGACTTATTTCATTGGTGGTGATGGCAGTTCAAAGAAATAGATGACTACCCCTATGCAGGTATAAACCACTTATACTATAAAATGGTAACTTTATACTAAGAATGAAAACTCTAGGAATAAAATGATGATTTTTCCAAAACCAACACCAAAAACACCCCAAATAGAAAATTGTTCATACTAGTTTACATTTTTTTTTCAGGATTAAAAATAGAGCCATGGAATAAACATCCCAAATTGTTGTTTACAAAATATTTAAGATCAACCTCTAAATTGGAAAAAAAATTCTCCAAAAGATAAATTACATTTTTTTTGAAACTTGCATATTAAACAAACAAAAATATTTCAAAAATAATTTCACCAATCTAACCATATAAAATCAAATAAATTATGATGTGATTCAAAATGAAATCATATATTAGACCATAAAAGAACAAATGGTTCATATAAATAATCAAAATCTCCTTCGGAGTTTCAATTACAAACATCATACTAATAAAAAACATCTAAAATGTTTCATTTGAAAATTCAAATTCATCCATAGATTCTGACACCCCATCACAATTTACATTTTCTACAGATGAAGGACAAGACGAAGATGTAGATGAACCATATTCTTCTCTATTATCAATGGTTTCATCATTTCAATCTACATCTATTCCCTTCATTTCAGCTGTCATATTCGTTCTGGATCTATGGCATGGTCTAGCATACTCCCATCTTGCAATTTTTTTTTTGAAGGGGTGTAGTGTTAATTAAAGGAATACCTACCCCTATCCCAGGATTTTTAGTTTTGATTAGTTTTGATTTTTTAACCTACTAGAATGCCATCGATCCCCCCTAAACCCCCTAACCCACCCAACATTACAATAAAAAAAATAAAAAATAAATTTAAACCCCCCACGTATCCCCCTTAACTCCTCTACAACAATACATTTAAAAAAAAATTAAAACATATTAAACACCACTCCCCTTTTCTATCCCCCTAAACCCTAACAAAATTTCATTTAATATATATATATATATTTCTAAACCATCCCAGCCCATTTATCCCCTAAAAAAACATTATATTAAAAAAAATCAAACCCCCCAAATAAATTTACCACCCCCAAAACATTATTAAAAAATAAATAAATAAAAACTGAAAGAAACCCTCCTACCTCCCTTCTCTCTCCCCCCGTTCCTCCCTTCTCCTCCCCCATGCCCTTCTCATCCACTCACTCCCTTCTCCTCATCCTCCCTTGTTGCTCCATCCTCCTCCCTCACACGCCCCTCCACCTTCTATCTATTGCACTTTCCCTTCCCTCCATTCCTCATGTGCTCCCTTCACCTACTCCCCCCTCTCCTCCCCTCCACAGATCCTTTCCCTCACACCCTCCACCTCCTCCCTCCTCTCCTCCCCCCCCCCCCTCCCCTCCCCCCCGCCCCCCCCCCCCCCCCCTCTCCCCTCCCCCCCCCCCCCTCCTCCCTCCTCTCCTCCCCCCTGCCATTCCCTTCCCCCATTCCCTCCAACTCCTCCCTCCTCCCTTATTCCCCCTCCTCCCCCTCCACGTGCCCCTTCGAGCTCCTATTTCATAGCATTAAGGGGACTGTCGCTCCCTTGGGCGCCAAAGGGTCTCCCCTCACTAGTGAAACGATTCTGAGAATCGTACTATTGGTAAGGGGAGGCCATTTGGTTCCTAAGCAAGTGAAGCATTGCTCCCACCTCCTCCTTCATCTTTCTTGATCATATTTACCCACATGCACCTCCAACTCCTCGTCGCTTCCAACTCTCTTCTCCCTCCTCCATCCTCCCCCCCCCCTCGCTGCTCCACTTTCCCTTCCCTCCATTCCTCCACATGGCTGCACCTCCTCCTTTCCCTTCTCCCCCCTCACATCCTCCCACCTAGCACAAACCTCCCTTTCCCCCTGGAAGACCCTCCTCCATCTCTTCCTCCCTTCCCCTCCACCCTCCTCCCCCTCTGCCTCCCACTTTCACCACCTCCATCGTCACATTAAGGGGAGCATTGCTCCCTTCAGATCCAAAGGGTCACCCCTCACTGGTGGCATGATTCTCATAACTGCACTACTAATGAGGGGAAGGTCTTTTGCATGCAAGAGAAAAGTGATCCCCTTAATGAGACGACGGAGGTTGTAGACGGTGGAGGTGGACATGAAGGAGGGTGGAGGGGAAGGGAGGAAAAGATGGAGGAGGGTCATATGCGGGGAAGGGAGGCTCACATTGGGTGGGAGTATGGTATGGGGGAGAAGGGACATATGAAGGTGTAGGTGGCAAGAGGTGGGAGGTGGGGGAAGGAAGGGAGGCATAGGTGGTGGGAGCACGTGGTACGTTAATTTAAAATATATATATATGTTTTATGTGGTGTAGTTAGGTACGTTAAATTTTTTTAAAATTTAATATAATGTTTTATTTGGTGTAGTTCAGTAGGTTATTTTTTTAAAATTTAATATATTTTTTTTTGGGGTGTAGTTGGGTGCATTAATGTTTTTTTAATTGTTTTTAATATAGTGTTTTTTCTTACTATAATTTTTTTACTATAATGTTTCTTTTTTTCTGATATCCCTCGTGGAAAGGAGCACATTGGGCATCTTGCAGACATAGAAGACCCAATGGAAGACGAAATTAATGTCCCTTAGGAAAGCCATGCTCCATAAAATTCCAATTTCGATGAAGATTTTGGCCTGCATGATATTGTTGATTAGTTTAATGTCTTGAAGAAAATGTTAAATTTGGCAATTTTTTCATAAGATATATTAGTACTGTTTTGACTTTCATACTTTATTTTAGAAATAAAATTTCTATATATATTGTTTTTAATTTGTTATTTCTATATAGTTTTTCATGAATTTGTGTGAATCGTAACATTTTGGAATATAGTATGAAATAGTATCATTTTAATACAAAAATTCTATGAAAATTCATTGAAAATGGTTGTAAATGTCTTTATTTTCTAGAATTTCTTAGAATTTTGTCAATAAAAAAGTCTTATTTTGCCTATAAAATTGTCTTATTTTAAAGAAAAATTTGCAAAATGTATATGTTTTTCAATATAAATTGCTTCTAAATGTATGTTATTTTGTTAAATGTCTAAAAAACACACTTGAAAATAGAAAGTAATAATATTTTACGACAAAGATGACTCAAAGGCCCCAAAAAATTCCTTACAATGAAAATGTGTGATACTGGTATCAAGCCTTTTTTAAATGGAGGTAAAGATAGCTACTAAAATTAGGAGAGAGAAAAATGAGATTTGTGTCGAGTTCTATTTTCATAGTATAATTGGTTGATAGAATTCCATGGAGATCCTGGAATGCCACTACCACCAGGCTCTACATATGGTGATATAGGTAAGATTCAATGTGTATGGTTTTTTTTAATTATAATTTTTTTTTTGTATTTTTTATGTATTTAGAAATCAAAAACATGTTTTTGGTGGTGAAAAATAATGGAATTAGGTATTTGCATAGACGTGGGTCTGTGATGATCGGATGCTTTCCCTTGACATGGACAGAAGTGACAAGATTATCAGTGTAGATGCAGAGCGGATGCTACAAAACATACATGGCAACATCGCTCGACTGACTCACAGGATACCCATGGTGGAAGTCGAGGAGTTTCTTGAGGCTATGCAAAGACATGTAGTAGGATACCTCATCTGTGGGTTAGTTTGTTCAAGTTGTTGTCTAATGCATTCATATTTTATCATGATCATCACCAAGGCCCATAGGAATATATTCATATGTAGGCATTTTTGCATCTAGCGTGTGTATCTTGGCGGCTTAAAGCCCCATTTTTGTACTTATGACATTTTGTACTATGACACCATTTTTGGACTATATTCGGAAATAAGAACTAATATAAATTGGTTTGATATATATACAAAAAATTTTAAATGTGAATGTGATTTAAATGTTTTATGATTCTTTATGGATGTGAAAAGAGCCAATCTAACACATCATTTTCATAGGAATTGGCAACATGATTATAAATTCTAGGTATATGAATGTATGTAATGAAATCAAATTTCCGCTTCAATAACCTTACCTGCAACACCCTTCTCATTAACACAGGATCCCTAACCTGGTACAAGCCATTTAATTGTGACACCACTAATTGGAAGACGGGGATAATTTCAAGAGATCAGATACAGTTATAAATGGAATCACATGCTAATTTGATCATGGTCCTATACTCGGCAACATTATTAGATGATGGTCAAAGACAAACACCTCTCCAAGATACCAACTGACCCTCAAGTGTATAGAAAACCTAGGAAACTGAAGCTAAGTTCTAGGTGTGGCAATTGGAACCATTACTAAATGCTAAATAGATTGAATATATCATCAACATCTTCCACAAAATAGGAAGCATGTCAACAAACCAATAATGCTACCAGAAGAAAAAACAAACTATACAAGTTGTATAGTAATATATACAAGATATCGTGCTCGAATAAATTTTAAGTATAATATTTCTTAAGATAGATCCCATTTTTGGGCTCCCTGAAGGAATTCTCTTCATAATCCTCCAACTCATTAGCTCCTTTCTCTAGTACACAGTTTACCATGTCAGGCCCATGCCACATAGGGTTTAACTTACCCTCATCAAGATGCTCACTGGCTTGATCACATAAAAGGACCAAGATACCTTCACTAAACTAACAGGGATGGACAGAATTACCATTTTTGGATTTAATGCAGAGATTATTCACCTCTAGAGCCACTACGACATCCAAGCGCTACTCATCCAGCCTGTGCTCTAAGTGGACCAAATGTTCTTGTAAATATGAAGTATTACATAGGAACTCTCTGTCTAGTTTTAATGAAGGAATCTTCCACTCAACTAGTAATACCACTTCCACCTCATGTACTAACTGAAAATGAGAGAATCTGATGGAATTCTTGACTACGGTTTGATAGGCCCACAAAGTAGGATAAAGCATGATATGCCAATTAGTTTTGATTTTTGCAAGGGTTCTTTCTAAAATTGCCTTAAGTCCACTCCCCACTTAGTGAATGGACAAACAATGATAATAATACATAATGGGGTGGGATGCGAGCGTATATCTCGCGTGAAGACCTGGCAAGGGTGGCATTACTAGACCGCATCAACACAATATTTGAATATTGATGACCAATAGTAACTTGTTCTAAGGATATTTTGGGCTTTAGAAATCCCAGATAAATGACCACCACAAGACCCACCATGAAAATCATTCATCACAGTATCATCCTCATTGTGAGTCAAACAACGACACAAAATGGAATCCACTCCCCAATGATACAATGTGTTACTGACAATAAGGTAGTTCTTAGAATTATGATGTAGACATCATCGTTCTTCCATCAAAAAGTGAGAGCGAACCTTCAAATTCTGTAGATAGATGATAATATCACCATACTAAGGTTCAATGGTTGAAATGAGGAAAATATTCTCATCAACGAACAAATCCTCATCAATCCTATCTTCCTCCATACTAGGGATATTAGATATGGAATTTGCAAATATTAATGACATCTCCAATTTTATCAAAACAAATTCAAGGTTGAATTCTTGTAAAATGACAATCCATTATTATAATTCCCCTAATCATTCATCTTGTCAAGACAAACTGAAATGGATTGATGTGATCTATAACGGTAGTTTGACGAAACAAGATATAGTGTCCCAGCCCCTGGATTACATGAACAGTCACTAAGTCCAACTTATCGACATGACTATATATAAGTTCAACATCAATGAGATTCCATCTAAGATAGTAGATAACATGCTCTTAGAACTCATCATCCACTTGGAACATAACCATACCAATCGTCTCTTGAGATGCGGCCACATATAACAAAAATCATGGCTATAGTTAAGTGGACTAAGGACATGGTCCAATGCCAAGGATTTATTAAGGGAATCGAAGGAATCCTAGGCTTGCTCACCCCATATGAATGGAGTACCCTTCTTTAATAAGAACATAAACCCCTTGGTCAAATTGGCATAATTGACAATGAATCGACGTAAGAAATTACCCATCCCATAGAGACCTTGAAGATGTCTAATTGTATGTAGGGGAGAAAACTGAAGCCTTTCCTCAACCTTTAGTGCATCGACCCTAATCCCCTCTTTTTATACAATGAGTCCCAACAAATCACCCACTTTCACACAAAATATACACTTCTGAGGGGTTTAACCGAATATTGTAATGGTGAAATATTTCAAAAACCAAGCACAAATGATCTCGGTGATCCATCCTCTAACAAGAGTGAGAAGATAAATCATCCAAATAAAATTTGATAATATGCTTGAGGTCATGGAAAGAAAAAGTGGCTCTGACATTTTTATGGTTGAAAGGCATTTTTCAGTATGTAAAATTAACCCAAGGAAAAATAAACACACTCTTATGTTGGTCTTGATCTTTAATTTGTATCTGGTTGTCCCCTAAAAATCCATCCAAAAATGAGAAAACATCGCTCCCTACACACTCATCCAAAATTTTATCAATGAATGGTGTGGGGAAATTATCTTTTGGAAAATCCCTATTCAAGTTTCTAAAATATTTGCACACACGGATTGTTCCATGCTTCGTATCTACCAGAATAGGATTGGATATCCATTCGGTCAAGGAAAATGGATATATGAAACCATATTTAGTGCTAGGATATGTTTTAATCCCATACTCAACAATGTGAGGGTCAGTTCTTCACATTTCTTCATAGGACCAGGAAAATACGTCATGAAACACGTTAAAAAGATTGGTGTATCTCTTTATTTCATTGGTCGAGGAGTCTGTACTGATTTATACATTCTTGATTTTTCCAAGAATCCAAGAGATGTTGATAAGAATCGTAGGAGATAAGTTCTCCATGTTACCTCTTGCATATATACCATTACCTAATGGGACCACAGGGTGACCAACACTCTTGCTTAAGGTTTTCCTAAATTCATCATGCTCAACCCATTCAATATCCAAGAGAAAGTAAAATAGATGATGCAACTCCTCCCAGGGTTGTTCTAGACCATTCATGGACTTGATAATCACTTCATATGAAGTAAAAATCTCATCAAGGAAATCATGCAAGCATGGTGACACAACCTCCGAAGCAGACATTGCAAGGATATCCTCCTCCTCTATCCTCGAAGAGGAAGTACCAGGGTCTATAACAGGATCAAGTGCATCTTGATACGCAACCTTCACTACAAACAATGACATTCTCATCATAGTAGTTCTAGCAGTCATCATTAGAAGTGCTCAGAGAAGGAAAAGTCCATGGGTCAGCCAAATAAATATTGTGAAATGGGACCAAACTCATAGGTGACGAATCACTACTAGGGGTAGAGCTAATGGCTATGATTGGTGTTGAAATATTAAAAGTTCCCATTAACAATAGATACATTCTAACACCATCATTCTTGGTTGCCAACTGAGAATTTTCAATAGCCGGTATAGCCAATCCTGATGATGCAGAGGACCAAAATTATTGAAATACATATGGTTGATCGTCACAATTTGATCCTCAAAAGGGAAGCATACTACTCAGAATAAGGACATTATGTTCACTTTCATAGTGTAAATCCAGTTCCAACCTAGTAAAATACTATAGTTGAAGGGCACATCAGCCACCTCAACCTAGATCGACACGATATTCCCTCCCAAATAGACCTAAAGAGAAGGAATAATGTCATGTGGATGAAATGATCAGCCATCAAATGCAGTCAACATGGTCATCAATTTCGACAATGTTTGTGAGGCAAGGATTTTCCAACAAGCCAAAGACATCATGGAGGTTGCAGCGCCTTCATCAATAATTATATGTTTAATGGTATTGTTGAGCCACTCCACATGGACTAGAAAGGCCACATACTAAGGTAGGCAATGATGGACCTCGTGGGTTTCAAATCTAACTACGGTGGAGGCATTAGGATAAACCACTCTGAGAGGAGACTATAAGGCTTTCAGTTGTGAAGGACAAGTCTAAAGAAATTCCATAGCTAATGTCGCACAGCAATTCTATCCCAATCCCTTGACAATAGATTAATGTTGGGTGTCTCATCCATTAGGATTGTGTCCCAAATTCTTGAGAAATCCCTTAGGTATGTGAGGTATTGCTTCAGGATTTTCAATATGCAACGAAATTTCAAGAGGTGCAAGTTCTTTCCCTAGGTTTGATTGTGCCAAAACATAATATTTTGAGTGAGTCACAAAATTATAAATAGAAATCATTTTGATGCAAGCATGGCCACATTTTTCCATTGATTTGTTTTCATACCCACCAGAACTTCTTCTAGTGTCCATGGTCATCAAAGTAGTGTTTTGATTATGAAGTAAAGGTTCAGTTAAAACAACTAGGCTCTATGCAATGCACTTCGAGGCATCCTTAATACGAGGGAACAAGTATGTCATATGTTCTCCACCACAAATCTTGGAAGGGAATTTAAACTTGCTTTTAGGCTTCTTGTCCCCCGGCATTATCTATATTATTTTCATCATTCTAATTATCCTTCCTATTCCAAGCCTGTTTATTATTTCTTCTCTTTCTTCTATTTCTTTGGAAATTTTGGTTACCCTTATGATTCGACTACTACACTGAGTTTACATCCATTGACTGGGTGGGAGTAGACAAGGTCATAGATTGTCTGGTTGCAGAATGATTAGTAGACAAATATCGCATTTGATGGGTAACATGGTCTACAAACTTGGCACTTGTGGAGCCAACAATACCATTGACATGTGGTCGAGGTTTGAAATTAGGATCGAAGTTTGATTGTGGTTCATTAGGGATAATCTCATATAAAATCCTAAACTAAGCATAGATCAAATCCAATTATTCATCTCTAAATTATCATGTTCCTCATTACACACTCTGGATTTCGAAACATCTTTCGTGATATAAGGAAATAAATATTTGAGGAAGCAATCCAATAAAAAATCGGGTGGAATGTTGGCCTTAATCAACCTCTTTCATTGGCGCCACTCTTGAATATGATAAAAATATGCATGGATTTATCCCACTGAAATGTCGACCAGATCTCGGTACCGGCATCATAACGTATCTGTAGTTGAAAGTGGTTAATAATGTTCATGGCTAAGTCACTAAATGTTCGATAGGTTCCTTCAAGTATCTATATATACCATTTCATGGCAGGACCTATGGCGTTGCATTGTAATAGTTGTAAACAAATAGAGTCATGGTTCAATGAGTTCCAATATCACCATAGGTGGAAAATAGTAACATGATCTCCAGGGTACTCATCATGCATACCTTCAAACTTTTCAACGTCTAAAGGAAGTTTAGCAGGAACAACTAATCACACTTGTTCATGAGACACTGTGTCGTTGGTCAACTTTCAAAGGTTGGGTAGGTTTAAAGAATCCTAAAAGGGGACATTAGGTTGTTCAATAGGATTACATGTATCTTGAAGAGGTTTTTCACATAGGGTGATTTTGATAAAGGTCATAGCCTTGACATGTCGGATAATAACCCCCTCCCATAATCCCCATATAGGGTTGCATAAGGATTTGATTATTAGGTATTCCTTGAAAAGGAGGCACCATATAAACATAGTTATAATATTGATAGGTATGTTTCCCCCTAGATACATAAGGAATTATATGGCCTCTGGATATGATAGTAATGGTTGATGTAGGGAAAACATAGTTATATGGAGCACTACCTCCCAAGGGACCATGCAGGACATAAGGAGGATGTGGCATGAGGAAGGAATTTGAAGGAATGGGTATGGTAGACAGTGGGACATAGGATCGAATGTAATAAGTGGACCCAACCATCATGCATCCACTATCACCCTAATAGATTGAACCCTAGTGTCAAGACTGGATGAAGGGAGAGAAACCCCCCCCCCACAAATGGAGCAGAGGGTGCAATATGACCACTCCCAAACCAACGAGAAAGGAAAGGAGAAATAGTAGCACCCAATTCCAACACCATGCTCCACACTGGGACTGGTAGAGGATGATTGGATAGATGTAGTGAAATATTGCATGTCGAATGTAAACAGGCCTATGATAGAAGGAGTAGGTTGAGACTCAACACCTGACCTCCTTGGGGAAAACCTCCTATAGGAAGTTGCAAAATATGACAGCTGAGGTCATGTAGTATGGGAAGTACCATCCCCTGAAGGGTTAATGAAAACATGGGGGCTTCACTTGTTGACCAATATCCTATCACGTTAGTTCATATTGTGGGTTTTAAAATTATTAAAAATTGAACCAATATACTGCAGGTATTGAGGGGATGAGGGGTTTAAGGTGGGGGTGGGTAGGGTGGTTTATAAGGATTGAGGTATAAAAATGGGTGGCGAAGACCTTTTAATTATTGGGAGGGGGGTTCAACAAAAAGATTTTGGGTCAATATCTCTGGAAATTAAGGGTATTCTTTAATATCCCATGATCGCACATGCTATGTGAGATGTTCACTAAGTGAAGTCCCCGTGAATGAAAACCATAATTTCAGATAACTATAGGGTTCCTCCCCCCATTCCAGATGTCTATGACAGAGGGAACTCCCATTTCTCATATTTAGTACTCATAACAAGAATCGTGTGTGAATCAAAGTGTACTAAATGTTTCCTATAGCATGTAGTCTTCCTCCGAGGAGGAAGAGAAGGTCTCAAAGTAGATAATCCTACAAAACATAGAGATTAACCAGTTGTTGAAAATCGATCCACAATGATTCAAAAGAATAAACACTCAACTAATTATGATCCCTAAATCTAACTAGTGCACAAAGAGTTCACTCCTAAGCAAACTAAGTCAGATGAAAACAAGCATAGAGGGAGGAAAAGTGATATCCTGAATGTAGCACATATCTCTCTCCTAGGAGAGGATTGAAACTCCCATACACTGTAAGTGGAGGTGTGTGACCAATTGTAGTGGGCCCCAACTTTAACACATAAAGTGACTGTGTTGTTCGACCCCAACCTAACTAGGACACTTGCCGAATAACCTCTAAAAGTCCCCCCTATGATACCTAGGAAAGGAAACTAATGACACCACAATATAACCAATGCTCAGAAGGACAATCACAGGCGGGATCTACCATATGTGCAAGGTAAAAAAACCTAAAGCTCAAAAGCACCAAAGGTACCTAAAAATACCCGAGATACTAATAATATCCTCGAAATATTTCAGGTTCTCAACAGAAAGTTGCAAGGGGATATCCACACCATAAACGTGTGTGTTTCGACATTCTTAAATCATGTGTATGAGGAGCCTCCTAAGAACACTAATTATACCAAGTATTTCACTTTTCACCTTGAAAGACACCTAGTTGTTTTGTTTCATAGTCTTGGAAATATTTACTCATGACAACCTATTGCAAGACTCTACAATCCTTTTGGTGCACCTCTATTGAATAAAAATGTGTAATCAATTTTAATTTAAGAATTAATTGTAAGGCTATTATTACTTAAGGGTAATGAAAGTGCAACTAGTGAGGTTATGAATCAGTAATGAAGTAAATATGCACACCTAAAAAAGAATTGCAAGTGCAACTTGTTTTTAATCATGAAAAAGGGGGTATGCCACTACATGCGATGCAAAAATTTCTTTTCAGATTCCCATGAAATCATTCTTATATGAAAATCTTATCACTAATTCCATCTAATCAAACCTAGTGAAGGTACCAAATCAATTCAATAAACATGCAAAGACAAAATATTTTTGTATTCTCAATATAGATGCAATGAAAATGCAAATAAAAAGACCCTACAAACTCCCATACCTCCCATCAAGTAGAAAACAAGCCAATGAAGACATCGAGAGAAAGAAGGCCAATGCACTAACAATAAAACAAGTAGATAAAAAACAAGAATAATTTTCAAATAAACTCAATGAAAAATACATCTATGGTCGCAACATAGGTAGTAAACAAGTAGTACAGGGACCCAAGAAGAATCAACAGTATTCAAAACCCGCCCAGAACTGCCACACATCCAATTATCAAGCACAAAGAGATATGTATGTGATTGTATTACTGCAACTCGCATATATACATGACTATAATTTCTATGACCAAAGTATACAAAGGAATAGTTGGTAAAAAATAAGCTAAGACTCAAATTACTTCAAGGGACTACCAATAAATCAACCAACCAATGAACGTGACACAGAAACATAGAGAAGCAGATAGAAAATCAAGTCAATCATGCACCCAAACCCCAACAAAAAGGAAATCCCCAGCGGAGTCACAAATTCTATTACAGAGAAGATATCATATGTATTTGGTTAGACCATAATAGGCATCATGACATTAGAAATAAACCCATTTCAAATCATGCAAAAATATACGAGCAAAACTAACACCAAGGGACAAAGGGGCATACCTTATTACAGACGTTCGAAGCCGATCCTTGTCTATATTTCAATAAAAAATGTACTTACACATTACCCTCAACAACAATAATATATACACCCATGATATATGTAAAGCATTAGAATCTAATCTAGCATATTATGTTCCAATACATAATCAATGTAATTACATCCATGGATAAAAAATATTTATAACTACACATGCAATGGATATTTCTATTGATATGAACAGAGATAAAGATAACAAAATTTGTTGGCACCTCGTTGAAATCAATAAATTGTCCTTCCACTTGGGCCTCCACCACTTCAATCCTCCATACAAGTGCAAGCTCACAACAATCAAGGCAATTTTTTGAAATAGCACTAGTAGTTGCTTCAAGGACAAAGGAATGCATAATCAAGTACATAGGAATGGAAAAAAATTCCACTATAGTATATTTGCTCTACAAATCCTCCTCCTCCAATGCTCCATAGTACCTCAATATATATCCCTTTAATAGTAGTTGAGGGTTCAAAGTGGAGAATTTTCCGGCATATGGAACGCCAAGGGACAATTCCTTCATTACTTAGTGGGGGGAAACTCCAAATATTATTTTTTTAGCACATTTCCCAATGTACATAGGTCGCAATGATGTAAGTTGCATATGCACGGGTTGTAGACTTGTGACACAAGAATATGTGTGTGTGTGTGTGTATTTTAAGTGGTTTCACCGAAGCATTAGGTTCATATTAAGCAAAAAGGGGGAAAATGAGTATTTATAGGGACAAGGATAGGACATCAAAGCATGATGTATAAGGTGTGTAAAATCACACTATAACACTCTCCATAGAATGTTAAATTACTTGAATGTCAAGATTTCTTACCTCATTGATAAGATTATCATTTCCTTTTAATTCTCTTGTGATCATCTATACCTACAAAATAATGTAAGGAAAAATATACAATAGTGAAAGAAACAAGATAATTCAATGATCTATACTAATGATCAAGGAGAAAAGTAATAAATAATTTAGATTGACACAGATCATTCATGGGAAAGGGGAACACATTTGTATTAAAATAATAAGAGAAAAAAAATACAACCAAAGCCTTGTTGTTGAAGCTTTATTCTCACAATGTCTTTTACTCACAACCACAAGCTCTACAAACTCTACAAATATCACTCATAACCAAAGTCTTTTCCTCCTATACCAGCAATGATTTTAGCTGCATAAAGGTTCTCTCTTGGTCCTCTCCTATAATGGTCCATGAAGCTTGTATATATAGGCCAAAGAGGTCCCAAATGGATTAATATTCTTAGTGGGGGAGGTGAGGGATCATCGCTAGAGTCTAGGGGTATTAAATCCACCTACTGCAAGCAGTTTGGATAAGCCTCCACAAGGAATTTTGTCTACAAGTTTCTTGAAATATTATCTTTTTTCCCTTTTGGTAGTGCTCATGCTCCTTGTGCACTAGCAGGAGGTGTCAATGCTTCTTGTCCTCAGGAAACAAGTGTCACTGACGCTCTCTTTTGGTAGGCAATAGGAATCAAATAAAGTGTACGCTCTATGTTAGAAGGAAAATGGTGTTAGGCCTTCTATATTAGAACATAAAGATCCTCCAAAAGATGGTTTGGTCATGAAACTTCAAGGGATAAAGTATTGGGATATATTTTAGGTTTAGTAGAATTCCCCCCAAAGTATGTAGCTAGAGTTATGTCATATGTGAAATACTTTTCTATATATGATATGGAATTAGAGGAAAAAAAGTGATGAGTGAAGACTTGACATAACACTAGCTATAAACTATCTAACTAAAATCATGGTTGCTAACCAATACACTACAGATCCATGTACAATGACCAAGTGATGGATACCAATATTACATTATAGATCCATGATAAACAAGACTGAAACCATGACATAGCTACAGAATATACACTATAGATCCATGTCATCCTGACTCAGACTCGAGCATATCCACCAAACATACAATGTGGATCCATGCAATGACTCAAAAAATACTCAATCGCAACGTGAGTATAGGAACATATTCAAGTGAATACCTAACCAATCAAGATCTTCACTCCAATCCCAAATAGTATGATTCTATCTATGTGAATAGGTTTCCTTATGTAGAACATGGTAGAAACCACTTGATTACCAGTCAGTGATGGATACCATTAACAAGTGCGAGGGAAATCATGATTAATGTCAATGATCCCCAAGGTAAACCAATACATTCCTTCAAATGTCAATAAATGAGTTGTAGTCGAACAATTGTTCGAATCTTCCAATAAGAGGCTACTAATGAAAGCCTATTGTCAAAAGAGAGGAAACATGTCATTGACGCATGGAATCTTCAAGGTACTTAATTGGTTTCTAAGACTAATTATCAAATAATTTGTTGATGTCAACAATAATAGACTCATCGAAGGAGGCCCGTGATTTTTCCCCCATCACCGACATGAAACTTGGAAGAAAAATGATTTTTGAAATGATCTTGATAATGGAAAAACCATGGGATTGACTCAGATATGACTGAATCCAACAAAAGGTAAAGTAACTACAAAGGTAGACTGTGGTAAATACTCCCCTTTAACATAGAACAGAGTGACAAGTGACTTGGAAGGATTGACTCAATCGAGGAAGATACTGGACATAATGCAAATATAGGATGATATATTCTTTGAATTGTCTCAAAGGAGAGGAATGACTCACGAAAGTGGATCGACTCAATGACAATATGAATACCCAATTGTCTGAATTAAATGTAGACAAGTTCCATGTTCAAGGATGACTAGGATGAGAACCTCTTTTGTTTTTAACAATATTGAAAAGGGTAAAAAAGCTTGATATAGCTCATCAAGTGATGACTCTAACCTCATATGTTTTAGGAACCTAAGAAAGGAGAGGTTCATTCCCAGAAAGGGGTCCTTCATCGCTTGATTTTATGAGTCTAAAGAAGGTAAAATTGATCATCGTTTCATGTTTATAGAGTCTAAAATTACTGAGAAGACTCCAAAGTAGAATTTTTCATAAATTTAGTCCCTAACTACCAAAAAAGTATAAACCAATACGCAGGAGAAATATTCTAGTCACAATGAACTAGATTGTACATTTTTCAAAGATGAGTTTAAACGGTCCAAAAAGGGGGTAAACTATCATCAGATAGACAACATTTCAAATACTTTTACAAGCGTGAAACAATCAAGTTCTCTTGGTGATATTTTTGGATTTAAAGAGTCTAAAAATATCTTCGAGACGACTCCAATGGAGGTTTCTTTTTTCATATCCAATTTTAACGAGTTCGAAAAAGCGATAAAAGCATACTCAACACCTTTTTCTGAGTTTTCAACGAGCACAACAAAGGTCTAAAAGGCGCTCGGAACTTTTTTCAACTTGATCCAGAGCATGAAAAAGTAAAAAAAGAATCTCTATTGTAGCCATAAAACATCCAATAAGGTCCTAAAATATTCGAAATCAAAATTAAGACACTTTCACCATAAAAACCATAGGAAATTATTGTAAAAAAAATGATATAAAAATGGTGAAATAGTAAAATTTACTTACCATTGTGCATTTCCATAGGAATTGGGTGAAAATTGTGTTTGAGAGAGGAATTTGTGATGAATATTCTGGGAGCTATTGGAATTTGTTCAAAAAACCATCAAAATTAGGTAACAAATATCATCCTCCCCTTCCTTTTCTAGGTTTAAAATTTCACTTTTTATCATTCTTTTTGTGGTTATTGGAAGAGTTTTAAGAAGGGGAAGAGTGTGCCTTGGGTGACTCTCTTGTCCCTTTCGGGAGGTGTACTAGTGCACTCCATGAAAGGGGAAAGAGTATAAGGGACGCAATAACCTCTAAGGGAAATGACGTCGTCACTATGTTCACTTAACAAGAGTGCGTCGGTGGCTGCAACTCTTCAAAAAATAATGATTTAGAATGAATTTCAAGTGTTTATCCCAATGAGATGTGTCTAATAGTTACCATGTCTATGGTACACAGATGTTTGACACAAAAAATGGTGTTTTGGAAGGAGAACGAGAATGAACTATACGATGCCCAAGAAGAAAATGACCCAATGACAGTGACGGAATTGAAGGACTGTGGGATCCTCAAGTAGTTCTAGACTCCACGTATGAGGACCAATGTATTCCTATTATACCACTTGATATAGGTGTGGGACCCAAATAAACAACATTTCTAGGTGGGGACCCACATTATAACGATTGATGTCAAGGAAATCTACTTTCTAACCAAACTATCCAAGTCCAAAAGTCTGGTGTCACTTTTCGGTCCTAGAGCTTGGAACATTATCATCGATGACCTCATTGATGAGTACTCGGTAATCACAACAAGGTCCTAAGTGGGAAATATTTTGATCAAACATATTATGGATAATCCATTGAGGATGATACCCTTCACCATAGAGAAGTTAGCAAGAACCAAGGATGCTCACTAGACTACCTGAACACATGTGATGTATGCGTTGGAGTTCATGGATCCAACTATACTCAACTAAAGTGAGGGGTGGTTGTTGAGTGTCAAAGAATAGCTCACGAAATGTCAGCAAGGTGAGCTAAAGAAGTTGGGAAACAAGGATATATTAGTATCATTATTCCTATAGAGGGTTCCTTTATTACACCCTCAGTTTCCTCTTAACAGGTTGGAGCCTCAATATCCATCTATGCTGAGGTGGATAGAGGCTATGGCCCATCATGGAGGTGGTGTTGGGCCTACCATCACTTATGGTTATGTATTATTCTAATCACTTTGAGGTCAACAACTGATGGTATAGGACTATGTATATAGGGGGATCGAATTCATGGGTTACCCTGACCTTCCATTACCTAAAGATCATCAGTGGGACGCCCAAGGTAAGAAAATACTACATTCATTGTATCTCCTAATTTGATGATATATTTCATTTTTTGTATACTATTTTATACTAAGACACGACATACTTTTTTATAGATATTAGCCCATCCCGACCTGCGGGAGCTTCACCTATTGAGAGTCGAGGATTTTTGAGAGAGATTGCCATTCTAAACATGGAGGAAAAGGAGAAGCTTTAAGATATTGAAGAATACCTCTAGATCCTGACTGTTGGTGTTCCTAACATTTCTATTGACGAACTTCCCAAAAATTATCAAGGACACACTGCAAGAGTATCAAGGCACTTTGGGAGGCTACTCCAGAGAGTATCTCATGTTGTTATGTGTTACCATGAGCACAAGGATTAGTCCAGAGTGGCTCCTATTTTGTAGTATATGAACTAAAAGCTTCAGAGCTTCATATTTTTTTACCTCTTGATGTACTAAAAAATTTGATATTTTCATATTTTTAGGTACACTGAAAGCTTATGGCTTTAGTTTCTTGTCTCTGTATCATTGATATATATAAAAAGAAACCTTTTATAGGTATGCTTGTGTATTTGATGTGTTATGTGTGTGAATGGATATGTATATGTGTTTTTCTTATATAAGATCAAATTTTATATGAACATCAGACATGAACTAAGTACTAATCCAAAACATAATTCGATAATGAATCAGCCACTATGTTCAAATGTCTTGGGATGTGATGGTACAAAAAAATCAAAATATCTCTCTAAAAGTCAAACCCTCCAGAACATTTGAAGAAGTAAGGAGTCACAAATGGTGTAGACCTATTTCAATTGATGTACAACTAACTCTAAATCCAAACAAACCCTAATTTGACTCATGTCATTTTTTAAAGAATTAATTAATAACCCAATCACTACATGATATCATGCAAGATTTTTCTTAGTGGGACCTAAACAAGTTCCTCTTGAGCCTACCAAATCATTGGTAGTGGAATATAGTACCCAAACCATTGATGCAAGACTCAAGGTATAACGGCTAGCACCATCCTCAAATATAGAGTAAGTGGTAACTTGTTCATTCAAATGAAACACTACATAAGTAGGCTTATCTAATACGATTCCTACATTAATAACAAATTAGTAATGCAAACTACACACAACACACTCTATAAACAATATGTATAAGGAATCTATGCTAAATGACTTAGGAATAATACCTCTTGAGGTAAATCCCATTTCAGGGCTCACTTGAAGGTATTCCATAATTGTCTATCAGCTCATAAGCTCCTTTCTCTAATAATATACTGATAATGTAAGTCCCATGCCACATGGACTCCAATTTTCCACATTCGAATTTATTGTTTTTTTGGTCATATGTCAAGACCATGTCACCTTCATTCAAGTGGAAAGGTTAAATGGATTGTTCGTACTGATATTTAATTCATTGTTTATGCACCTCATTTTCTAAGGTATCATCTCAACGAGTCTCATTGAGCATTTTTAGGTATAAGAACCATTCTTCCTTTAGAGTTGTATTAGGTAGCAGTTACACAACAAGTTTCAGAGAAGGAATATCACATTTGATAAGGATATTTTCCTCCAATATATACAACAATTGAAATGATGTGAAGCTGGTGATTGTATTAACTATAGTCCTATAATCCCATAATGCAGAAAACAAGTGTAAATTCCAACTGGACTTACCTCTTCCTACTATCCATTGAAGCATGTTTTTCAACACTTTGTTGATATCCTCAACCTGTCCATTAGCCTACGGGTAGTAGGGTTTAGAGTTATCATGGATAAAACCTAGTGTTAGCACTAAAAATCACACCCAAGGTTGTGGGAGGTGAACCTCGGGGTAACAACAGAACCACTCTAAGAGAGCGATCTCTCATATATTTTTGACAGGGCCAGATATCAAAGTAAAATAAAATTTAGATTGAGTTTGTGATTGAAACAGGGAAAGCATAAATTGGGATATGGAGTGACAAATATGAATGAATTATTGAACAGTTTGTAGGGAAAGAATTGCAAAGGAAATATAGCACTCGATTACGGTCAAAATGCTTTTGGTCTGGTGATAAAAGAGGAAAAATGATAGTCCAACAACACAAAGCATCAAAAATATGAATTTTGCATCAATTTGGTGGGAAAGCTTTGTGAAAACCTACAACAATAACCAAAGCATAACAATACAAATTCTGATCTATTATACATTCATTCTAGATATGAAGGAAGCCATAATGGAAAGTTAAACTAGATGTCATATACAGAGAAAGGAAATAATAGACTGTAACTATGAATTTCTCATGAATATTTGCAACCACAAACCAACATATGGTTCTACAATTTTATTAGCATTATATCACACAAATCATAACACAAAATTCTCATGGGTTCCAACCCCGCCTTTCTCTACCGAGGGTATATTTATAACATCCTGGGATCTCAAGACCAGCCTCGAAATAGAGCCAAAAATCGTTACAACAATGATATTAAATCTTAACAAAATGATGATCATGCATATCTACCATGATCATAAACCGAACAAACAAGCACATGGGAACACATATGATGGATTAGTTGGATAATTTGGATAGCAACGACTCAACCTCGCTCGCTGATGATGACAAATTTAGAGTTCATTCAGGAAATCTGCAACAACTGCGTCCATGCCTGCATCTTTACCAGTGAAAAATTTATGTACCGTTGATATTTTCTCAAGACATATTCTAAACCGTCTAACTAGAGTTAGCGAGAAATGAAAAAAAAACCTCTAATTTTCCCTTTCCTCTACTTTCTCTCTTTCCTCCCCTTTCTTTCATTCTGCACCATTGATTGTCTGCAGAAAACCTATGAACCATTGATCTGGTGGTGTTGACGGGCGTAGATGACTATGCATGCAACGGGGGAGACAACCCAGACCGGGATCCTTAAAGCAGGCTCCAAGCTATTTGGGATGGTTGTTCCCAACAGGTTTAAAGGCTTTGTTAGCCCAAAAGTCTAACTGTTTAAAAATATAAGAGATAGATCTAACACTACTGATTATTGATTAGATATGTATCTATGTCTATACAAATTAATAACTATTATTAACTACATAATTAATAAACTAAATTAAATCAGTTTATAAAGATAGAAGATTAAATATCTATTAACAAGTCTGATTATTAACAAAGATACATTATATACATCTGTACATTAATCAATAATGAAAAGAATAACCTGCATATGACATGAATATAAATATCTGTTTCAAATAGATTTTTTAACAACATAATCAACAGAAAATAAAAACATATTATCCTATCCTACGTACTATCTTGATTAGGAGCAGTTCGAAATTTAAACTGACATCAGATCTGTTAACAGGAATATCAATAATCTTGACAATCTTCGAAATAAATTAAGAAATCACCAAGATCATGCAATAGACGTATAAACCAAGTACATAACGATGTCAATCACCAATTTACAACATGGCATTAGTTAACAGAACGATAATCAGCATAAGTCAATAGCCAAAACATAATGTATTTGCACAATTTCATAAAAGAGATTATGACAAACATGCGTAATATAGAAAAATAGTAACAAGACTAAGGATAGCATACACATGTGCTGAGCATAAAACTGTAAACATATATATAATTTATCACCAATTTAAATATTGTATCTGCTGACAGGAAGCTGTCTTCAGTTACAAAAGATCAAACCGTAGTCTTGTTGTCTCTTTCCCCAAACTATCGACCCCATAACCCACATGCCATCTCCCCTTAAATACATGTAGTCTCAAAAGAGAAACAGTCCTAAAAACTAGAGATAGCAAAATTGAACCATCTAACCAATTTCCCTTTAAAAAATGACAAGTAAGACATGTCATTTTCCATATACGTAAAAGCACCAAGAAATGGTAATATTCAATCCACAAAAATCGAAAATCTCACAATGAAACAACACCTGGAAAGTGTGATAGTTGTTTTCTTTCCGATCATGTGGGGAATCATCCAAAAAGAGAGAGTCATCAAACCCACAGCAAGAGAAGCAACTATATCGCCTACAATGCAACACACATACGAAAATCGAAATGACAAAAACTATGCAATAAACAAAAATCAAACAAATCAGTACCTGTACAGAGATAACCTGATCGTTAATCCATCAAAACTTCAAAATATGAAACTGATAGCAAATACACCCAAACATTACAAATTTACAGGCACATTGAATACTTGGATGTTTACTCCACTCGACTAACTCGTCGATTTCCCCCTAAACTGCATAAGTGCAACTTGAGCATTAAGCTCCCGAAGCTTCTCTTCATTCTTATCATTCTCACTCTGTAATTTCAGAACCCTCCTAATAAGTTTGTTCTTATGATTTTTCAGGCGCACGAGATGCTTGTCACTCCAGTCCACTTTCTCCTTTAACTTTAGATTATCAGCCTCCATTACATCACGATTGGATATTATTTCAGTTACCCTTTCCTCCATCATACGTATCTTGTCTAAAAGACAGTTAATGAATAGAGGATGCATCATATCCCCCACGTAATGAAAATCAAGAGGGCTTGTGCCCACAGGATTTTCTTTTGCTAGAGAATCAATAACAGAATCCCCCTGAACATCTTTATCAACCACAGGAATATCTTTACCAATGGCAGGAGGATTCTCATCAAGAAGATTTGGAACGAACTCAGGCTGAACAATATTATCATTAACAGGCGGAGGGAGATCCGTTTCTTCATCATCTAAGACAACAGTCTCAACCTGAACACTGTCAGTCACAAGGGTTTTAACAGTATTACCTTTTTCCATACTCCTGGTGAATCTACCTACCAACCTTGCTTTCGGTCTGTCTCGTCCACGATTGCAAATTTTATCTGTATTGTTTTGTGGCGTAATCGGTGACAGAGATGAAAATCCCCTCACACGTTTAGAACCCAGGTGAGTATCAGCACTTCTCACTGGAGTGGACACCAGATCATGGCAAGGTTCAGGACTCATACGGCCAGGGTTAGACAGGGGTTTACGTAAATAAGGAACTGAAACAAGACTCGGCTCCTTATGCTTATTGCATTCTTCAGGGTTGTCAAACTGGAAATGGCAGAAAGAGGAAAAGCCATTGGACTCGACAAACTCATCCCAGGACCGATTTGACTTCTGAAGCTCCTTATCAATTAACATGCGGACTAAGCCATGATGAAAGAGACTATGAATAATGTTCTTAGGACCCCTTTTAATGGCAGCAGACATCTTAAATAGACTTTGCAACAAATAATAGGGTAAGTTTAACAGGAAACCTATTAACGCAGACATGAGCCTGAGATGATAGACGTATGCTGAAGACAAGTAGCCTTCACAAGTTAGGTATCTATGGATCAAATCCAAAATAGAACGCCATTCCTTTTTGAAGTACATGCGAGCTACTCCACTGCGAAACGACACTTCTTGACCAGGGTTCTTTAGTAGCTGTCCCCACTCAGTAATGTCCATCCTCTTGTATTTAAACCATCTCTCACTAGTCAGTGACATGCGAGTGGCAACCGCTATTGATCGCTCGTCCACCCTAAAATGGAGATCACCCACTTCTGCCTGAAAATCAACCAGAGAGAGAGTGAAAACCCTTGTGACTTCGGGGTTCGAACCAGACAATTTACTTATGAACGGAATCCACCCAATAGCCTCAACCTTTGCTGACATGCCATGGTTGGAATCCAGCAATCTCATTTGGCAGGGCTTGACCCTCACTACTGGCGCCATTACTGACTGCGTCAAGGTGCGTAACCACACACAAAACAAATACCACAGCTTGACACAAGACAACAAATTAGAGAACAAGCACTACGGGTAAATACTGATCAAGAATAGGTGATGAAATTTCACCTTGTGATAAGCAGAATAAGCCATGCATAAACGCAGACTATACCCCTGCAAGTTCGACATAAACGAAAACATTATCGCTCAGAGAGGTAATCAATTAATGAGGAATGATGGTCGAAGACTCCATATAACTCATGTTATCATTATTTAACTGGCATAAATGATATGAGGCCCTTCATTGTACACGAAACAAGTGTTCCATTGACAGGCAGCCATGATGGATGACAAGTACTAAGACCTAGACGTGATGGACAGGGTTCAGTACTAGTGTCATGATGGCATATCAAATTCGCAACAGGTGGATCAGGATGGAGGCTATGACATAAATTGATCTGACGATAAACCATAATACATATCTCCCTACCATAGATTCAACTTACCCTTCAAACGTGGCAGACAATAGAACATAATCACAACCGATCAAGTTGAAATTAGACTTTGCAATACAGACCATATTATAATGATCAATGTAAACAGCTATGGTAATATCAACCATGGTTCGTGAACTTAGGATATGGTGGATATGGAACATAAAACATTTGGCGTTCAAGCTCTAGGCTTTTACCAAAGTCATAACAAACCAACCATTAATAACCATTAATCAACTCACAAATGAAATCCATAATAATGTGACCAACCATACCAAGATCAACTATTCAATATCGTGATCTTATAAATAGTTATAGTGACGAAATCAATCAATAAAATAGGTTTATAATGTTTTGGATAAGGTGCAAGACTAGGCTGACAATAACAGATATAGGAATCATTAATACTCATCCACCCAAAATAATAACTCCATAGTAGTGATTTCGCTAATCTAATATAGTTTACAAAGGTTGTTTGAAAATATGGAATTTCGCTGAATCAGTAGCTCAGGGGAGACCACCTTTTCAGTAGCTGATAATTCATTAGATTTTCCCCTTTAAAATTTGAACATTTCATCAAAACAAAATGGGATTTTGTTTGATGAAATATGTTTTTTAAAGGCTATTGAGCAGGGGCACAACAGATGGCGACTTGCTGGGCGGAATAGTTATCTCTGTTCTTTGACCTGAAATCATGTGAACAAAGAAATTAAATCCTTAATATAAGCCATTATACAGAGATTACCATTTTAACATCTTAAACAGATTCAAGCATTTCACAGCCCTAAAAATTACCAGAAAATTACAGTTTCATTCATTCATTTGATAAAGATCAGGTTTCTAACAAAAAATCAGTCCTTAAAGAGTAAGATAGTAAATGGATTAGTTTTAAAGAATAAAATCTCAATACCATAAGCATGGCCCTGCTGCCAACAAGTGTCCATAGCCTCGACAAGGTTGCTTCAAAACCCACAGAATGCCAGTATCCCATCTGCTAGTTATAAATATACGATTCTGGTCGGGGTGAACTGTTACCATTATTTTCTTTTAATTTTATTACTCATGAAGGCCATGGTTCAGGCTTGGTAACGAGATAGTAACCATGTCAGTCACCAGTCTGCATTATAGTAAAATGAACTGGCTCGTGATGAGACCTTTCACCCCTCAGAGTTTTCTGTCCAAGGGTCATTGCCCAGGCTTGGTGACCAGAGACGACAATGTTACTGAATGCAAACCTATGATCCTGAACAGATCAGCTCGTTATGAGACCCTCTGTCCTTCAGATTGTTTTTGCAAATGTTCCAGTCCATCCTTGTCCAGAACATAGTTATTGTTAATCTCAAATGAGATTATCTTAGCAGATAGGGAGGCAAATTTGATTCCTCTTTATGAGAAGGGATGGCGTAAAAGATTTAAATAGATAACTTTACCAAGTACTGCCCTAATCCCTTTGGGAAAATCTTTGCAGAGACTGATATAATTAATTAATATTAACATGGTTTAAAAGTTTCTGGTAAAATCTAGAACTATGAAAACACCATTCTCTATTCAAGAAGTAAAACAGAATGATAGTTTCCATGATAGTAATGACTTCGTGCATGATTTACAGGTCAATTACAGAACTTGAAATTAGTCATCAGTTTGAGGTTTGATAAATTGATCAGGTTCACAACACACACATAAAACAACAAATAAATCAAAAGGAAAATGAAATAAAATCCATCAAGCAAGCACACCACACAGGTATATACAGGATGATCCCTTGAGGGGGATCAGCAAAAATATCTCTTAATCAGGTGACCATTTACTGGAAGGTTGTCAATGTCATATTCCAATGTTTGCAACCTGAACGTACTGGGACCAAGTTTTTCTGTAATAATAAATGGTCCCAGCCATAGGCATTGGAACTTTGTGTGTTTTCCTTTATCTTCATGTTCCTTGTCCCATTTCAGGACTAAGTCACCTACTTCCAAATCCCGACTGACTGAATTTCTGAGGTCAAACCAATGCTTCATGGTCTGCTGGTGTTTTTCAAACTTTTTCCTAGCCAACTCCCTATCTTCCTCCAGTTTATGCAAGGTATTAATTCGATGCTCCATAGCAGAACAAGGTGTCTCCTGCACCGACTGGGAGAGCTGTAAAGAGGGTAAGAACAAATGAGGAGGAAAAATAGCTTCCTTGCCATATACCAGGAAAAAGGGAGAGTTTCCTATAGCAGCTTTGGGAGTCACTCTGTCAGCCCACAAGGCATTCGATAAGGCATTATGCCAATTCCTGTGATGATTTACCACCATACGTTTCAGAATATTGATTAAATTTTTATTAGAAGATTCTGCTAACCCATTACCCTGGGGGTAATAATTAGCTGAATACTTTAATTTTATTCCCTTTTCTAATGCATACTCAGTTAATTTAACAGAGGAAAAATAAGTTGCATTGTCAAAAATCAAGGATTCAGGAACACCGAATCTGGTGATGATAAAATAAGCAAGGAACGATATCACCTGTTCCAAATTAACTACTCGCAAAGGGATGGCCTCAACCCATCTGGTGAAGTAGTCTGTGGCTGTCAAAATGTATTTATGCTGCTGTGAAGAAGCTGGTGTGATTGGGCCAACAATATCCAGACCCCATTGCTGAAATGGGACTTCGATAATCACCGGCTAGAGGGGTAACGCTGCCTTCTTCAGTCTGCCTCCTACTCTTTGACACTCCTGGAACTTCCTGGCAAAAGCATATGCATCTTTGAACAAAGTGGGCCAGTAGTAACCAGCTTTAAGTATCTTATGGGCAGTGTTTTCTCCGCTAAAGTGTCCTCTGGCTGGTCCTACATGTAGTTGAGATAGCACATTATCAGCCTCATTTCTTTCTAGACAACGAAGGAGAACTCCTTCGAAATTATTTCTAAAAAAAATGTTGTCAATAAGCTGATAAGGGGAAGATCTCAATCTCAAATATATTTTATTACGTGGGTCTAAATATTCAGGAGCATTCCCATGCAATAAAAAGAACTTAATATCATTATACCAAGAATCGGGAGGAGTAGAGATCGAAAAAACTTCCCTTTCAAATAACGAAGGTTCGCTAAAGAAGTGTAGATCAGGTTCATAACTATCCGTAGACCCAGCTGCTAGCTTGCAGAGTCCTTGTCCCCTGACAATCTTTAAAGGTTTTATTTCTAGGTCATATTCCTGAAGTGCTGTTACCCAATGTGCTTGTTTTTCACCAAGATCCTTTTGCACCAAGAGGTTTCTAACTGCAGAATATGGTACAATGAATTTTGTGTGGGACTTCAGTAAGTAAGGCCTGGAATGTTTGACAGATTTGAAAATCACGAAAGCTTGCTTATCTACCTCTGGGTAGTTCAACTCTGCACCGTTCAAACCAGAACTCGTAAAAGCGATAGGAGCTTCATTATTTTCCTGGTTTTTCTGTGTCAGAACAGCAACATATGAAGAATAAGAAGCAAACGTATACAAAATGAAAGGTTTGGAAAAATCTGGGTTAGTTAGATTAGGAGCTTCAGCAATAGCTTTTAAGATGTCATGAAAAGATTGCTTCTGATCAGTAGACCATTTAAAATTAGCATCTTTCTTGATCATTTTCTGAAGCGGCCTAACAATTTCCGTGAACCCAGGAATAAATCTAGAAACAAAATTTATCTTTCCAAGAAACGACTGCATAGACTTCTTTGAGTGAGGCATCAAAATCTGTGATATAGCATGGGTACGTTCTGGGTCAATATTGATGCCTTGTTTATAAACAACAAAACCCAACAACTTACCTTCTGTGACTGAAAATATAGATTTCATAGGATTTAGAGAAATCCCATACTTCCTGCAATGCTCAAAAACTCTCCTGAGATGAGTTAAATGATCAGTTCTATTTTTTGAAAAGATGGTAATATCATCAAGATAGATAACAACAAACTTACCGATCAGAACTCTGAAGGCGATATCCATTGCCCTCTGGAATGTTGCTCTGGCATTTATTAGACCAAATGGCATCTTCCTATATGCATAGGTTCCCCAAGGAGTCCTAAAAGTTGTTTTCAACTGGCCAGCTTTGGATACTAACACTTGGTTGTACCCTGAAAAACCATCTAGAAGTGAAAACATTTCAGATACGGAGACCTGTTGCAATATTTTCTCCATTGGAGGAATAGGATAATTGTCCTTATCTGAAACCTTATTCAGGTTTCGGAAATCTATGCATAACCTGATGTCACCAATTTTCTTTCTGACGGGGACAAGATTTTCCATCCACTGTGCATGTCGAACCAGGAAAATTATTCTAGCGGCAAGGAGTTTGTTCAGCTCCTTTTTGACAGCTGGCTCTAGGCTAGGATGCATTTTCCTCAATTTTTGTTGAAAAGGCTTAGCCTCTGCTTTCATAGGAATGACATGTTGCATTATATTAGGATCAAACATTTTCAGATCATCATACGTCCATGCAAATATGTCTTTGAACTCATTGAAGAGCTTAATGAAGGCTATTTTTTCCTGGGGAGTACATGTACTACCCAGATTTACACATTGAGGGTTATTTTCAGTACCTAGATTTACAATGTCAGATTGCATGATGGAGCTATTAGTTTTACAATTCCTTGTAGCTTTAAATTTATCCTTCAAGTCATAAAATTTCTCAAGTTTGATTACTGATTTGGGAAGAGCACTAACCTGTTTGAGATATTCCTGAATTGAGCAAGGCTTACAGATTACAGCAAAATTATATAGATCCTCATCGTGATTCATTTTGTCAATGACCGCATCCTTAAAAGTGTCCTCCAAAGTCAGAAAATTGATCAACTGCTCGTCGTTGTCGAAGACTCTCCAATTTGCTATGTTGTCAGGTATAGAAGGTCTAAATAGCAATTCAACCGAGAAAGAATCAGTAAGCATTCCTTCAGATGGAATTAATCTTGAAGCAACATTAGCTAAAAGATCAGCTTCCTGATTTAAATAACGAGGGATGGAACTTATGTTAAATGCTTCAAATGCTAACAGTAAATTCCATACCTCTGCCTGATAATTTCTCAGGTGTCTAGCAATGCAATGGATGGTGTTACGTACCTGTCTGACAATTATCTTAGAGTCCCCTAACACTACCAAAGCTTTGGCTCCCAGGTCAATTGCTTTTTTCAGCCCTTGAATCAGGGCTTCGTATTTAGCCACGTTGTTGGTGTATTCAAATTCTAACCTGCAGGTGATGAAATATCTCTTCCCATAGGGGTCTATCAGCAAGCAACCTGCACCATCCCCTTCTTTTGACTTAGATCCGTCGAAATATAAAGACCAAAGACCATTGTTCAGATCTAAGTATGCCGCATTTGGGGCTGGAGTCTCATCTGGAACTTGTGAAAAATGGCATATTTCAGACTGTTGTTCTGCACCTGTTATTGATGAAGTTTCAGCTTCAAAATCCCCAAAGAAAGAATCTACCATATAGTTTCCCATTATGGTGTCGGTGAATAATACCGTTTCATTTGAATCATCCAATTTGCTGACGGTATGATTCATGTAGCGTTCCTGATCAATTCTGATTTTATTCGGGCAACCATTATGAGATATCCATAAGTGTGACCAATCAGTAGCAAAATATCCCTTCAGTTTCTCAGACCAATCTCTGTTGAGAAATAGACCATATGCTTCTGGGATGTCTGCTATGATTATATCAATAATAAAATGGACTTGAGGATTCGAAGCTAACCTTATCAACACCTCTTTCAACTTACCTATTACTTTTACGTTTGAATGATCAAGCTGTACAATACTTGTATCACAAGGCACAAGGACAGCATTAAGTTTTTTACATACAGAGTATGGCATAACATTTTTGGAGGCCCCTGAGTCTATCATGCAGTTATGTACTTTACGATTGCATATTTCAAACGTAAGTAAAAAAGGTGGAGTTGAAGAATCATATTTCTTGCCTATAGATGATGCATTGACTAAAGATTTTGTTGGGTTATCTTCAGTGTTAGCAGAGCTGTTTTGACTTGAAGGAGTTTTTCCACTTTTACTTGGAGATACCCCTTGCATCATTTTATCTCTAATTACCGGTAACTTAAGTAGTTCATAGATAGAGATGTTGGCTCTGATTTTCTTTAAATCTTCAATCAGATCGTATTATAAATCAAGAGAAGGTACAGATTTACTGTTTGTAGGTTGGGTTTTTGTTTGAGCAGCTGAACTATTATCTGTAGCAGTTGTAGAAGGTTCCCCTAAGGGTTGATCTTTCTTGCTTCTAGTGTTATATTGATGTTGGTTTACATTGACAACACATACATCTTCGTCATCAGTCAATTCTGAAGTATCCCAGAAGTGGCTGATTACTTGAGGAGGTTTTTCTTCTCTGTAATTATCTTTATCTTGGGTGCCTTCAGAACTCTGTCCTGAAGATTGAGTTTCATTTTCAGATGATGTTTCTAGACCTGAAACTAATAGCTTTAGGAAACTATTAATTTCATCAACACTATTGGCTTCAGATGGTGGAGTCTATCTGGGAGCTGTATTTGGGAATGGCCTTCTGAAAGGTTGTCTAGGTGGTTCTTTAGGAGGAGTATTTTCAGAAGTGCCTTTCTTTAAATCAATGATTTCATTAGACAGTTTTTTAATAACTCTTTGTAGGCTATCTAGGTCTAATGAATCTTGACCTTTTTTCTCAGGGTTTTTGTTCTTGGTAGGACTGTCAGTCTTCTTACGAGAAGAAGATGCAGCATCTGTGTCTACTCGAGGATTTGATTTTATGGCAGACATATCCTTCTCAACCTTAATGGCTTCTTCAAACTTTTCAGCAAGGGTAAGTTTGGCTTTTTGTCTGACAAACATTGCCATTGACACAGGTAAGGATGAAGTGTAAAATTCAACAGTGACATCCTCAACTGGCCTTGAAGCAGCAAGGATCCTATTTCTTAGAGTAAGGAATTGTTGGTTGAAATCTTTGACCTTTTCCTTGGTTTCCATGCAAATTCTAGACAGTTCTAGAACCAAGGCAGCTGGAGTCTTGTCATCTCCAAATTTGTTCATGAAAGCGAGGTCGAATTCGTTCCATATGGTAATGGAACCAGCTGTAAGCGAAAAATACCACGTCGATGCTTTACCCTCAAATGTATAAGGGAAAATAAGACAGACTACATCTTCATGTTCAACATCCAGGAGTCGAACTGCCAACATAAAATTCTTGACATGGTCTTCTGCTGGCTCTTTCAACTCAGGGTTAAACTTGGGTAATAATTTCTCAAGATGCTTAGGTAAAGGGTGTTGAATGCCGGGGACAGCTACTGCATCTTGAGATAACCATGGCATATTAGCATTAGGGTTTGGGGGATTTTCACTTGCCATGTTTCTTGGAGTTGGAGGTGGTGAAGGCAGTGTTTGATGAATGTGAGGAGGTGAATGGGGTGGTGATGGTGGTTGACCAGCCCCTCCTAAAGACGATGGTCCTGAAGAAGAGGAAGGCTGATTGATGCCTGTTAGAGATTGTTGTATTTGAAGATCAGGAATGGCACCCAAAGACTACTCTTGTTCTCCCGAAGCAAGTTCAAGATGACGAGTGTGAGGACGAGTGATCTGCGGAAGAGGTAATTCAGTGGGCTGGTGCCCAGTGAGATTCAAATAATCCCTAGTTAAAATTCTCTGAGATTCATTTATGGCTTGTTCGAACTGGTCAATTTCTTCAGGTTGGCGAATACCGGGAGATTTGAACTGAGAAATCAGATTCCGAACAGACTCGCTAACTAGGGTTTCATTCACTCGTGATGAATGGTGAGAGCGTGGTTGTGTAGTTGACTATATTTGAGGGGTGATAGGCCGATTAACTTTGTCTACAGGATTTATTTCATCAGCCATTAGCTTAAGCAGGCCCTCCTTCTAGCGCCATTGTTGACGGGCGTAGACGACTATGCACGCAACGGGGGAGACAACCCAGACCGGGATCCTTAAAGTAGGCTCCAAGCTGTTTGGGATGGTTGTTCCCAACAGGTTTAAAGGCTCTGTTAGCCTAAAAGTCTAACTGTTTAAAATCTAAGAGATAGATCTAACACTACTGATTATTGATTAGATATGTATCTATGTATATACAAATTAATAACTATTATTAACTACAGAATTAATAAACTAAATTAAATCAGTTTATAAAGATAGAAGATTAAATATCTATTAACAAGTCTGATTATTAACAAATATACATTATATACATCTGTACATTAATCAATAATGAAAAGAATAACCTGCAAATGACATGAATATAAATATCTGTTTCAAATATATTTTTTAACAATATAATCAATAGAAAATAAAAACATATTATCCTATCCTACGTACGATCCTGATCAGGAGCAGTTCGAAATTTAAACTGACATCAGATTTGTTAACATGAATATCAATAATCTTGACAATCTTCGAAATAAATTAAGAAATCACCAAGATCATGCAATAGACGTATAAACCAAGTACATAACGATGTCAATCACCAATTTACAACATGGCATTAGTTAACAGAATGATAATCAGCATAAGTCAATAGCCAAAACATAATGTATTTGCATAATTTCATAAAAGAGATTATGACAAACATGCGTAATATAGAAAAATAGTAACAAGACTAAGGATAGCGTACACATGTGCTGAGCATAAAAATGTAAACATATATATAATTTATCACCAGTTTAAAGATTGTATCTGTTGACAAGAAGCTATCTTCAGTTACAAAACATCAAACCACAGTCTTGTTGTCTCTTTCCCCAAACTATAGACCCCATAACCCACATGACATCTCCCCTTAAATGCATGTAATCTCAAAAGAGAAACAATCCTAAAAAATAGAGATAGCAAAATCAAACCATCTAACCAATTTCCCTTTAAAAAATGACAAGTAAGACATGTCATTTTCCATATACTTAAAAGCACCAAGAAATGGTAAGATTCGATCTATAAAAATCGAAAATCTCACAATGAAACAACACCTGGAAAGTATGATAGTTGTTTTGTTTCCGATCATGTGGGGAATCATCCAAAAATAGAAAGTCATCAAACCCGCAGCAAGAGCAGCAACTATATCGCCTGCAATGCAACACATGAAAATAAATAAATTAACACACATACGAAAATCGAAATGACAAAAACTATGCAATAAACAAAAATCAAACAAATCAGTACCTGTATAGAGATAACCTGATTGTTAATCCATCAAAACTTCAAAATATGAAACTAATAGCAAATACACCCAAACATTACAAATTTACAGGTGCATTGAATACTTGGATGTTTACTCCACTCAACTGACTTGGTGATGTCCCCCTAAACTGCATAAGTGCAACTTGAGCATTAAGCTCCCGAAGCTTCTCTTGATTCTTATCATTCTCACTCTGTAATTTTAGAACCCTCCTAATCAGTTTGTTCTTATGATTTTTTAGGCGCACAAGATGCTTGTCACTCCAGTCCACTTTCTCCTTTAACTTCAGATTATCAACCTCCATTACATCATGATTGGCTATTATTTCAGTTACCCTTTCCTCCATCCTGTGTATCTTGTCTAAAAGATAGTTAATGAACAGAGGATGCATCATATCCCCCACATAATGAAAATCGGGTGGGATTGAACCCACAGGCTTTTCTTTTGCTGGAGAATCAATAACAAAATCCCCCTAAACATCTTTATCAACCACAGGAATATATTTACCAATGGCAGGAGGATTCTCATCAACAAGATTTGGAACAAACTCAGGCTGAACAATATTATCATTAACAGGAAGAGGGAGATCCATTTCTTCATCATCTAAGACAACAGTCTCAGCCTGAACGCTGTCAATCACAGGGGTTTTAACAGTATTACCTTTTGCCATACTCCTGGTGAATCTACCTACCAACCTTGCTTTCAGTCTGTCTCGTCCACGATTGCAAATTTTATCTGTATTGTTTTGTGGCGTAATCGATGACAGAGATGAAAATCCCCTCACGCATTTAGAACCCAGGTGATTATCAACACTTCTCACTGGAGTGGACACTGGATCATGGCAAGGTTCAAGATTCATACGGCCAGGGTTAGACAAGGGTTTACGTAAAGAAGGAACCGAAACAGGACTCGGCTCCTTATGCTTATTGCATTCTTCAAGGTTGTCAAACTGGCAATGGCAAAAAGAGGAAAATCCATTGGACTCGACAAACTCATCCCAGGACCAATTTGACTTCTGAAGCTCCTTATCAATTAACATGTGGACTAAGCCATAATGAAAGAGACTATGGCTAACGTTCTTAGGACCCCTTTTAATGGTAGTAGACATCTTAAACAGACTTTGCAACAAAGAATAGGGTAAGTTTAGCAGGAAACCTATGAACACAGACATGAGCCTGAGATGATAGACGTATGATGAAGACAAGCGGCCTTCACAAGTCAAGTATCTGTGGATCAAATCTAGAACAGAATGCCATTCCTTTTTGAAGTACACGCGAGCTACTCCACTGCAAAATGACACTTCTTGACTAGGGTTCTTTAGTAGCTATCACCACTCAGTAATGTCCATCCTCTTGTATTTAAACCATCTCTCACCGGTCAGTGACATGCCAATGGCAACCGCTATTGATCCCTCGTCCACCCTAAATGAAGATCACCCACTTCTACCTGAAAATCAACCAGAGAGAGAGAGAAAACCCTTGTGACTTCGGGGTTCGAACCAGAGAATTTACTTATGAACGGAATCCACCCAATAGCCTCAACCTTTGCTGACAGCCCAGGGTTGGAATCCAGCAATGTCATTTCGCAGGGCTCGACCCTCACTACTGGCGCCATTACTGACTACGTCAAGGCACGTAACCGCACACAAAACAAATACCACAGCTCATCACAAAGAAGCAAATTAGAGAATGAGCACTACGGGTAAATACTAAGCAAGAACAGGTGATGAAATTTCACCTTGTGATAAGAAGAATAAGCCATGCATAAATGCAGACTATACCCCTACAAGTTCGACATAAACGAAAACATTATCGCTCAAAGAGGTAATTGATTAATGAGGAATGACGGTCGAAGACTCCAGATAACTCATGTTATCATTATTTAACTGGCATAAATGATATGAGGCCCTTTGATGTACACAGAACAAGTGTTCCATTGACAGGCAGCCACGATGGATGGCAAGAACTAAGACCTAGATGTGATGGACAGGGTTCAGTACTAGTGTCATGATGGCATATCGACTTCGCAACAGGTGGATCAGGATGGAGGCTACGACATAAATTGATATGACGATAAACCATAATACATATCTCCCTACCATAGATTCGACTTACCCTTCAAAGGTGGCAGACAATAGAACATAATCACAACCCATCAAGTCGAAACTAGACTTTGCAATACAGACCATATTATAATGATCAGCGTAAATAGCTATGGTAATATCAACCATGGTTCGTGACCTTAGGATATGGTGGATATGGCACATAAAACATTTGGCCTTTGAGCTCTAGCCTTTTACCAAAGTCATAACAAACCAACCATTAATAACCATTAATCAACTCACAAATGAAATCCATAATAATGTGACCAACCATACCAAGATCAACTATTCAATATCGTGAGCTTATAAATAGTTATAGTAACGAAATCAATCGATAAAATAGGTTTATAATGTTTTGGATAAGGTGCAAGACTAGGTTGATGATAACAGATATAGGAATCATTAATACTCATCCACCCAAAATAATAACTCCATAGTAGTGATTTTGCTAATCTAATATAGTTTACAAAGGTTGTTTGAAAATATGGAATTTCGCTGAATTAGTAGCTCAGGGGAGACCACCTTTTTAGTAGCTGATAATTCATTAGATTTTCCCCTTTAAAATTTGAACATTTCATCAAAACAAAATGGGATTTTGTTTGATGAAATATGCTTTTTAAAGGCTGTTGAGCAGGGGCACAACAGGTGGAAAGAGAACTTTCCACTTTTTGTAAAATATTCTTCTACCTTTTTCACTTCTACATTTTTACCTTCACCTTTCCTCCTCTGTATTTTTCTTTCCACACCATTGATCAGTTCGAGAGCTCACTGAACCGTCAGATATTCGCGGAATGCGGAGCTCGGGACTTGAACTTTCTATAACTTGGAATTTTTTGTTTTCACTTTCCACCCTTTGAAATTTATGGAACTTTCTTGGACTATTGATCTTACTCGGATACAATTTGGTCTGTTGGATCTCGGACTGCACAATGCAGAAATTGGGACTTGAACTTTTCTATGACCAAAATTTAGCATCTTCTTATTTTTGATCTCCTACCTTTGAACGTGTCTACACTGTTGATCTGCTTGAGAGTTTTCCTGACCGTTGGATCTGTAAGATCCCAGGTCACAGAAGGTAGTGTTGGAATATATCAAACCAACTCATAGCTTAGGATAAACTAATTAATTATTATTTGATTAATTATTCACCCACTAGCTTAATTAGTTGGCATCCACTTGCACCTTAAAGGAAATACATGCCATCTATATCCTTATAATGATTTATTTCTAATTATGGGTTGATATTGACCACCTTTTGACAATCAAAATTAGTATACAACTCTTTACAGCAAATTCTGCTTTATTCTGCTTTTTCTGCTTTTCTATGGATAAGGTAAAGCTAGTCAAACTAGGAAACTGGGTGCTTTTGTTGCCAACCCATCCTTCATGAATTTTCCTCCATTTTATAGGATTAGCATGTTTTTTCCATCTCCTTGACAAATTACTCATTATTTTTCAAAATCGTGAGGTCCTTGATAGATTTGGGAAGTGCTTTAGCCACCTATGGGGGTTTGTTATATTTTGGTAAGTTAGCCTTTTTGAGCTTTATGAGTTGTCTCCATACAAATAGATTTTCTTATGAGGGGTGTAATATTTATTTACACTATTATTTGTCATTATTCAATGGAATGATACACACCAATATTCATTTCTTCATTCATGTGATTCAATATTTTTTCTTCTCTCTATTTTTCATGTGTATGCTTGTGAGAATTCTTAGTAGCAATATCTATTTCCTGTGCTTCTTCTTAGCATCATTTCTCATAACATTGATCTATTATTTCTACATGGAATCAAAGCTACAGGGAGCACAACCTTTCCATATTCTACATTGTATTAGAGTGGAAAGGTTGATCAAGTTCTACAGAGTTGAGGAGCGCATCTAGTATCCTATCCCTCTCTGAAGAAAAGCTTATCTAGATTACAAGATTTTCTCCTAGTTTTTTTTTTGTAGGTTGCAAAGAGTATCTCCTAGAGCATATCAACAACTTCTATATGGATTCAAAATCTCCTCTACTATATCCTTTCAACTATTATTATTGGAAGCCACATATGAGCACATACTTGAAGAGTCAATGTCACTTTGATGTCTCCATTGGCGCATTGAGCGAACCTGAGTCTTATGAAGAGAAGATTGGTTGGATAAATAATTGTGATATATATTATGGAATTATTTATTTTGTAATGTCTCCAAATATATATCATCTCATATATTCTGCTGAGTATCCATTTGAGTTTTGGAAGAATTTGGACAAAGCTTTTGGTTTGCAGGAAATAGAAGATGAAGCATGGAGCGAACCCAACATCTCCTCTTGTTCTCTCTCTTAAGATTTCTTGGGCTCTACATTCTCTGATGAAGTTGATGATGAATAATTTTCTCATACAATTCATGTTGTTGCTACTCTCCTTGATTCAAATGCATCCTCCTTCAATGAAGAAGCAAATATTGAAGAGCCATCTTTTTCTATGTCTTTTGAAGGTGATTTTTCTTCTTGTGATACTAATGATGAAAAGTAACATATGGAGGTGATATTGATATTGATTATGATCCTATAACCCATTAATATTTCTATATATATCCTATCTTAGATTCTAATATTTATGTTCTATATCCTTCACACTTTCTACATACCTCTCTCATTGATGGTGCGCAACCCAGTGATTTCCAAGATGTTTTCTTAGACAAATCAAGACTTATTTGTGTCATACCATTTACATTACTTGATATCATGTGATTCATCATCTCCTCCTTTTTTCTTGGCATCAATACTCACAACTTCCTTGAAGATTGTGAACATCTCATTCTTTCCTCCTTTCATACAGAGGATTCATTACCAATATGATTCCCATTAGTCTACTGATATGCTTATATGTGATCCTTTGGATTATGATTTAGAAGAATATTTTCAAGCTGATATACATATCATACCACCATCCATACCATCTACCATACCTATAAATAATCCTAATACTATACAAATCCCAAGTTCACTAGTTGATTCCTCATTGGTCTCTTATGTGGTGATATTTATTTTACATGGTTTGAAGTCTTTCCTATATTTCAGTAGCTAGTTATCCATGACCTTATTCATATTTGGACTGATATTAAAGAAGTTTGGATATTTTCTAAACACTTACGGTTCATATCTTATGCCCATCCATTATTCAGATATTTACACCTATCAGTTCTCCCCAATTGCTCATAATTTTCCTAGTCTAGCCTTATATCCTGATGGAGCCATTGAATCCTTTGTCCTTGCTGTTCCATATGATAATATTTCTGATATATTAGAGTTTTATCATTCTCATATCATATTTGGAAAGGTGTTACATCATATTGGAAAATTGACATGTGATTCACATCACAATTTTGCAGTTATTCAGGTTATTGGGTGTGAAATAAATTGTCTTAATTTTTGTACTCTTTGGAAAGGAGTATACACAAATATATTTTCCATTTCATATTATGTTTGCAGATTAGAGCTATACAGTAAAAAGAAGCATTCATATAATTCTCATACTTCATCAGTTGATGAGATACAAGGAGTCTCTCCTCTTCCTTCTTGCAGGTTCTACACTCTAGCGCATGATCATGGAGTTCATGATTTCTTCAGCAAGTCCTTCATCCAAAAGTAGTTCATTCAGCACATTAAAGTGAAGATGAATATTTGTTGAAGACATATTTCAAATTTTGTTCCTTGTCCTATCTTGATGGAGGATTATCCCCATGTGGTTTTTCCTCTTTCCTCTCTTTTCTGGACATAATAATTGTTAAAGGGTGACCATAGCCTTGTTGCTGGGCCCTATATGAATCTACAATTTTTCACATACCATAAAAAAATCAGACTTATAGTGGGGTGTTGGAATATATTAAACCCACTCATATCTTAGGATAAAATAATTAATCATTATTTCATTAATTATTCACCCAGTAGCTTAATTAGTTGGCATCCACTTGCACCTTAAAGTCAATACATGCCATCTATATCCTAGGAATGAATTATTTCTAATGGTGGGTTGATTGTGACCACGTTTTGACCATCCAGAATTAGTATACAACACTTTATAGCAGATTCTACTTTATTCTAATTTTCTATGGATAAGGTAAAGCTAGTCCAACTAGGAAACTGGGTGCTTTTGTTTCCAACCCATCCTTCATGAATTTTCCTCCATATTCTAGGATTAGCATGTTTTTTCCATATCCTTTACAAATCACTCATGCTTTTGCCAATTTGTGAGGTCCTTGATAGATTTGGGAAGTGCTTTAGTCACTTATGGGGATTTGCTATATTTTGGTAAGTTAGCATTTTTTAGTTTTATGAGTTGTCTCCATACAACTCAGTTTTCCTATGAGGGATGTACTATTTATGTACACTATTATTCATCATTATTCAATGGAAGGATACACACCAATATTCATCTCTTCATTCATGTGATTTAGTCTCTTTTCTTCTGTCTATTTTTCCTATGTATGCTTGTGAGAATTCTTAGTAGCAAGATATGTTTCTTGGGATTCTTCTTAGCATCATTTCTCATAGCCTTTATCTACTATTTCTACAGGTGGAAGTTGGGATTTCACTTTCCATAACCAAATTTTTACTTATTCCGCACTTCCGCTCCCAATTTTCCTTGGGTGGAAATGATTTTCTGGCCTTTGATGTTTTCTACGGTGCATCCAGACCGTCCATTTACTATTATTATCCATTATAAGGGAGTATAACTTCATTCATAAGATTTTCAAAGTCAGAAATAAAAATTTCATACGTACTTGGTCTTCCCAAATCTGATTTTTTTTTTCAAACTCCTACAAAAATTCATCACAATCCTTTAAGGTTCTGTGAAGTGAAAATTTTGCATACCTCATCCATAATTATTGGCCAAACCATTTTCCAATTACTTAGTCAGAAATGGTGCTAACAAGTGGCTCAAACTTGGAATTCTATCCTCCCTACAAGGTAGCTAAGAACACATAGACCAGGTGCCAAAATCCATTGGGCAACTCCCACAAATTTATGAAATCTCTAGCCTTTTTATTCTTGTTTTTTCTACAAGTAAAAACACAGGAAAAATAGAAAACATGGCTACCCTTCCAGATCTTAGGGCCTTCTCTTTGGGATTCAAATATGTTAGCTCACCATCTGTACTATTTGAAAAATAAATAAATGTATACAACTATGATACAAACATTACCTCCTCCTTCGGGACAAATAATGTTTGAGAAGTCTTCCATTTAGTGGACCTTAGTTTAGCAGAGATCCATTTTGATGTTGTAGGATGACAGCATTTTTACCTCTGTATGCTACAATGACATAAGGACCCATCCACATATGATCAAACTTACCATGTTCCCCATTCTCTTCACAAGGTGCATCCCATTTCAGAACCCAATCATCAATTGCAAATTGTTCTTTATTTACCCTCCTGTTAAAGGTGTTCTTCATATATCATTTATGTATTTTCACTTTACTATAGGCTTTGTCCCTTCACTCATTCAATTCTATGATTTTATTGATTCTTCTTTGTACATGATTTGGTTCATCTTACTATTCATGCAATAGCATCATGACTGGTACCCCTCGATAGGCTGGAAAAATCACCTCAACTCCATTGTAATATCCCAGATGTAGATATTCCACTATTTTCTATACTAGGGATTGCCTAAGCCTCCCAATTTACAATAATACTAAAATAAACTTGCATGCAAAATGCCAGGAAAATAGCCCTATTTTATCGCTAACTAGGGCATATAATTTTTGTTGAAATATTGTAACTTCGAAGAATATTGTATATGTATTTCTTTGTGGTCCCCGATGGTCCTACCGGGAGAACCACTTGTATTACTTTGTACCCCGATGCTCCTAATTGGAATAACTAATAAGAGTCATGAGGCAGTCCCCTCTAATTGTAAAGGTGGGTCATTAGCACCCCAGTGTGGTTACTCGAGCCTACATGCGTAACTTGAGCTTACATGATTAACTCGAGCCTACATGACAGATGAGTTAACTTAAGTGAACAGATGAATATAAATAGAGGTGTAGTGCTCCTCATTTGGAACACACACTCTCACTTGTGTAGCGCATTAGTGGAGAAGAGAAGTAGCTGGAGAAGGAGGAGGATCAGGCTTTGATCTCCTTGCTGGTTTTATCTTTTATCTTTTATCTTTTTGGGGAATCTATATTGAGGAAGTTTTTGCCAGGTTTTTCCCTTTAGGGTTTTCCCGGGATGAATCTTTGTGTTCCTTTTGTATGGTTGTGCTTGTCTATCTTTCAGTGATCCTGTTTATATGCTTTTGTTATGAAAATGAAATGAAGTACTGATGTCTTAGCTAAGCATATGAAAATTTAACATGGTATCAGAGCCACCCTAAAAAGAAGAAATTGTGCAAATATAGAATCTATGGCTTCTTACTTTTTGGTTCTCTCTCCACAATCAATCAGCAAAATAAGGCTACGCTGACTCTCCATTGAAGGGCGCATCTTTCTGTCGAAGCGGAATTCGATTCCGACCATTTACAGTTTTTCGTGTGGAAACTTAGGGCTTTCTACAGAAGAAGAATTTTTGAGTGAGCCCAGCATAGGATTTTTCTCCTTATCAAAATAGAAGTTTAGAGACTTGTATGAAGAAATTTTGGTTGGGTGAAACTCTAGGAAAGTCAAACCCTAGTTTGACCCCGATCTGGAAAAACCCTAAATACTAAAACTACTAAGTTTTGGTACATTTGCTATATCTTGATATTGCTGAAGGATCAAGAGTTGAAAATTTCATAGGCTGAATACAAAATCCTGATTTACACTGTATCCAAAATTCAGCCTCTGATTCGCTATAATATGGGGGATATGATCCCTCGAAGTTAAGGTTCCATCCTCTTCCAGAGTTCATCCCTAAACAGGACACCTGGGGAGAATTGCTGTAGCATGGGATACAGAGGTCCAAATGGAATTCCTGAAGATGTTCCAAAAATATCGCATCCTTTAATGTCTTTGGTCCCAATTTCAGAACCTGAAGATGAACCAGTGACACGTGGCATGCCATACAACTGCACTATTCTGAACAGTCCTGTAACAGGTCACCTTGGTAAAATGATCATAAATTCAAATTGGTGAAACCAATTCTGATTAAACTTGTGCTTATGGATCAGGGACATGTGATGTTACCTCATTGTGAAATTTTATACATAGAGATGTAGTAATTTCAGACATATCACAGAAACAGTAACAGGAATTTCTACAGAAGAAATTGGAAAACTAGGGCTTCCTGTTCCGAGAGATTCCCTCCACTGTTTTCAGAAAATGAGTACATTGGACAGCTCCATTTGAAGAGATATATATTTATATCCAATCATATTTGAAAGATTCCAAGTTTTAAAAATTAGGGTTTCTCTGACAAACCCTAGATCAGCCAGCTCCGGAAGCAGGACGGACACCTCAAATCGGTAAGATCTAATCGTTTGCTATTTGCATTTGAGGTTTTCATTTCAAAATCATCTTGATGATAAGCTTGGTGAAGTTGAAAACTTCCAAGCATGGAAGTATTTGATCTCTTTGAAGAAAATGAATTGGACACCTACATGAGTAGAGAGGTTCCAATTCTAGAGGGAGATGAGCCTCAAAGACTTACACAAGAAGAACTTGATCAAGGCCATGAAGATCATTGTTGATTCAATCACGGATCAACTTATACCACAAGTAAAGACATCAAATATGTTTTATTCCTTGATCAAGCTATTTGAAGATAATAACTTAAATCAGAAGATGGCTTTGAGAAAACAGTTGAATAATGTAAAGATCCAGAATGCAGAACAACTTGAAGCGGCAAAAGAAGAAGTATGCAGAAGTGGTGATAGCCACCTTGAATGGCCTCCCAGGATCATGGGATTCATTCATGTGAAGAATTTATGCCAAAAGTAAGTGATTACTTTCAGCTCGACTAATAAGAAGAGAAGAATAATATGGGAGCAATTGAAGATCAAGCTCTCACCATTCAAATAATATCCCTCAAGCGATGAGGAATATGAAAAAATCAAATCTTGAAGAACCTCTTATTCATCTTATCATTTGGATAAGAAATGATGATTTCATGAATTAAGAAGATGATAAAGCAGAATGATCAAGATGAAGTCTACCCACGAAACAAATAAAAGATAAGTATTCAATTGCCATTTCATGATATTGTTTTGTTATGCATTTGATTGTATTCAGTTGATGTGTTATGCATGATAGATTGTTTACATTAATACTACTAATATGCATGTGATGGGTAAGTAGCTCATGGCACTATACAACTCTCCAGTGCTACTTATCAAACCTCTTTGCTGACATATTGGATTAGTGCACAATCTCAATGATGTCATGGTAGAGATAGAAGGCATCTAGAAAGTTTCTGTGAAATATGGATGAATGTTGTATTGGCTAAATAGTTGCATGATGCATAAGAATTTGTCATTATGCATATGTTTTATGAAATATTTCTAACCATGCAACTGGTGCATTTGAATTTTAGGAAAGGTCCTATACAACCTCCTACAAGAAAAGAAGGATGAGACTTGTTCTGAAGAACAAGTGACGACAATTCAGTAAACATGAATCTGAAGCTCCCAGGGTCAGAGACACCATGACAGAAGAAAGAGCTTTAGAGAGTGGTAGATCCACCTCAAAGGATGAAGACCACCATGGGTATGAGAGATAACTCAAGATGAAGAAAAGAATGCTATAAAAGAAACTATGATCAAAGAATAATAGTTGATCATGGGGAATGATGTATATGATATTATTTCGAGACATAAAGGGAAGTACATAGTATCCTCCATATGGATCTACAAGAACAAGTGTACAAAGAAAGGTTCATGATTTGCCTTAGAAAGAATAGACTATGACATGACATACTCTATTGACCAGTATATATCAAGCATAGAACCACCTATACAGAATGAAGAAGGAAGATAATAATCCACTTCAAGGGGAGTGACTAGAGAAGATATCTGAGTTTGGCATGATATGACATGATGGACAGCTTCTTGATGGATCGAGACTTTACTAAGAGTAAAGTGGGTTCCAACCTTCAAAGTTGAATGCAGAAGACTAGGATATGTTGATGATCTAACAAGACAAACTCATGGAAGATGTGATGATGAAAGAATACTAAAATGATGTATGGGATATAGCTCCCAAAACAGAAGGAAAGAGTATTGTATCCTCCAAATGGATATACAAAATAGATCATGCAGCTGACGGAAGTATCAAGAAGTATAAAGCAAGATTTGTGGCCAGAGGTTTCTTTCAGAAAAAGGGAATTAATTCTGAAGAGACACTTACTCCAGGAAGTAAGGTACACTTCCTTCAGAACTATCATGGTAGTTTCTTCCATGGTGAAGTAAAGACAAGCATTCCTTAATGGTATGATTGAGAAAGAGTTTTACATCGAATAGTCACAAGGATTTGAAGTTGAATCCAGATGAAATCATGTATACAAATTGAAGAAGGCCCTCTATGGCCTGAAGCAAGCTCCTAGGGCTTGGTATGGAAGAATAGATAGTTTCTTGTCAAGCATGGGATTTACCAAGAATAAAGCTGATCCTAACCTTTATCTCAAGGTTGTAGAAGATGAACTTGTCATCCTGTTATTATATGTGGATGACTTATCCTTGATAGGAAATGAGAAACAGATCATGGAAAGCAAGAAGAAACTAGCAGAAGAATTTGAGATGAAAGATATTGGGTTAATGCATTATTTCCTAGGTCTGGAAGTATGGCAAAGTTTAGAAGAAATATTTCTCAACTAGGGAAAGTATGTGGTAGAGATATTGAAGAGATTCAACATGTTGGAATGCAAAGTCATGGCCATGGACTCCAACCTGAAGCTGTTAGCTGATGACTCATTAGAGTTAGTGGATATGACTCATTATAGATAGATCATTGGGTCATTGATGTACTTAACAAATACCAGAACAAACATTTGTTTTGCTGTGAACACCTTAATTCAATATCTGGTTCAACCAAGACGGGTTCACCTAGTAACTGCAAAGCATGTGATGAGATATCTGAAAGGGGCTATAGACTTTGGTTTATATTATGATGGTAGACATCAGTATAGATTGTATAGCTACACATATCCATATTGGGCCGGAAGTATCTCAAATAGGAAAAGAACATTAGGTAGATGCTTTTGTTTGGGGTCTGCTATGAGTTCATGGTTTAGCAGGAAACAGTCTAGTGTTTCTCGTAGCATGGCTGAAGCAGAATACATAGCAGATTGCTCTACTAAGTTGTGAAGCCATATGGCTTCGAAAGTTGATATCAGGTCTCTTTGAACTGAAGATGGATACTACATTGATTCTATGTGATAACGAGAGTTGTGATAATAGAGAACCCTGTGTTTTGTCGTAACACATAGAAATCTAGTATTTCTACATTCAAGATAAAGATGCAGATGATGATGTTTCAGTATTTACATACTGTAGATACAGATGTTGGTGATTCAGTATTTCTATATTGAATATAGAGATGATGATGATTTCAGTATTCCCATACTGAAGATATAGATGATGTTTCAGTATTTACATACTGTAGATGCAGATGATTGTGACCTGATGATGCTTTCAGTACTCACATACTAGAGATATAGATGGTGATAGTTCAGTATTCACATTCTGAAGATGTATATGAAGATGGTTTAGATGATGATGCACTGACAAAGCCTCTATCTAGGGTAAATTTAGAACACTTTCGAGACAAGCTTGGTGTGTTTCAGAAAGGCCTTCCTCGAAAGGGGGAGTAGTGATGTTGCAGTGGGATTCTATCATCCCTGGACACTTGCCCTAAAGTGACCCAAAGACCTCGGTCTTTGAGAATGAAGAGGGATTGTATCATTCCAGGACATCTGTCCAAAAATGTATCTGGAGGTCTTGGCCCCCATGAATGTGGTAGGATTGCATCATCCCTGAACTTCGGTTCAAAATGTATTTGGAGGTCTCAACCCCTGTGAAAGTGGTAGGATTGCATCATCCCTGAACTTCGGTTCAAAATGTATCTAGAGGTATTGGCCCTCGTGAAAGTGGTGGATTGCATCATCCCTGAACCTCAGTTCAAAATGTATCTGGAGGTCTCGACCCCCGTGAAAGTGGTGGATTGCATCATCCTTGAACCTCGGTTCAAAATGTATCCAGAGATATCGGTCCCCGTGAATGTGGTAGGATTGTATCATCCTTGAAATTCAGTTCAGAATGGATCCGGTGACTTTGGTACTCGAGAACGTGTGTTTATCCCATAATTCCTAGAGGAAGGATTGTCTGAGTTCCACATCTGTGTTGATCCCATAATTCCGAAAGGAAGGATCGTTAGTAACTCTGTAAAGACCTAAATCCTATAATTCTGAGAGGAAGGATCATTGAATTGATCTCGTAATTCCAATAGGAAGGATTTTCTAAGTTCCACAGATGTGTTTTTCCTGTAATTCCAATAGGAAGGATTGTCTGAGTTCCACATCTGTGTTGATCCCGTAATTTTGAAAGGAAGGATCGTTAGTAACTCTGTAAAGACCTAAATCCCATAATTTCGAAAGGAAGGATCATTGAATCGATCCCGTAATTCCAATAGGAAGGATTGTCTAAGTTCCACAGATGTGTTGATCCCATAATTCCAATAGGAAGGATTGTCTGAGTTCCACAAATGTGTTGATCCTGTAGTTACGAAAGGAAGGATCGTTAGTAACTCTGTAAAGACCTAAATCTCGTAATTTCAAAAGGAAGGATCGTTAGTAACTCCATAAAGACCTAAATCCTGTAATTCTAAAAGGAAGGATCATTGGTAACTTCGTAAATATCTAAATCCCATAATTCAGAAAGGAAGGATCATGTTGATATTTTGATGATGTTGATGTTTTTATGATGATGATGATGTTTCTGATCAAAATATCATATGTTGTTGATGATGATGATGTTCTCTGATCAAAATATCAGAAGTTGTTGATGATGATGATGTTCTCTGATTGAAAGATCAGCATATGATGATGTTTATTTGATCAAAAGATCAGAAGTTGCTGATGATGATGTTCTTTGATCGAAAGATCAAAATATGATGATGATGATGTTTTATGATCGGAAGATCAAAAGTTGCTTATGATTATGATGTTGCTGATGATGATGATGTTTCCTTATTGAAAGATCAGAATGCGAAGATGATGATGATGTTTCTGATCAAAAGATCAGAATGTGATGATGATGCTGTATTATCAAACTATGATGATGATGACGTACTGATTGAAAGATCAGAATATGATGATGAGTTGATGTTAGAGTATGATGATGTTCGGTTGATGATGGTTCTGATTGAAATATCAGAGGCTGATGATAATGATGAGTCTGATTGAAAGATCAGAGTATGATGATGGTGTTGTTGCTGATCGAAAGGCCAAAGTGATAAAGAAGATGTTGCTGATCTAAAGGTCAAAGTGTTGAAGATGATGTTGCTAATCGAAAGGTCAAAGTGTTGAAGGTGATGTTGCTGATCGAAAGATCAAAGTGCTGAAGATGTTGCTGCTGATTGAAGAGTCAAGATGCTGCTGATCGAAGCAGTTAAAGTACTGATGATGCTAAAGACTAAAGATTGAATATGAAGGCTACATGATGTTGAAAATATTCCAATAATTTATAGATGTATCACCTTGATGATGTTGATGATGTCCTCTATCTCTCTCCTATTATTGTTGTTGTTGATGTTGTTATAGAATACCCTTCTCGTTAAGGGGGAGTGTTGAAATATTGTAACTTCAAAGAATATTCTATATGTATTTCTTTGTGGTCCCCGATGGTCCTACCAGGAGAACCACTTGTATTACTTTGTACCCCGATGCTCCTAATTGGAAGAACTAATAAGAGTCATGAGGTAGTCCCCTCTAATTGTAAAGGTGGGTCATTAGCACCCCAGTGTGGTTACTTGAGCCTACATGTGTAACTCGAGCCTACATGATTAACTCGAGCCTACATGACAGATGAGCTAACTTAAGTGAACAGATGAATATAAATAGAGGTGTAGTGCTCCTCATTTGGAACACAAACTCCCACTTGTGTAGCGCATTAGTGGAGAACAGAAGTAGCTGGAGAAGGAGGAGGATCAGGCTTTGATCTCCTTGCTGGTTTTATCTTTTATCTTTTATCTTTTTGGGGCATCTATATTGAGGAAGCTTTTGCTGGGTTTTTCCATTTAGGGTTTTCCTAGGATAAATATTTGTGTTCCTTTTTTATGGTTGTGCTTGTCTATCTTTTAGTGATCCTGTTTATATGATTTTGTTATGAAAATGAAATGAAGTACTGATGTCTTAGCTAAGCATATGAAAATTTAACAATTTTATGGTGACAGATCAACACTTACCACTAATAATCTGGTTGATAATGCTCCAGAGATAATATGCATGCATTGAGAACTGATCTGGTGCAGAATTGGTGCTCCCTACCTCTGGTTTTACCCCAGCAGCACGAACCCCTCAATCAGCTAAAGATGGTGTTTTCAAAGAAGGAGTTGTTTGATGCAGATGATAATTTGCAAGAATGAAACTATTCCTATGCTGGAGAGATTTCCTAATGCATGCATAAGTTCTGAGCACTATAAGAAGGCTAGCAAATTGATTTGATGGTTTAGCTTCTCACACCCCCAGCTACACAAATCTAATCAGAACTGCTCCAGGTGGGAAAAATGGAAGCTGATGATATCCTGGTATTAAAGGATGACACTGATGATGAGAATGGTGCCAGTATTCTGAGGATAAATCGAGATCTAAGGACCCAGTGAGTGCTTTGGGATTTTACATCTAAAAACCCCATTAGGCTGCACATGTGTCCCTGCAAACAATATTTTGATGGGTTTGGATTACTGTATATGGGTGAATAAGATGAAGAGTGGATTGTGGACTTGGATGGTATACCATAAAGGAGACTAGGGAAAATATTTAACTACCAAAACTACGTTAGTTGAAGACGCCATCTTCAAACCCAACTGTCGTGGCCACACACTGTGTTGCTACTCAAAATGATCCAAATCAATAATAATCATAATTGTGTTTCTCCATTCACTTTACCTATATTTTATAACCTCCAACTATGAATAACCTAAATTTGACCTAATTAGGTCACTTTAACTTCTAATTTGCAGTTCACTTGCATGTAGGTTCATGGAGACTCAATCGGGTGCATGCATCATGAAATAATGCTCATAGCTCATGCATGTAGGTGACCTTTGGCTCTGGTAGCCCCCTAATGATGATATAATATTGATGCCCTATATCTTATTTATATGGAATTAGTCCACAGCTGATTCCCTCATTGTCAATGTCATCTTGAACTTATGGGAATCATATAGGTTAGTGAGCTGGTCCTCAATGCTTAAGTTGAAGAGGAAATTATAGTCCTCCCCGCTCGAATTTTCTTATCCTCAAGCAACTATAAATATGGGTGTTGTAATACTTGTTCTCCCTCCCAAATGGCCTCCTCTATAGACAAATCTATCCAATGAACCAAGTAGCCTTTAATGATTTTGTTCCTCAGTTTCTGCTCTCACGTCTCTAGGATGCACTCAGGAATCAGAATCAATTGCCCCTCATCATCAAGGGGGGGAAGCTCGGAAGATGTAACAATCTACTGATCGACTGCCTTCTTGAGGTTGGAGACATGAAATGCATTGTAAATCTTGCTTTATATGGGTAGTTCTATCTCATATGCTATCTCTCCTACCTTCTGGATTATCTTGTATCGACCATAGAAGTGAGGTTTGAGTTTTTACACTCCTTTCATTTTAAGAGATGACAGCTGGTAAGGTTGGAGGCGTAAATAAAAAAATTCTCCTACCCCAAAACTGTGCTCAAATCCTGTATCTAGAGGTCAACCTATTGGGTGGTCTCTAAATATTACTTTGTGCTTATGTAGTAAGGCCTCTATATCAACTAGATGTTGTGTGGTCTTATCTAGTGGTTTCCTGAAGGTAATCAAACACTCTACTTCCCACTCAATATATCCCTATCAGAGTACTGCCTCCATCATGTGTTTCCACTTCTGTGGGAGGGAAAGTATTCATCCCTCTCAATACTACATTATGTCCCTCTCCCCCTGTGAAATCCATATCCATGGTTTGGTATTTTGTGTAATACTTCCCTAGGGAATGCATCCACTGAAATCCTAATACCACCTTCATGTCAGGTACATCTACCACATAGAATTTCTCTATCACTGTATAATTCTCAAGTGTTACTTTTAATTGAGGAATCCTGTGACTACAATCCATGGTGTGACTTGTTGGAGCTACTGAAAACCCATAAAATCTCTCAGTATGAATGTCTCTCCTTTTAACCAATGCAGCATCAATGAAGTTGTGGGATGCCCTACCATCTATCAGTACTCCCACTCTGTGGCCTTGTACGGTACCTCTGATCTGGAGAGTGTGGAATCTAGGAACCCCTATCATGGTAGAAATGGTACCTCCTGAGGGAGGCCACTCCTCAACTGTCTCTGGTGTCACTAGTACAAAATGAGGAATTGGCTACCAGGTGACTAAAAATTCTAGTCACCACATCTTTTTCAAGAGATTTACTACTAAATATGAGCAATTTTGATTGACGCAACCATAAACAACTAAAATTAGCGACTAATTTAGTCACCAGTTAACAAATATGACTAGATAATAAGTGACGGAGTTAAAAATGACTAACATAAATGACTAATTTAGTCATGGCATAAAAAATGACTAGCTAGAATAATATGAATTAGTCATTTATGTTAGCCATTTTTAATTATGTCATGGAAAATTGCAAATTTGACAATGAAGTGTAAATTTTGAAATTTTTCTACCTTCTATTAGTAGTATTTGTGCCATGCACCTCGATCTTCAAAGATCTAATAAAGAAATTGCATGAATTTTCTCTCGACCATATTTATCCCTACTACACCATTGAAGGAAACCCTGTTAAGTGCATGCTAAAGGAAAATTAGGTTCCTACGTCAATTAAGAATTAGGTGCTAGAACTAGTACCATATCGATACTTAGCTAGAAACATCAATATAGATAGTTGTTGATTCTTCGACAATGTAAGAGTCCCTGCAAGCCCCATACATCTGAGGTGCTTTTCTAACTTCAATATAGCTATATTCATGATCTGTGGTCGTCAAACTCCTAGTTGAACCAGTCGACATAGCTTCACTAGGCTGAGTTCCTTTAAACGTTGTAGCAGTTGATCCAATATATAAAAATTGAACCAGTGGAAGAAACAAGAACAATATTTTAACCAATCAAATACTCAATTATAATTAAACTATGGTGTCTCCCTAGAACCAGTCTTAGATCCATATGTAGTATAAAGGTAGAGGCCCGACCCCATCTCGAAGTTTTAGGAAAATATTTCAATTCCTCGACCTCTTAATATAGGCCTCATGACCTCGCAGAATATGATATGTATAATGCAGTGATGACCTCTCCTCATCACTATCAAGTTAAACCTCCTTTATGCATTAGTGGCCACGTAAATTTTGCATCTGACATCATGACTACCCACCTGATTCATGATGTGCACAACTCTTCTCGACCAATGTCCTCGATCCAATTTTATTATATATACTTATACTATAACAAAAAATACCATTAAAACAAATATTATATTCATAAAAACACAAATTAATTAAATTTTATATTAATCCTAATTTATAAAACTAAACAACTTATATGATAATTATTAAAAAATATAATCTATAACCAATTAACATAATTTATATAATAAAATAATAAAAATAAAACAAAAAAATCTATTATGCAAATTCAAATGTCGACCAAAATCTCGACCCAACAGCTCTTCACCTACCTCTATTACGACATTCATGGTCGATGGATGATTTTCCTGAACCCATGGAGATTTCATCCTCCAATTCTGTCAATGACTACTCAACCAGCTCCTTGGCACCAAATAGCCTGTCCAAATAGACCGTTGGCGCCAAATAATTTGGTATATATTGACAATGGTAAATATGGAAATGATGATTTCTACAATATTTAGTAGGATGTTGATGACAGTGATGATATCAATGCCAATAATGATGATGCAGGTGATTATAGAACTATTTGATATTGATTGGTCCTAATGGAAACATAATTTACTATAATGCATTAAATTGACCATAATAGTGACATGGACGTCGAGTGAGTTCTAAAATATTCATAGAGGTAACTAGACAAGGGACTTGACTATATGAGCATGATGATTAAAATAATGTTGATGTAGCATATGACATTGATGATCATGATGACAACAACGCTAATGTCCATGATGATGGTGCATTTGATAATAATTAAGGATACTGATTGATCCCAATGACACTTAAATGTCTGTAATGACATATGAGCAACATACTAATATCACCTAAATGACTCACAATATCACTTTCTTTATATTTTATAAAAAAATATCTTTTAGCAACATTATATTTTATTGACCTTGTCATATTTATTTATCAATTTATTCATCATATTTTCCTCCTTAATGATCCCAAGTTGCTTCTAGGTAGATAATATATAGATCAAGGAGGGAGACACTAAATCATTATCAATGATCTTAGGCATGACCAAAAAAACCATTATAGGAGTCTCACACACCCCCCTAGGAGCAATCTTTAGTCAGAACCCATGGATTTTCCACATAATGTTTATTTGTATAGTTTGGTGTCCCATCTCATCTGACCATGTCAACATGGTACTCAACATAACTAAGTAACTTGATAACTCCATAAGGATTAGAGTTAGTTGAATCAATATAATTATTGAGTTGATTAGTTCAACCCTTTAGACTATCTAAGACACAACTCAAATTTTGCAATAAACACCACATAGACACACTTTGTTCCCCTTGCACCACACATACCACATAATCCATAGTTGCACCATAAGTGCCACATGTAGCACATTGTGAAACACATGCCACACACAATAGACAAATGTTACATGTACCATTGACATAGTTTGTTACCATGCCACATATAAGCCATGCATGGACAAGAAGTAGTCAACTCCTATCATGCAACATGCAATTAACATGGTTATGAAGGCGATTCTTAGTTTTTAATCATTCAAGCTAGCATTATGTTAGGATCTTTAACTGAGAGAACAACAAGTACAGCAATCAAACATAAGAGACAATGAACATAGTGTTTTTCCTTAGGGAAACCATAAATGGAGAAAACCCTACAACTTCCTCAGAGATATAATTAGCACAAAAGGTAAAACCCCAAAATAGTAAGATGATCTCCCAACAGCAGTAACCTATTTATTCCTTGCTCGAATGTCTTTCTCCTCGTTGGCTATGCACTACAATTGAGTGTAGATGAGTGTGTAATAAATAGAGAAGTCACCTCTCTATTTATACTAATTCCTGACATGACTAAAATCCTACTAGGGCCGACTTCACTAGGTGATTCTAATAACCCTAATTCCCCAAAACTATGAGGAATTTAACCCTTAAACAATAGGAGGATTACCCACAATGACTTGACATGACTTGTTTACATTATAGATCTTCCCAATTGGAACATAGGGGCATGACATGAGAGAATAACATCCTGGAATAAACATTGGGTTACAATATATAAGAAATACAAGTGAATACTTTGCGAAGTTACAATTACATCAACACTCTCTCTTAACTAGGAAGGTATTCTCTTGACACAATTTTCATCACTATTCTTCTTCTCTCGATCTTCTTGTCATCTGCATCTTCAAGTCATATTTTTCTTCAAGTCATCTTCATATTCATGTCATCTTCATTTTTGGATCTGTATCATCACTTGATCTAGATCATCATCACTGTATATCATCACTAGATATGGATCATCACTCGATATGAATCATCACTGTATATCATCACTTTATTTGGATCATCACTCGATCTAGATCATCACTAGACATCATCACTAGATCTGGATCATCACTCAATCTGGATCATCACTGCTCGATTTTGATCATTAATCAATCTAGATCATCTCGGAGACATCATAACTAGATTTGAATCATAGCTCGATCTAGATCATCTTGGGTCATCATCATATGTGCTATCTCATTATTCTTCTCCTCACATGAAGTTCTATAGAGCCAGCCTTCTTTCATGCTGGTTGTAGGCCTAGCCACCATGTAGGTCTTCTTCAATGCTTATATCTGACTTACTTGTCATAATGTCCTGCCTAGCACTTAAATCTAACCTACTCTTCAGAAAGGCACACCCGACACTTACATCTAACATACTCATAAGAAATGCACACCCAGCACTCACATCTGATCATATAGGATCAATCCTATATGATCTATGAAAGACCCAGCACTCACATTCACCAGCATGATAGGACACAACTACTATCATCTGTGAAAAGGCTCAGCATGATAATCACATCAGAAATACCCCACACTCACATTCACCAGCATGATAGGACACAACTACTATCACCTGTGAAAAGGCTTAGCACTTACATCTAACCTACTCATTATAAAGGCATGCACTCACATCTGATCTTGTAGTAACCAATCCTACAGTCACATCAGAATGGCCCCCAATCCCAAACTAAGCTACTTGGTAACTGACTAGGTGCCTCCATTCTCCCAGAGAATTCCAATTTCCCTTACATCTAACCTACTTACCAGAATGGCCCAGTGCTTACATCTAACCTACTCACCAAAAGGGCATGCACTCACATCTGATATTGTAGGAACAAATCCTACAGTCACATCAGAATGGCCCCCAGTCCCGGACTAAGCTACCTAGTAACTGACCAGGTGCCTCCACTCTCCCGAAGAGTGGTAGTTTCCCTTACATCTGACCTACTTGCGAGAATGGCCATCACTCACATCTGACATGGGAGGAACCTAATCCTTTAACCATGACAGAATGGCTCAACCATTATATCTAACCTGCTCATCAGAATGGCTCTCTTAGTCCCAGACTGAGTGTTCCTGGTAACTGACCAAGTACCTCCATTCCAAGAATGTCATTTAGCACTCATATCTAACATGGAAGGAACCAAATCCTCTCACCATGACAGAATGGCTTAGCCCTTATATATGACCTGCTCGTCAGAATGGCTTCCAAACTCATCACTTCCCCTTGGAAGGGACCTCAATCTAGAGAACACCAAGCTTCTCCTTGAAGTACTCAAAATTCACTCTGGCCAATGGCTTCATTAGCACATCAGCTATCTGATCATCGATCGCAACATACTGGAGCTTCACTGCTCCCCTCTGTACCATATCCATGATATAGTGATACTTGATCTTGATATGCTTCGACTTGTCATGGAACACTAGATTCTCTGAAAACTTCACACAAATATGGTTGTCACAATGTATACAAGTAGCATCCAATTGGAGATCAAATAAATTAGATGGTAGCTTCCTTAGCCATACTACCTCAGAACTAGCTAAACAAGCTACAACATACTCTACTTCAGCTATACTTACTACCACAGAGGATTGCTTCCTACTAAACCAAGAGATCACACCTAATCCCATACTGAAGCAACACCTTGAAGTGCTCTTCCTATTGATGGCACCGCCTACCCAATTTGAATCAACATAACCCTCTAGGTTAATCTTTTGATTCACATCGTACTTTATCCCATAATAAATTATACCCCTCAGTTACCTCAGAATATGCTTTGCAGCAATCAAGTGAACATTTCTTAGATCTGTCAAGAACTGGCTCAAGGTGTTCATAGCAAAGCAAATGTCTAGTCTCGTGTTCTTCAAGTACATCAAGGACCCAATCATCTGATGATACATCGTAGCATCAATAGACTCTGATGAAGCATCACTCAATAGCTTCAGGTTCAATGCCATAGGTGTGGCCATAGTATTGTAGTCCATCATCTCAAACCTCTTCAAGATCTCTACTGCATACTTCGCTTGTCTAAGGAAGATTCCATCCGCACTCTGCCACACCTCCATACCTAGTAAATAATGCATCATACACAGTCCTTCATTTTGAACTCAACAGCAAGATTTCTCTTCATATCAGCAATCAATCCATCCATACCTATCACAAACATATCATCTACATACAGTAGAAGCATCACTAGGTTGCCATCTTCAACCTTGTAGTAAAGGTTGGAATCTGCTTTACTCTTGGTAAAGCCCAAACTGGATAAAAAGCTGTCAATTATGTCGTACCATGTCATGGGTGCCTGTTTCAAATCATACAGGGCTTTCTTCAATCTGCACACATGAGACTCCCTATCATGTGTCTCAAAACCAAGCGGTTGTTCTATATACACTTCCTCTTCCACTACACCATTCAAGAAGGCAGTCTTGACATCCATTTGGTGTATCTTCCATTTCATTACTGTAGCCAGAGCAAGTACTGATATGATGGAAGTGTATCTTTCTACAGGTGCAAAGGTTTCTTCATAATCTATTCCTTCTTCCTGAGAGAAACCCCGAGCAACAAATCTTACCTTATATTTTTCAATTCTACCATATGCAGCATGCTTGATCTTGTAGATCCATTTGGTATTTACAACTGACTTCCCTTCTGGTCTTGGGATAACATCCCAAACATCATTCTTCATGATCAATTGGTACTCTTTTATCATAGAATCCTTCCATTCTTTCCATTCTACTGCTTCTTCATAACTGGAAGGTTCTTTATCAAAAAAATCACATAGTAATGCTACATACCCGGAGCAGGATTTGGTGCTTTTTCTTTCTCTGTGATTCTCTTATGGATCCCCATACCTTTCCGCACCTTGGATAATTTCTTGTACCCAAGCAGGTTTCCTCTTGTGATGATTCTTTTCATGAGGTGGATCTATAGGTCTTTGTGGTTCTTCAAATTCTCGATCTTCTTCTTGAGCTTCTTCATTCATGGTTGTATCATGAATTCTGGGTGCTTCTATTTCTTCATATTCTTCAATAGGTTTCTTTCTGGATTTTTTGTAAGTTGTGCCTTCATCAAATGTCACATCCATACTAATATCAATCTTCTTGAATCTTGGGAAGTATATTCTGTAATCCTTCGAGCTTTCAGAGTATCCCACAAATATACCCTTCTTTCCTGAAGGATCTAATTTATTCCTCTTCTCTTTTGTAATGTGTATGTACACTGGACAGTTGAATATTCTAAGATGGATGACTTATTGTTTCTTGTTGGATAAGACTTCTTCAAGAATCTTGTTCTCAAGTACTCTATGTGGAGTACAGTTATGTACATACACTGCTATTCTGGCAGCTTCCGCCCAAAGATGCATAGGAAGATCTTGATCATGAAGCATTTCTCTTGCAGCTTCCATGATACTTGTATTATTCCTTTATGCAATCCCATTCTGTTGTGGATTATAAGGAGTGGACAACTCCCTCTTAATCCCTGAGTCTTTTCATAGCTCTTTGAATTCATTTGAAGTGAATTCTCCACCATTATCTAATCAAAACGTCTCGATCTTCTTTTCAGTGTGATTCTCGATCAAGGATTTGAATTCCTTGAACTTTTTTAATACTTCATCTTTGTTCTTCATGAAGTAAACCCATGTATTCCTACAAAATTAAACAATAAAAGAAACATAATATGCATACCTGCTTAGTGAGCTTGATGACATAGGACCGCATACATCGGAGTGGATGATTTCCAAGATTCCTTTTGCTTTGCTTTCGGTACTTGGAAATTTCTTCTTTGTATTCTTTCCTTTTGCACATCCTTTGCAGACCCCACCATGATTTGCTTGGATTTCTAGAAGACCTTCAATAGATTTTCTTGTAAGAGGTAGTGCTCTGTAATGCACATGTGCAAGCCTTCTATGCCAAAGTTCATTTGGCTCTACTGTGTCATGGACCAAGGCTTGTTCTAAATGGCCCTTCAATTTGTACAATCATCCTTCTTGTTCTCCAATATCCACCGCGTCATCGATAATATTTCCTTTTATATCTAATGTAGATATGGAGAGGATGTTCTTCTTGAGTCCTGGTACAAACGATACTTCCTTCATTATCATATACTTTCAAGAGTCTAACCTATAGAAGGATTCCCCACTACCTTTTATTGGATATTGGTAGTCATCTACCAGAGTTTCACCTTGTGAGGTGATTCATCTTCTTATAGTCTCACAAAGGATTCCTTGAATCCTATCATATGTTTGGAAGCCCCACTATCTATGAGCCAATCAATGCTTCCATGAGTAATGTTTCCTGTGAGAGCAGAAATCTGTTATACACCTGAATGGAACCTCTCCATCTAAGTACTGATATCCCTCATGTCGGAACAAAAAAGGACACTTATGGATTGAGGTTGCCCATATTCACTATACCTTGGATTATGATGAAGTACATTCCCTATATACCCAGCTGGTTACTTTGCCATTTTGCCATGTTGAGTTGTATTCGCGACTCTCTATATTGACAACTCGTGCATCATTCATGAGTCTCTTATACAGCAAGTCGTGAACCCTTGTATTCGCGGGCTGCTCTTATATATAGTCACGAATCATTCGTGGGTTGCTCTACTACAAACCCGTAAATGGTTTCCTCAACATTAAAACATAAAACCTTACTCTAATGGAAGATTAGTTTACTCATTTAACTTAATATTCTTAACTGCTACAACCTCCCTAACCTTCGAGAACTGCCTCATTTCATCCATATAAATAGAGGCCTTGGGGAGGGTGTTGGATAGTCATACTTGGAGAGCAAAGTTATGCTGGTGGATTGTCTACAGAAATATTTGGAGCAGAGAAAATCAGAGTCCTTTGGTGACAGAGGAGTCCTTGTTCAGACATTGGGTTGTAACCTAAACTCTTTCTATTATTGTTAATAAAGATATTACTTCTTCCATATGTGTTTCATATCTTGTAGATTGGTAAATGTTTACATTTCAATATGATATATGATTTGCCTAACCTGTATCTATATATATGAATCATTTTGTATATGGAAGAGTGTCTATTAATAGGTGAAGGAGGAACTATCCTGGAGACTATGGAAGTGGATCAGAAAGGAAGAAGATAGCAAGGATCAGCCTTCATTTAATACAAGTAAGTCCTTCTACTTTCCTATTTCCTATTCTATGATTTTAGAGTCAAACTGTCTGCAAGTAATGAGTATGTTGGTAACCCCCCAGACCTAGTTTATTAGGTGAATTATCCTGTACAACAGAACTGGAGACTCCACTGGGTAAGCCTAGTCTGCTTTAGGTCTTTTTTCTGTTTTCCTGACTAGTGTTTGCTTGAAGTCTGCTTGTGATTTTTATCCTGCTTCTTAATTACTTCAGCATTTGAAAGTCTTGGGTTTTTTCTCTGTTTTTGAGAAATTTTTATACCCATTCGCGGGTTGTCCTTCTGTAAAGTCACGAATATTGAGTTGCATTCGCGGGTTGTTCCATTGAACAGTCGCGAATCATTCACGACTTGCATTGCTAGACAGTCGCGAGTACTCCTGGAAACTGGGATTTCTGTGTGAAAGTTTGCTTGTTCTTTTTCCTGTTATAAGTCCTATTTTCTGAGAAGATTTTCTTTAAGAGTGCTGTAGAGTTGTTTGAATGTCTCAGGTGATCACATCTTAGTGCTTTTGAAAGCCCTTGAGTCCTTTTTTACTTGTTTTATTTACTGTTTGCATCTTGAAGTTTTTTGGCCTGTTTGGGTTGTTGGTGAGAGTGCCTGAGTCTAGATCAGTGATCAGGGTCTTAGACTTTGTATTTCCAGTCTGCTTTCTATCAGTTATTGGTTTGCACTTGCCTGTTTAAAGTCTGCATTGATTTTGTGTCAATGTTTGCACCCAAGCTAGGGTCCTAGCCTACTTTTCTTGCTGGTCTTTTGGTCCTGTTTGCCTGATTACTTCAATTTGTAGTTTTTATACAGTCCATAAGTATCAAGTTTACTCAAACAGTGCATTGTAGATGCATAGTACTTTTTTTGAGCATTTTTAAAGTGAAAAACAAAACATAGTTAATATTTTGCATTGTAATTTTTGCATAAAGTAGTGTTTGTTTCAATTTAAAAAATATTATCTCAGAAAAATACAAAAACATAGGCTAGTTTCTCTTATTAAGTGCTGTTAATTCATCAATACATATCTGAAAAAATGAAAAGAAGTTTATTTTATAGTGTTAGTTCGCTTTAAATGCACTTTTACTTTCATTTATTTTCTGCTGAGTCAAAACACCATATAGTCCATCACTTCCACTTCCTTTGAGTAAAAAACAGCCCTTAAAATTAACGCATAAATTTAAAATTTATTAGTAAGTTTTTATTTTTAGGGCCTTTCACCTACTAGCTTAGGATAGATTTGTGGGCTAGGGAGTGTAAACTTCCCACAAATTATAAACTCAGACGTAGTGGACCATTCATTAGGTAAATCCTTGGTTCTACCGCTGTATCTGGGAAGCTCCTCTCAAATGGGAGTTAAGCACTAGGCCGCGTGGAGGCTTGGACAGAGGGGATAACCCCCAGAATCCTTATCAAAATGTAACCCAGGACTTTTACACATCTTGGGATTCTGTCCTAGATAGAGTTTTGGGCTCAGCTACCCTGCCCATGCGTACGAGTTCGGCTTGCGACTGTCCCCCCAGACAGTAGGTATTGTCAAGGTAGCCTTAGTCTCTTATCTTTTTAGGGCTCATACCCAGGTAAACCGGAAGGTTATTTCTGGTTCACCTTGAACGGACTTGGAAGGTAACCCTTGTGGAAAGTGTAGGAGGGTGGTTGGGTGATTCCTCCACTTGTGCCTAAGAACCCCTCAAGGATGCCAAGTAACTGTTCATCAGCTTTCTTCTGGAAAGCATATCTTTATAGCCTATTTTGTTTGCTTGAGACTCTAGGTTATTTTTAGTGTATGCTCTGTGGATCTGCTTGTGTTTAGTTGGCCTTAGGGTGTGATTTTTTAAAAAGTATTAATTCTGGAGGACCAACTGCATAGAAGGTCAAGAAGGTTGAGAAACCTTCCTCCTCTCACACCACTAGAACCTCCACCTTTACCCCAAAGGCGGAGGTTAAGCACAGGTTGTTCTTTTGAACCAATAGGAGTAAGTGAGGTTCTTGGTGAGCTGGAATTAATAGCTAACCGCTTTGACTTTGACACTGTCGAGATAGAGGAATTGTAAGCTGACGAGTTTGCAAAAAATTATAATACCCCCTTGACTGATTTGAACGATCCAGTGATCGTGCAGGTTAGGCCTTTTAGTTCACCATTTCTAGGTGTACCTGTAGGTAGAGCTATGTCTTCTGAGGGAGAAAGTTCATTTTTTTTCACCTCAACCCTTCCAGTTGAAGGGGTACTACCTCCCCTGGTTAGTACCCCTAGATCTAGTTTACCTTCCACACCCTTAACTCCAGCGAGCCGGGTGGTCCAACCACCGGTTTACTCGAACATAGGAAGTATGTCTGGTGATATGGCTACTGGGATTCCCAGTATGCCTACAATTCCTTCTTCCTTCCCTTACACTACCCACAGTGGTCTGGTGTGATCCTCGGCCTTTGTCCAAGTATTCCCTTGGAATGGGGGGCACATACCCCCATCCATTCCATATGTAGGTCCACCTCCTTCATATGTAGGAGTGCAGTTTGGCAGCACACCTCTTACGGGTAAAGCTACCAAACCCCTATTTCGGTCCCATACACGAGCTCTCCCTTCTCTTTGTTTAGTGGAGGGATACCTGGTCCAGTCTTTCAGACCCCAACTTCTATGGGGATGGCCCGAACCACTTACACTGCACCTCCCACCCAAAATTTAGTGGCTTACGGATGGAATCCGTTCCAAAGCAACCTTCCCACTTCACAACCAGTGTCTGGGGGAAACCCCACTTTTACTTATGGGCGATCGGGGGCAAGTCCCTCTAATCCCAAAGCTAGTACATCTAGTACACCGGCTAGGCCAAAGCTTCCTTTTCTGTCAACTTTGAACTTGCCATACTTATCAAAATTGATGAACGATCCGGTGAGGCATGACCCTTTGTGGCCACCTATTCCCACCAAACTGCCCTCGGACATCCCTAAGTTCGAAGGTAAGGCTGGTGAAGATCCTGGGGCACATGCCACCACCTTCCATCTATGGTGTTCTTCCAACTCATTGAATGAAGATTCAGCGAGATTGAGGCTGTTCCAAAGGACGTTGACAGGCACTGCAACAAAATGGTACATTGAGCTACCTTCTGCTGCTTTTAGCAGTTTCTGGGACTTGGCTACCACTTTCCTTAGCCACTTTCAACTTCCAGTCTGTTACGATTTCAAAATGGACTTGTTGTCCACCTTTAGACAAAACAAGGCAACCCACATCTCGAATCATATCCAAGAGTGGAGGAGGTGAAAGAGGCTTATCAAAGCTACCATCCCTCCTGAGTTTTTATTAGAATGGTTCCTTAAATCTTTATTGCCCTATATATCTAAGGATGTTTCCACATCAGGAGTGACTAGTGAGGAATAAGCCATACTCAGGGCCCAACAGTTGGACTTGATTTATTCACAATCTGGGATTTTATATGAAATCATCCATGAGGCACCAAGGCCTTCACATGAGGCCAAGAAACCCAAGCTTGGACCCCATGCCGATGGTGTGGTTGGGTCCGTAAACTCTCCCATTGTAGAGTCTTTGACAAAACAACTTCACCAATTGTCTGTCAAACAGTCTACAGTGGAGGCAGCAAAGGCTGCCCCCTCCTCCCAAAGTGAAAATGTTTTTGCACAAACCTCTTCGAAGGAAAATCAGCAGCCCAGCGGGAAGAAGAAGAAAGGTAAAAAGGGAGAGGGAAACCAAAATAAAAAAAAGCCAAAGCCCGCAAACAATGCTGATGGGGGCAAAAAGGAAAAGAAGAAATTCAAGTTCCCTTGTAAGTTGTGCCAAGGGGACCACCTTACTCATATTTGTCCCCTCATGGAACAAGCTCAGAAGCTGTTACAAGCTCAACCACCGGCTGTCCTGAAAGATCCATTTCCCCAAGGGCAGAATTCTGCTTCAGCTTCTACCGTAGCAGGGGGCAGTCAAACTACTCCTGACCCTAATTATATCAACATGGTTAGATCCTCAACTTTGTTACAAACTAGGAACAAGAGCTATGAGAAAGAGACAGATGAGAAGGGTAAAGCTATAGTTGAATCTTCCAACCCTCTCACTATAGAGAAACCTGTGGAAATAATGCCAAAGATACCCAAAGGTGTCTTTAAGAAGACTTTGCATAACCCAAATGCCTGAACCACTTCTAACTACTCCGTGGTTGAAGACTTGGTTCAGACTCCTTGTGAAATGTCAGCTTTGGAGGTGCTACAGAGTTGTCCCACTCAGCAGAATACCCTCTTAGCAGCTCTAGGTAGCATGGACTCTTCGAGTCTCTTAGAAAAAATTAATCTCTCTGATGTTAAAATTCGCCTCCCTTATCATGTAGCTCTATCGATAGATGTTGTCCATGGTGGTAATACCATTGGATGAGCGTTTGTTGATGAGGGAGCCTCTACTTGTGTTATGTCCCTGGCCTATTGGAAAGCTCTCGGATCCCCAGAGCTGGTCCCATCAACCACTTTACTTACTGCTTTTGATGGAAGGTCTTTCCGTCCACATGGTATCCTACCAGCTTTCGAGATTAAGTTGGCTGGCAAAGCAGTCTCTATTGAAGTCAAAGTGATTGATGCTCCATTGGACTACAATTTGCTTCTGGGTAGGAATTGGACTTATGCAATGTCTGTTGTTGCATCTGCTGTCTTTCGTGTCATGGTTTTTCCACATGAGGGCAAGGTGGTCACTATTGACCAACTTGATTTTACTTGTAGAGGCCGCTTAGAGTCTAAAGATTCCACTGTGCCATTGGTTGATCAGGCCAAACCTGCTGCACATAGCTTAGGGGCTGGAATGTACGCATCATTGATGGGCACATTCGATATTCCATCTCCTGTCCTTTATCTCGGTTCTACTACTGTAGGGAATTCCATTGATTCGGTGGTCGATAGGACTGATCCTTGGGTCCTCCCAACCCCTCAGGAACCAGAAGTGCCCTTATCTACAATGGAAGTGGCATATCAAGCTATTACCCAAACCACTGTAGATCCCATTCCAGATCCTCTTACAGTCTCGAATGATATGGAAGAAGTTTATATGCTTCCATGGGCAGAAAACTCTTTACATTCCATAGATTGCTTAGACACTGTTTTACCTTTCGATGAAGCTATTCTGGAAGCTATGTGTTCACGTGATAAGATATGTGAGGATCTTCATCACCAATCTTATTTTCTTCTAGAACTAAGCAAGATAGAAAACCAAGAGTTTCACGTGAGACTGTCGGATGATGTTGATACACCTGTCAACCCTTTACCTAGGGAAGGAGTGTTTGCCAAGTGGAATATGGCAAAAATTTCCGCCACTATACCAATCAACATCTCTGTAAAGCCAGATGTCATGGAAAATATCTATATAGGTGCCAACTGCTCTCCGGAGGAGATTGCCATTTATACTACCCTTTTTAAGGAATTCTGCGATATCTTTTCCTGGTCATATGAGGAGATGCCAGGTATTGATCCATCTATTGTTCAACATGAGATCCCAACCTATCCTGATGCTAAGGCAGTTCGGAAAAAATTACGCCCCGTGAACCCGTGTAAAGCGGCAGCTATGAAGGCAGAGGTAGAAAAGCTGTTGAAAGCAGGTTTTATATATCCCGTTGCTTTGACTAAGTGGGTGTCCAACCCAGTTCCTGTTGATAAAAAGCAAGGGACTATTCACGTTTGTACGAACTTTCGAGACCTTAACAAAGCCTGTCCCAAGGACAACTACCCTACACCATTTATTGATCAGATCATAGATGCATGTGCAGGTAGTGAGGTATTCTTGTTTATGGATGGTTTCTCCGGTTACAATCAAATCCAAATCAAACTGGAAGACCAGCATAAAACTGCTTTTATTTGCCCTTGGGGTACATTCGCTTATAGAAAAATTCCCTTTGGATTGAAAAATGCAGGGGCAACCTTTCAACAAGCCATGAACTTTGCTTTTCACGATATAAAAGCCATTGTCGAGCCCTACCTTGATGATTTTCCTGCTCATTCTCGCAAGAGGATCTAGCATCCAGATCATTTATGGTTGATTTTTGAGAGATGCAGATACTATAAAATTCACTTGAATCCCCACAAGTCTGTTTTCTGTGTTGAATCAGGTAGATTGCTTGGATTCATTGTCTCTAGTAGGGGCATACAAGTGGATCCTTTAAAATTCGAGGCCATTGTAAATCCGCCTCCTCCTCGTTCACTTAGGCAACTTCAGAGTCTACAAGGCAAGTCTAACTTCCTTCGATGTTTTATCGTTAATTATGCCAAGATCACAAAAGGTTTCATGCTCCTGCTTAAACAAGACACCCCATTTGTATGGGATGAAACTGCACAACTCGCGTTCAAGGCATTAAAGAAAGCCTTGTTGTCGACTCCTTTATTACGCCTGCCAGATTACTCTAGGGATTTTTTATTATATCTGGCCGCGTCGGAGTCTACCATTGGGGTAGTGCTAGTTTAGGTGGATGACAAGCTCGTTGAGCATGTTGTCTATTATCTTAGCCACGCTCTAGTTGTGCCTGAGCTTAAGTACTCCCACGTCGAGAAGTTAGCCTTAGCGGCTATTTATGCTGCACAGAGGTTACGACACTACATCTTACTGAGGACCACTACTGTAGTGGCAGATGTAAACCCTTTCCAATATGTTTTATCCCGACAGATTGTTGGGGGAAAATTCAATAAGTGGATAGTCATTCTCCAAGATTTTGACTTGGTTTTCCAATCCGCTAAATCCAAAAAGTCCTTAGTTTTTGCCGAGTTTATAGCAGAATTCCCTTTGGAAGAAGATGTAGTGGTTCAAGATGACTCATTCCTAGATGAGCACATCTTTATTATATCCACCTCTGATCCTTGGTACGGAGATATTCTTATATATCTCCAGACTTTGAAGTATCCTACCGCTTACTCTAGAGAAGATCGACGCAAGTTACGTCTTCATGCTAAAAACTACCTCATAATAGGAGATACATTGTATCGATGAGGGGTAGATTCCGTCTTGCGTCGCTGCCTTACTCATGAGGAAGTGGAGATTGTCCTACATGATTCCCATAGCGGAGCGTGTGGGGGTCATTTATCTGGGTTAGCAACGGCCCACAAGATATTACATGCCGGGTATTTCTGGCCCACCATCTTTAAAGATTGTGTGGAGGCTGTGAAACGCTGTCATCCATGTCAGCTTTACACCAGAAAAATCCAGTCGCATCCTGCTCCCTTGTTTCTTGTTGTCTCGGTAGGCCCCTTCATGAAGTGGGGGATCGATTATATGACATGCAACCCAGCCTCGACCGGGGGGCACAAATACATCATTGTCGCTGTCAACTATTTCACAAAATGGGTAGAGGCAATGCCTACTTTCAAAGACAATGGGGAAATGGCAGCTTACTTCATGTTTAATCAGATTATTGCTAGGTTTGGTATTCCCAAAGTGATTGTCACTGACCATGGCAGTCATTTCCAAAATCACATGATGACAGAGCTGACCACCATGCTCGGATTTCGACAAGAACATTCTTCTCCTTATTATCCACAAGCAAATGGTCAGGTTGAGGCTGTAAACAAAACTTTAAAAACTATCCTTAAACGTACTATTGATGCAGCCCGTTCAAATTGGCACATCATGTTATATCCTGCTCTTTGGGCTTATCGAACCAATGTCAAAACTGCTACGGGTTTTTTCCCCTTCTAACTCGTTCATGGGGTGGAAGCTATTACACCAATTGAATGCGAAATACCATCCTTGCAGATAGTTATTCATGTGCTACCTGACACAACTGATCTTGAAGAACGGTTGCTCCATTTAGAACACCTTGATAAGAAATGTAGAGATGCATTGACTGCAAATCAAGCTCATAAGAATAGGGTCAAATCTCAATATGATAAAATGGTCAAACCTCGGGTTTTCTCTGAGGGGGAACTTGTCTTGGTCTGGGACCAAGATAAGGAACCTCTGGGGGTAGGAAAATGCAAGGCTATGTGGTTGGGACCCTATGTTGTGTCTAAAGTTTTGAGTAAAGGCGCATATGAATTAGTAGATTATGATGGGAATAAGCTGCCTGAGCCTAGAAAAGGGCTCTACCTGAAGAAGTACTATGCCTAGGCTTAGCACTTTTTCTTGTATATTAATGTATGTATTTTTATGTACATTAGGTTGTCAGTTTCATTTTTTATACTATCTGCTGGTTTTTGCAGATGTCTTCTGAGATGTATGTAGGTTTTGCTGATGGCACCAGCCGTCACACTTGTAACCTGGCTTCGGCAGCATGGGTTATCTACTCCCCCTCAGGACAGCTTGTTGCCACGGGTGGAGCTTGTCTAGGTTTTGCTTCCAATAATGTTGCTGAATATAGGGCTGTAATTGAGCTCCTATGGGATGCCTTGTCACGAGGAATCACCCAGTTTGAAGTCCGTTTGGATTCTTAGTTGGTTGTTTCCCAGCACAATCGAGCTTACCAGGTACGTAATCCTACATTGTTACGTCAGTTCATGCAAATACGTTTACTGGAAAGATATTTTAAA